>CM051235.1:618581939-619111810 GCA_027917425.1 Gastrophryne carolinensis
AGTCGCTGTTTGACAGGTTCCGCGCTGTATGGGAGCGCATGACAGCGAACGGCCATAGCGAACGGCTCCCACCATATTCATTAACAAATCACGCTCCAAAAATTCTCGCGCTGTGAAATGCTTGTTTAAACCCCAGAGCGCTGGCGGCGATGGGTTAAAAGTAGTTTTTTAACCCCCAAACCACCATATTTTTAGTAAAAAAAAAAACATGTTTTTCAAAACATTTTGTAATATGAATACATTAATATCAGACCTGTAATATCAATTCTGCACAAATTTATTTATTTTTTTTTTTCCCTTAAAAAAAATATCTAACATTGCAGAAGTGGTCACAGAATTTTTGACATTTAAAAAAAAAAACAAAAAAAAATTAATAGCAATTAATTATGAATATTTAAAGATTGTTCCATTGAAATGCATTGGAGAGCGCCAGGTAGCGAGAGGTCATACCTGGCGCTGTTCAAGGTCGCTCGCTGGCGCTGTGGGGTGAGGCTGGAATAATGATGAATGAGTCGCTATATGGCGCTCTGTCAGTCGCTAAGCAGGATCGGCTTGATAAATGTGTGATTGCGGAGGGGAGCCGGCGTTCTCGTGGCGGTGAGCGTCATTACCGGCCGCTCACCATTCGCTACCTGGCGCTATCCCTTGTTAAATAAGGGCCTTAATTGTGTAATGTGTTGTTCATGTGGTGTCTTTTTTTCTTAATTAGCTTGGATTTATTTAACAATAAAAACATTGCAATCTTATCTTTTGAGTGCGGCCTTTGTATGGGGATATTTTTCTGGGGATTGATCTAGGATCCCCTTACTATAGAAATCTCTGTTCTGTCGCCACAGGCTACAGCGCCTCCAGTTATTGATTCGTTATTTAGGCTGCACATCCATCTTTTGTGTATATTTTCAATCAAAGTTGAGTCTGGTCAAACACAACCATCTGATCGCACATTCGGCCTTATTTATCACGGGCTAGCGCCAGGTAGTGTCTGACGAGCGCCAGGTCCCGCCAGCTAACGGCGGCTACCGACTCAAGTATGCCCGGCGGCGGTCACAATGACGCATTTATCACGCTAAATGAGGCTAGCGCCGGCGAGAGCGACAGCTAGCGAGGGATTCATCATGTAGCCGACTGCAACGAACTACGCCGCTGCTAATCCCATCACAGCGACAGGTATGACCTCTCGCTACCTGGCGCTCTCCAATGCATTTCAATGGAGCAATCTTTAAATAATCATAATTAATTGCTATTAATGTTTTTTTTTTTTTTTTTTTTTAATGTCAAAAATTCTGTGACCACTTCTGCAATGTTAGGATTTTTTTTTAAGTAAAAAAAAAAAAAATTGTGCAGAATTGATATTACAGGTCTGATATTCATGTATTCATATTACAAAATGTTTAGAAAAACTTGTATAATTTTTACATATAAAAAAAAAGGTTGTTTGGGGGTTAAAAACTACTTTACACACATCGCCGCCAGCGCTCTGGGGTTTATACAAGGAATTCACAGCGCGAGAAATTTTTGAGCGTGATTTGTTAATGAATCTGCAGCAAGCCGTTCGCTCTGGACATTCGCTGTCAGGCGCTCCCATACAACGCGGAACCTGTGAAACAGCGACCCCTAACCCCGTATTCAACATTACCGCACACCGACTGAGTTGCTGTCAACAAGCAAACCCCGGCCAAGCACAGCGAATACTAGCTGGCGCTGTGAAAATCACGCTACTGGCGCTCATCTGTCGTTACCTGGCGCTATTATGATATGAATCGGCCTCCCCGTCCATACAATCCCACCAAAACCCTATGATCCTCGATGATCATATATTCAGGAGTTCTGCTGGCCATACATGTGCCAGTCACTCTGATTGATATTCAAATGTGGTCAGATTATTATTAGTAGTAGTAGTAATTATTATTATTGTTATTACCATTATCTTTATTAGTAGTAGTTACTTTAGTGACACTGGCCACACACCATACAATCACTGTGTTATCCAAACAACTGATGGATCTATTTAAATGATATTCACATTTGATCAGATTACTATTAATATGTATTGTTATTATTAGTATTGTTAATAATAATAATAAATAATACAAAATGTATCTCTTTGGTATAGCCAGCATTAGAGGGAATGAGCATATTGTAAGCTCTGTTACCACACTAACACTGGCCACACACCTTACAATCTGATCGTACAATCATCACACAATCATATCATACAAAGTTATAATACAAATATTATACAATCTCATGCAAGTTTATCCAGGTGAACTCGTCACAATCCAATACGAAAGGTAATACCTGGAGCTCTGGAAGCTAGAGCGCCGGCGCTATACGCTGAGCCACCTGTAATAATACATGTGACGCTACATGGCGCTGTTAGAGGCTCTATACACTGACGCTACATGGCGCTGTTAGAGGCGCTATACGCTGAGCCACCTGTAATAATACATATGACGCTACATGACGCTGTTAGAGGCGCTATACACTGACCTGCCTGTAATAATACATGTGACACTACATGGCGCTGTTAGAGGCGCTATACAGTGACCTGCCTGTAATAATACATGTGACACTACATGGCGCTGTTAGAGGCGCTATACACTGACCTGCCTGTAATAATACATATGACACTATATGGCGCTGTTAGAGGCGCTATACACTGAGCTGCCTGTAATAATACATGTGACGCTACATGGCGCTGTTAGAGGCTCTATACACTGACGCTACATGGCGCTGTTAGAGGTGCTATACGCTGAGCCGCCTGTGATAATACATGTGACGCTACATGGTGCTGTTAGAGGCGCTCACCAGATTCGCTTTCATAAATGTGGTTTTGCGTACAGCGCTCAGCGTTCACCAGACGCTGCCTGCTGCTACAAGGCGCTACATGGCGCTATCTGTTCTTAAATAACCCCCAAAGCAAAATAACAGAATATAGGGGACGCTGACTTTGCGATTTGATGGGACAGACGCAGGAATGGCCATGAGAGGTGCTGGGGACTCAGGTGAGGGCGGTGCGATCACATGACAGGAGAACGATCAGACTTCCTGTTGCGTTTCCATGATCCGGCCTCACGCTGCTGAGATAAGCGCTGACTTCCTGACCACACAACGATTGTCAGGTCCTGGGGTCAGGGACCGCTGCAGGAAAGCCGGGGGGAGGGGAGGCTCCTGTCTATATCCAGATTAGCTGAGATAATCCCGCCATCATCTGTCCCCAGATCCTGTGTATTGCAGCCACGGATAGAAAGGACGCAGGAGAAGAAGGATGGAGGGAATGTGGGAAAGAGGGAAAGATGGAGGGAATGTGGGAAAGAGGGAAAGATGGAGGGAATGTGCAGAAGAGAGAAAGATGGAGGGAATGTGGGAAAGAGAGAAAGATGGAGGGAATGTGGGAAAGAGAGAAAGATGGAGGGAATGTGGAGAAGAGAGAAAGATGGAAGGAATGTGGGAAAAAGAGAAAGATGGAGGGAATGTGGAAAAGAGGGAAAGGTAGAGGGAATGCGGGAAAGAGAGAAAGATGGAGGGAATGTGGGAAAGAGAGAAAGATGGAGGGAATGTGGAGAAGAGAGAAAGATGGAGGGAATGTGGGAAAGAGGGAAAGATGGAGGGAATGTGCAGAAGAGAGAAAGATGGAGGGAATGTGGGAAAGAGGGAAAGGTGGAGGGAATGCGGGAAAGAGGGAAAGGTGGAGGGAATGCGGGAAAGAGAGAAAGATGGAGGGAATGTGGAGAAGAGAGAAAGATGGAGGGAATGTGGAGAAGAGAGAAAGATGGAGGGAATGTGGGAAAGAGAAAGATGGAGGGAATGTGGAGAAGAGAGAAAGATGGAGGGAATGTGGAGAAGAGAGAAAGATGGAGGGAATGTGGGAAAGAGAGAAAGATGGAGGGAATGTGGGAAAGAGAGAAAGATGGAGGGAATGTGGAGAAGAGAGAAATATGGAGGGAATGTGAGAAAGAGAGAAAGATGGAGGGAATGTGGAGAAGAGAGAAAGATGGAGGGAATGTGGAAAAGAGGGAAAGGTGGAGGGAATGCGGGAAAGAGAGAAAGATGGAGGGAATGTGGAGAAGAGAGAAAGATGGAGGGAATGTGGAGAAGAGAGAAAGATGGAGGGAATGTGGGAAAGAGAAAGATGGAGGGAATGTGGAGAAGAGAGAAAGATGGAGGGAATGTGGAGAAGAGAGAAAGATGGAGGGAATGTGGGAAAGAGAGAAAGATGGAGGGAATGTGGGAAAGAGAGAAAGATGGAGGGAATGTGGAGAAGAGAGAAATATGGAGGGAATGTGAGAAAGAGAGAAAGATGGAGGGAATGTGGGAGAGAGAGAAAGATGGAGGGAATGTGGGAAAGAGAGAAAGATGGAGGGAATGTGGGAAAGAGAGAAAGATGGAGGGAATGTGGGAAAGAGAGAAAGATGGAGGGAATGTGGGAAAGAGAGAAAGATGGAGGGAACGTGGGAAAGAGAGAAAGATGGAGGGAATGTGGAGAAGAGAGAAAGATGGAGGGAATGTGGGAAAGAGAGAAAGATGGAGGGAATGTGGAGAAGAGAGAAAGATGGAGGAAATGTGAAAAAGTGAAAGATAGAGGGAATGTGGAAAAGAGAGGAAGCTGGAGGGAATGTGAAAAAGAAAGAAAGGTGGAGGGAATGTGGAAAAGAGAGAAAGATGGAGGGAATGTGGAAAAGAGAGAAAGATGGAGGGAATGTGGGAAAGAGAGAATCTGAAGCATCTAGGCTACCTCCGAGCCCTATGTATTGTATTAGGAAACGTGTAGTAAAGCAATGATAAAGTGTAATTCCTGCACAGCTCTTGGTCATTGATTAGGTCTCATCATTTTGTAGTTGTTTGGGGTTTAGTTGAAGGGACAGCAGTGAAGGTGTCTGGACACTAGATGTCGCCTTCACCGCATAGATAGGACAGTACAGGCACAGGATCTGGAGAGATCACCCACCTGGAGGATCTGGAGAGATCACCTACCTGGAGGATCTGGAGAGATCACCCACCTGGAGGATCTGGAGAGATCACCCACCTGGAGGATCTGGAGAGATCGCCCACCTGGAGGATCTGGAGAGATCACCCACCTGGAGGATCTGGGGAGATCACCCACCTGGAGGATCTGGAGAGATCGCCCACCTGGAGGATCTGGAGAGATCGCCCACCTGGAGGATCTGGAGAGATCACCCACCTGGAGGATCTGGAGAGATCACCCACCTGGAGGATCTGGAGAGATCGCCCACCTGGAGGATCTGGAGAGATCACCCACCTGGAGGATCTGGAGAGATCGCCCACCTGGAGGATCTGGAGAGATCGCCCACCTGGAGGATCTGGAGAGATCACCCACCTGGAGGATCTGGAGAGATCACCCACCTGGAGGATCTGGAGAGATCGCCCACCTGGAGGATCTGGAGAGATCACCCACCTGGAGGATCTGGAGAGATCACCCACCTGGAGGATCTGGAGAGATCGCCCACCTGGAGGATCTGGAGAGATCACCCACCTGGAGGATCTGGAGAGATCACCCACCTGGAGGATCTGGAGAGATCACCCACCTGGAGGATCTGGAGAGATCGCCCACCTGGAGGATCTGGAGAGATCACCCACCTGGAGGATCTGGAGAGATCGCCCACCTGGAGGATCTGGAGAGATCGCCCACCTGGAGGATCTGGAGAGATCACCCACCTGGAGGATCTGGAGAGATCACCCACCTGGAGGATCTGGAGAGATCACCCACCTGGAGGATCTGGAGAGATCGCCCACCTGGAGGATCTGGAGAGATCACCCACCTGGAGGATCTGGAGAGATCGCCCACCTGGAGGATCTGGAGAGATCACCCACCTGGAGGATCTGGAGAGATCGCCCACCTGGAGGGTCTGGAGAGATCGCCCAACTGGAGGATCTGGAGAGATCACCCACCTGGAGGATCTGGAGAGATCACCCACCTGGAGGATCTGGAGAGATCACCCACCTGGAGGATCTGGAGAGATCGCCCACCTGGAGGATCTGGAGAGATCACCCACCTGGATGATCTGGAGAGATCGCCCACCTGGAGGATCTGGAGAGATCACCCACCTGGAGGATCTGGAGAGATCACCCACCTGGAGGATCTGGAGAGATCGCCCACCTGGAGGATCTGGAGAGATCACCCACCTGGAGGATCTGGAGAGATCACCCACCTGGAGGATCTGGAGAGATCACCCACCTGGAGGATCTGGAGAGATCACCCACCTGGAGGATCTGGAGAGATCGCCCACCTGGAGGATCTGGAGAGATCACCCACCTGGAGGATCTGGAGAGATCGCCCACCTGGAGGATCTGGAGAGATCACCCACCTGGAGGATCTGGAGAGATCACCCACCTGGAGGGTCTGAAGAGATCGCCCACCTGGAGGGTCTGAAGAGATCGCCCAGCTGGAGGATCTAGAGAGATTGCCTACCTGGGGGATCTGGAGAGATCGCCTACCTGGGGGATCTGGAGAGATAACCCACCTGGAGGATCTGGAGAGATCACTCACCTGGAGGATCTGGAGAGATCACCCACCTGGAGGATCTGGAGAGATCACCCACCTGGAGGATCTGGAGAGATCGCCCACCTGGAGGATCTGGAGAGATCACCCACCTGGAGGATCTGGAGAGATCACCCACCTGGAGGATCTGGAGAGATCACCCACCTGGAGGGTCTGAAGAGATCGCCCACCTGGAGGGTCTGAAGAGATCGCCCAGCTGGAGGATCTGGAGAGATCGCCTACCTGGAGGATCTGGAGAGATCACCCATCTGGAGGGTCTGGAGAGATCACCCACCTGGAGGATCTGGAGAGATCACCAATCTGGAGGATCTGGAGAGATCACCCACCTGGAGAATCTGCAGAGATCACCCACCTGGAGGATCTGGAGAGATCACCAATCTGGAGGATCTGGAGAGATCACTCACCTGGAGGAACTGGAGAGATCACCCACCTGGAGGATCTGGAGAGATCACCCCCCTGGAGGATCTGGAGAGATCACCTACCTGGAGGATCTGGAGAGATCACCCACCTGGAGTATCTGGAGAGATCGCCTACCTGGAGGATCTGGAGAGATCACCCACCTGGAGTATCTGGAGAGATCGCCTACCTGGAGGATCTGGAGAGATCACCCACCTGGAGGGTCTGGAGAGAACACCCACCTGGAGGGTCTGGAGAAATCACCCACCTGGAGCGTCTGGAGAGATCGCCAACCTGGAGGGTCTGGAGAGATCACCCACCTGGAGGATCTGGAGAGATCACCAATCTGGAGCATCTGCAGAGATCACCCACCTGGAGAATCTGCAGAGATCACCCACCTGGAGGATCTGGAGAGATCACCAATCTGGAGGATCTGGAGAGATCGCCCACCTGGAGGAACTGGAGAGATCACCCACCTGGAGGATCTGGAGAGATCCCCCACCTGGAGGATCTGGCGAGATCACCCACCTGGAGGATCTGGAGAGATCACCCACCTGGAGGATCTGGAGAGATCACCCCCCTGGAGGATCTGGAGAGATCACCTACCTGGAGGATCTGGAGAAATCACCCACCTGGAGGATCTGGAGAAATCTCCCTCTTGGAGGATCTGGAGAAATCTCCCACTTGGAGGATCTGGAGAGATCACCCCCCTCGAGAATCTGGAGAGATCACCCATCTGAAGGATCTGGAGAGATCACCCACCTGGAGGATCTGGAGAGATCACCCACCTGGAGGATCTGTAGAGATCACCCACCTGGAGGATCTGGAGAGATCACCCACCTGGAGGATCTGGGGAGATCGCCCCCCTGGAGGATCTGGAGAGATCACCCACCTGGAGGATCTGGAGAGATCACCTACCTGGAGGATCTGGAGAGATCAACCACCTAGAGTATCTGGAGAAATCACCCACCTGGAGGATCTGGAGAGATCACCAATCTGGAGGATCTGGAGAGATCACCAATCTGGAGGATCTGGGGAGATCACCCACCTGGAGGATCTGCAGAGATCACCCACCTGGAGGATCTGGAGAGATCACCAATCTGGAGGATCTGGAGAGATCGCCCACCTGGAGGAACTGGAGAGATCACCCACCTAGAGGATCTGGAGAAAGCGCCCACCTAGAGGATCTGGAGAGATCACCCACCTGACGGATCTGGAGAGATCACCCCCCTGGAGGATCTGGAGAGATCTCCCACCTCGAGAATCTGGAGAGATCACCCATCTGGAGGATCTGGAGAGATCACCCACCTGGAGGATCTGGAGAGATCACCTACCTGGAGGATCTGGAGAGATCGCCCACCTGGAGGATCTGGAGAGATTGCCCCCTGGAGGCACTTGAGGGATCACCCAGCTGGAGGCTCTGGTGATCTCTCCAGATCCTCCAGATCCTCCAGGTAGGTGATCTCTCCAAATCCTCCAGGGGGGTGATCTCTCCAGATCCTCCAGGTGGGTGATCTCTCCAGATCCTCCAGGTGGGTGATCTCTCCAGTTCCTCCAGGTGGGCGATCTCTCCAGATCCTCCAGATTGGTGATCTCTCCAGATCCTCCAGGTGGGTGATCTCTGCAGATACTCCAGGTGGGTGATCTCTGCAGATGCTCCAGATTGGTGATCTCTCCAGATCCTCCAGGTGGGTGATCTCTCCAGATCCTCCAGATGGGTGATCTCTCCAGATCCTCCAGGTGGGTGATCTTTCCAGATCCTCCAGGTGGGTGATCTCTCCAGATCCTCCAGGTGGGTGATCTCTCCAGATCCTCCAGGTAGGAGATCACCCACCTGGAGAATCTGGAGAGATCGCCCATCTGGAGAATCTGGAGAGAACACCCACCTGGAGAATCTGGAGAGATTGCCCATCTGGAGGATCTGGAGAGATCACCCACATGGAGGATCTAGAGAGATCGCCCACTTGGAGGATCTGGAGAGATCACCCACCTGGAGGATCTGGAGAGATCACCCACCTGGAGGATCTGGAGAGATCACCCACTTGGAGGATCTGGAGAGATCACCCACCTGGAGGATCTGGAGAGATCACCCACCTGGAGAACCTGGAGAGATCGCCCATCTGGAGAATCTGGAGAGATCACCCATCTGGAGGATCTGGAGAGATCACCCACCTGGAGAATCTGGAGAGATCACCCACCTGGAGAATCTGGAGAGATTGCCCATCTGGAGGATCTGGAGAGATCACCCATCCTGAAGATCTGGAGGTCACCCACCTGGAGGATCTAGAGAGATTGCCAACTTGAAAGATCAGGTTCCCTCTCTCTGGCCCTTTTGGGTGAGAAATCCACTTGAAAGTTTCTCCTACCTTCAAGTGGACCTGAATACAACAAATGAGTATCTCAGAACTCTTTTCCAAATCGGGTCTTACATGAGGGTTGCCTTCACCTATAAAGCTCGCCCAAAACCCACCGGTGTCCCAGTTACCCATGTCAATTGTTTTTGGTTAAAGCAGGACAAAGCCCGGGACTGTCCTGGGCTTTGTTCCGAGTCTTGGGGGCATACCTTTTTGGGACACCCCGCGGTGTGAGACCCCCCCCAAATCACCCATAACCTTCCCCCTGTCCTACTGCACATGTGCGGCCTCTCGTCCCATCAGAGCCATTTGCTGTGCGTATGTATGGCTCGGTTCAGGAGCATGAGCGGCCGCATGCCCAGCGGGACATCATGTTTTGGGAAGCCCCAGGGTAAGGCCAGCGGCCGGCCCTGGAATATGTTTAATTTCATGGCCGGCCTACTTGGCTTTTGTTCTGCTAATGCCACAAGCTCCTATGTAGGCTCTTGTGGAAAAAAATGAACCCTCTCATTGGCTGTCCAGGCTTTTGGAGACCCTATGGCTGTAGGCACCTTTGGGTCACCTTGTAGACTAATAGAGGTTGGACATTAGAATCTCACTGTACTCAGCCATAGGCACCAGCAACAATTTCGATTTATTATCTATGGGAAGGGAGAAGGGAGGGAGAGGGCCCAAGGCAATTCCTAAGTCACCTTCTAGAAACATAGAAGACTGACTAAAGGAAACAAGCCTGCCCCTTGATCTTTCAAATGGACCAAAACCCATGCCCTTACAGTCCTGGAATCTAGATTTCAGGGCCGCTAGATTCTCTCCCCCCGGGGCATCCAGAATCGGGATGCCCCGCTGTGTGAAACCCCTCAGGTCAACCAGAAACTCACCTTCTTTCCCGGTCCAATGGCACATGCTCGAGTAGTGGGTACATCCCTGCTATCCCTTTAGCAGGGCGCGTGCCCGTGCTAGGCCTTTGTGAATGGCCGGTATGGGCACGCACCCTGTTAGAGGGTAGCGAGGGATGCTGTTAGCGAGCTCAGATTCGCTTGCCTTAGACGAAGGGGTTGGAGCTGATCCGAGCATGGTGATTGGATGAGAGGCCACGCATGCGCCGTAGGACCAATCGGGGTGACCCAACGGCAAGAACCAAAACCCAGGATAGTCAAAATCCTGGGTTTTGGTCCACTTTAAAAGTCTTTGTTCTCAGAGTGGGGTTACTAAGGCTAAAGTAAGCAGCACCTGGCCAGACAGGCTACCGGAAACTAGAGCCCTGGAATTTATAGGTCACTAGTTGTAGTGTAGCGCTACAGTGTGCTAGCACCACCTGGTGTTCACTGCTGAGTACAGCAACTCCTGGAGGTATGATGGTCACAATAAGCCTCACTTGTATTTATTATAGGCTTGTTCTAGACCTCGGCAAACTGGGAAACTGCACTCAGCACAGTGTTACTGGTGACCACATGGGGCGCTGTGCTCAATGCTGAGCATCGCCTGTCAGTGGAGCTGAGCATAGAGCAGCCGGGGCGATTTTCCTTCCTATCTTCTTTATTATTTCCTTTTTCCTTTCTTTCTACCTTCTATCTCTCTTTCTTCTTGTTTTTTATTCCCACCTTCCTCTTCTTTCTTTCTTTCTTTCTTTCTTTCTTTCTTTCTTTCTTTCTTTCTTTCTTTCTTTCTCTCTTTCCTCCTTTCTCCCCTTAATGTCATTAAGGGGCACCTATGCCCCTCCTGATGCACCCCATGATCCTGTTTGCTTTGGCAGCAGCTGCCTGGCATTGATTACTACAGTTGAGCTTATTGTCAACTAAAGCCCCATAGGTCCTTTTCCATTGTTGTTTTACCAAGTGTTTCTTTATTTAGTGTGTAATCATGACACAGATTTCTCCTTCCCATGTGCATAACCTTACATTTATCTGTGTTAAACTTCATTTGCCATTTAACTGCTCATGCTTCCAATTTATCTAAATCTGTTTGTAGCTGCCTGCTGTCCTCTTTTGTGTTAATTACTTTACACAGCTTAGTATCATCTGCTAAGACTGAGACTTTACTGTTTAATCCATACCCGATGTCATTAATATGTATTGAAGAAAATTGGTCCCAGAACTACTCCACTAGTAACAGTGACCCAATCTGAGTGTGTACCATTTATAACCACCCTCTGCTTCCGATCATTAAGCCAATTTCTCACCCATCTGCACACGTTTTACCCCAGTCCAAGTATCTTTTGTACCAGCCTTTTATGTGGCACAGTATCACATGCTTTAGAAAAGTCAAGATATATGATATCCAATGACTCCCCCTGATCCAATCTTGAACTCACCTCCTCATAAAAGCTGATTAGGTTTGTCTGGCAGGAGCGATTCCTCATAAATCCATGCTGATATGGAGTAATAAGGGCCCTTATTTAAGAAGGGATAGCGTCAGGTAGCGACAGGTAGCGACTGGTGAACGCCGGACATGGCAGCAATTACACATTTATCAAGCAGAATCTGTTTAGCGACTGGGATAGCGCCATGTAGCGTCTGATTCATCATTATCCCAGCCTCAGCGTACGGCGCCGGCGTCCAGCCTTGCACAGCGCCAGGTATGACCTCTCGCTACCTGTCTCCCATATATTTCAATGGACGGTCCTTTTCTTCTCTTTAAACAGGGTTTTTGTTTATTTTTTTTTTCCAAAAATCACAAATAATAGTGTGACCTCTTCTGGCATTATAAAAGCAGTTTTTTCCAATTTCATTTTTTATATATTTCTTCAGAAATGACATTACAGGTCTGCCATTAAAGTGTTCATGTTACAATGTTATTACATATGTTTTCGCTTTGTTACTAGTGGATA
Source organism: Gastrophryne carolinensis (assembly GCA_027917425.1). Taxonomy (NCBI): domain Eukaryota; kingdom Metazoa; phylum Chordata; class Amphibia; order Anura; family Microhylidae; genus Gastrophryne; species Gastrophryne carolinensis. Next base: position 618,594,037 of record CM051235.1, read on the forward strand.
GATGCTGAAAACAGACTTTAAACACACCGCCTCCTGAGCTCTGGGCTTCAGAGAAGCATTTTTCAGCGCCAGAGATTTGTGAGGCTGCCAGAAGAGGTCACAGAATTATTTGTGATTTTTGGGAAAAATAATAAAAAAAAAACAGTTTAAAGGGAAGAAAAGGTTCGTCCATTGAAATGTATGGGAGAGCGTCAGGTAGCGAAAGGTCATACCTGGCGCTGTGCAAGGCTGAACGCCGGCGCTGTTCGCTGAGGCTGTGAAAATGATGAATCAGACACTACATGGCGCTATCCCAGTCGCTAAACAGATTCTGCTTGATAAATGTGGAATTGCGTGCCGTGTCCGGCGTTCACCAGTCGCTACCTGTCATTAACCAGCCACTACCTGACGCTATCCCTTCTTAAATAACCCCCTTAATGGAGAGTTTGGGTTATTCCCCTGCATTTCACTCGCCATGTCACATTCTTTTGTGAATATAATTAGAGATGAGCGAACTTTTGAAAAATTCGATTTGACTGATTCGCCGAATTTTCCGACAAAAATCGTTTCGACCCGAATTTATTCGCGACGAATCGCTATTAAAAACGGCTATTTCTGAGCCTCCTAGAGCCTCAATAGGGTTGTAAACCATTCTGCCTTGCTGTAACACGCACAGGATGCGTGCTGGGTTAGTTAAATAATACTTTGAATAAATATCACATGCAGATCAGAGGCATCGCTAATAGAATCGCAGAGCGGCACAATTGCAGAGAGTTGAAGTGGCATCACTATGAGGGGCAGGAGCCCAAACATTGCTTTAAAGAGACACTGGAGTTGGCAGCAGCAGGAGCCCAAAAATTGGATGAATCACACCCTGGAGTTGGCAGCAGCAGCAGCAGCCCAAACATTACTTTAAAGAGACACTGGGGTTGGCTTCAGGAGCCCAAAAATTGGATGATTCACACCCTGGAGTTGGCAGCAGCAGCAGGAGCCCAAACATTACTTTAAAGAGACACTGGGGTTGGCTTCAGGAGCCCAAAAATTGGATGATTCACACCCTGGAGTTGGCAGGAGTTGGCAGCAGCAGCAGCAGCAACAGGAGCCCAAACATTACTTTAAAGAGACACTGGGGTTGGCTTCAGGAGCCCAAAAATTGGATGAATCACACCCTGGAGTTGGCAGCAGCAGCAGCCCAAACATTACTTTAAAGAGACACTGGGGTTGGCTTCAGGAGCCCAAAAATTGGATGATTCACACCCTGGAGTTGGCAGCAGCAGCAGCAGGAGCCCAAATATTACTTTAAAGAGACCCTGGGGTTGGCTTCAGGAGCCCAAAAATTGGATGATTCACACCCTGGAGTTGGCAGTAGCAGCAGCGGGAGCCCAAATATTACTTTAAAGAGACCCTGGGGTTGGCTTCAGGAGCCCAAAAATTGGATGAATCACACCCTGGAGTTGGCAACAGCAGCAGGAGCCCAAACATTACTTTAAAGAGACACTGGGGTTGGCTTCAGTAGCCCAAAAATTGGATGAATCACACCCTGGAGTTGGCAGCAGCAGCAGCAGGAGCCCAAATATTACTTTAAAGAGACCCTGGGGTTGGCTTCAGGAGCCCAAAAATTGGATGAATCACACCCTGGAGTTGGCAGCAGCAGCAGCAGCAACAGGAGCCCAAACATTACTTTAAAGAGACACTGGGGTTGGCAGCAGGAGCCCAAAGATTGGATGAATCACACCCTGGAGTTGGCAGCAGCAGCAGCAGGAGCCCAAACATTACTTTAAAGAGACACTGGGGTTGGCTTCAGGAGCCCAAAAATTGGATGATTCACACCCTGGAGTTGGCAGGAGTTGGCAGCAGCAGCAGCAGCAACAGGAGCCCAAACATTACTTTAAAGAGACACTGGGGTTGGCTTCAGGAGCCCAAAAATTGGATGAATCACACCCTGGAGTTGGCAGCAGCAGCAGCCCAAACATTACTTTAAAGAGACACTGGGGTTGGCTTCAGGAGCCCAAAAATTGGATGATTCACACCCTGGAGTTGGCAGCAGCAGCAGCAGGAGCCCAAATATTACTTTAAAGAAACCCTGGGGTTGGCTTCAGGAGCCCAAAAATTGGATGAATCACACCCTGGAGTTGGCAGCAGCAGCAGGAGCCCAAACATTACTTTAAAGAGACACTGGGGTTGGCTTCAGTAGCCCAAAAATTGGATGAATCACACCCTGGAGTTGGCAGCAGCAGCAGCAGGAGCCCAAACATTACTTTAAAGAGACCCTGGGGTTGGCTTCAGGAGCCCAAAAATTGGATGAATCACACCCTGGAGTTGGCAGGAGTTGGCAGCAGCAGCAGCAGCAACAGGAGCCCAAAAATTACTTTAAAGAGACACTGGGGTTGGCTTCAGGAGCCCAAAAATTGGATGATTCACACCCTGGAGTTGGCAGCAGCAGCAGGAGCCCAAACATTACTTTAAAGAGACACTGGGGTTGGCTTCAGGAGCCCAAAAATTGGATGATTCACACCCTGGAGTTGGCAGCAGCAGCAGCAGGAGCCCAAATATTACTTTAAAGAGACCCTGGGGTTGGCTTCAGGAGCCCAAAAATTGGATGATTCACACCCTGGAGTTGGCAGCAGCAGCAGCAGCAGGAGCCCAAATATTACTTTAAAGAGACCCTGGGGTTGGCTTCAGGAGCCCAAAAATTGGATGAATCACACCCTGGAGTTGGCAGCAGCAGCAGGAGCCCAAACATTACTTTAAAGAGACACTGGGGTTGGCTTCAGTAGCCCAAAAATTGGATGAATCACACCCTGGAGTTGGCAGCAGCAGCAGCAGGAGCCCAAATCTTACTTTAAAGAGACCCTGGGGTTGGCTTCAGGAGCCCAAAAATTGGATGAATCACACCCTGGAGTTGGCAGCAGCAGCAGCAGGAGCCAAAACATTACTTTAAAGAGACACTGGAGTTGGCTTCAGGAGCCCAAAAATTGGATGATTCACACCCTGGAGTTGGCAGCAGCAGCAGCAGGAGCCCAAATATTACTTTAAAGAGACCCTGGGGTTGGCTTCAGGAGCCCAAAAATTGGATGAATCACACCCTGGAGTTGGCAGCAGCAGCAGGAGCCCAAACATTACTTTAAAGAGACACTGGGGTTGGCTTCAGTAGCCCAAAAATTGGATGAATCACACCCTGGAGTTGGCAGCAGCAGCAGCAGGAGCCCAAATATTACTTTAAAGAGACCCTGGGGTTGGCTTCAGGAGCCCAAAAATTGGATGAATCACACCCTGGAGTTGGCAGCAGCAGCAGCAGGAGCCAAAACATTACTTTAAAGAGACCCTGGGGTTGGCTTCAGGAGCCCAAAAATTGGATGATTCACACCCTGGAGTTGGCATCAGCAGGAGCCCAAAAATTGGCCTAAAGACATAAATATGTTTTGCACCAATTGGAAAGTGTAAAATGTGGCACCATGCTGAATCTAGTCGCCTGCATCAGGCATTGGTGGGTGGAAATCCTGGCTGATCCATCCCTGATTCATTTTGACAAAGGTGAGTCTCTCCACATTTTTAGTTTAGACGAGTTCTCCTCGCCGTAACTATGGCCCCCGCCGCACTAAACACCCGCTCAGATGGCACGCTACTTGCCGGGCAGGACAGCTTTTCCAGGGCAAACTCTGCTAGTTGCGGCCACAAATCAAGTTTGGCTGCCCAGAAGTCCAGCCAGGGGCGGACTGGGACCAAAAAACGGCCCTGGACTTTTTGGTCAGACTGGCCCTTCTGTACTGTGCTCGGCCCGGTAAAGTGAGTCAACGCCACATTAATATATATATATATATATATATATATATATATATATATATATATCTGAGCGGGATCGGCCCGGGACCTCCACCAGGGCATCCAAAATCGGGATGGCCCACTGTGTGAAACTCCCCAGGTTACCTGCTACACTTACCTTACTTCCCGGTCCAACACCACATGCCCGGGCCACGGCCGCATCCCGGCTATCCCTCTAGCAGGGCGCATGCCCGCGCCAGGAATTTGTGAATGGCCGGTGCGGGCACGTTCCCCATTTGAGGGTAGCTGGGGATGCGGCTGTGGCTCACGCATGCGCCACTGCACTTAGGACGCTGGCTTAGGATAGTCAAAATCCTGGGTTTTGGTCCACTTCAAAGAGTTTTGGTCCTTTTCTGTGGGGCGCCCTGATTTGGGATGTCCCATTTTGTGCAACCCCCTCAGATCACCAGTAAAACTTACCTGACCAGCGATCCAGTGGCTCATGCATGGGTTCTCCTTGCTAAGAACTGGATGGAGCTGAGCTGGCTGCCAGCCACATCCCACCAGCCTCTAGCTGGTGCAGACACATGTTTGAACCACGCATGTGTTGTTTGATTAGCGGCCAGGTATTTTTACTGGGAATTTGACACAATGGGGCATCCCAAATCAGGATGTCAGGGAGGGGCCATGTAAAGAAGCTTCCATCTGTCTATACAATACATTGCTACACCACAGTCCAGCTCCCCTGGCGCTGTGCGTCCTCAATAGATACTGGGTCATACCATGTGGGGGCGGGGGGGTACTCAAGGAAAAGAAAATCAACAACCACAAACTGTAAAAATTGTACAAAAAAAAACCCACAAAACAGCATTGTCCATGCTGCTGGGGCCCCATAACAATACTGGTGCAATGCAAATGCTGAAAGCAAACTTTTTTAATGCCCCTGCTGCCGCCCTATTCTATTACACTCTATTAGGGTATAAGGGAGGATACAGGAGGAGAAGAGCTTACAATCTATTAGGGTATAAGGGAGGATACAGGAGGAGAAGAGCTTACACTCTATTAGGGTATAAGGGAGGATACAAGAGGAGAAGAGCTTACAATCTATTAGGGTATAAGGGAGGATACAGGAGGAGAAGAGCTTACATTCTATTAGGGTATAAGGAAGGATACAAGAGGAGAAGAGCTTACACTCTATTAGGGTATAAGGGAGGATACAGGAGAAGAGCTTACACTTTATTAGGGTATAAGAGGGGATACAGGAGGAGAAGAGTTTACACTCTATTAGGGTATAAGGGAGGATACAAGAGGAGAAGAGCTTACAATCTATTAGGGTATAAGGGAGGATACAGGAGAAGAGCTTACACTTTATTAGGGTATAAGGGGGGATACAGGAGGAGAAGAGCTTACACTCTATTAGGGTATAAGGGGGGATACAGGAGGAGAAGAGCTTACACTCTATTAGGGTATAAGGGAGGATACAGAAGGAGAAGAGCTTACACTCTATTAGGGTATAAGGGAGGATACAGAAGGAGAAGAGCTTACACTCTATTAGGGTATAAGGGAGGATACAGAAGGAGAAGAGCTTACAATCAATTAGGGTATAAGGGAGGATACAGAAGGAGAAGAGCTTACACTCTATTAGGGTATAAGGGAGGATACAGAAGGAGACGAGCTTACAATCTATTAGGGTATAAGGGAGGATACAGAAGGAGAAAAGCTTACAATCTATTAGGGTATAAGGGAGGATACAGAAGGAGAAGAGCTTACTCTCTATTAGGGTATAAGGGAGGATACAGAAGGAGAAGAGCTTACAATCTATTAGGGTATAAGGGAGGATACAGAGGGAGAAAAGCTTACAATCTATTAGGGTATAAGGGAGGATACAGAGGGAGAAAAGCTTACACTCTATTAGGGTATAAGGGAGGATACAGGAGGAGAAGAGCTTACACTCTATTAGGGTATAAGGGGGCGGGTTGACAGGAGGGTTGGTTGGTGGGTATTTAGATGTGCGAGTGGGCAGGTGGTCAGGCAGGTAGGTAGGTGAGTGGCAGGTATATAGATAGGTGGGTGGATTAGGCAGTTGGAATAATAGGTGGGTGAGTGAGCAGGTGGGTAGATGGGCAGGGCAGGGCAGGGGGGGTTAAGAGAAACACATTGCACCATTAATTAGTATTAGCATTTAGTTTGAGGTGTATTGGAACACAATACAGCAACAGCATGGACTCACCTGGAGCCACTTCACCGCCAAGTTGGAGAATCCTTTCTGTTGTTGATGTCTTCTCTCCTTCATGGTGTCTGCAGGCTGCTAACTTGTCCTCGTGGGTGAGACACACACACATCTCTCTCTCCCTCCCCCCTTCCTCTCCTCGGGCTATGGCTGCAACACACACACTCACACTCAGACTCTCTCTCTCTCCCCCCCTCTCTCCCCCCTCACCGACCTCTGCTCCAGCCATCAATCACAGTTTCTCTGTTTGATCAGTCACGTCATCCTCTCCCCGCGCTGGCCGGCCAGCATGACAGGAAACGGAAGTGCTGGCCTCTGATGTGCTGTGCTCTGGGCTGTCCTCCGCAGTGGGGGGTAAACAAGAGAGGAGTTTTTGGTTCCACTGAGCCACCAATGTAAAAAAATTACAGCTGCACAACGTGCGCGGCCGCGCTCCCGCACATCTTACAGGGAACACTGCGACTTGCGGCCCTCCCTGGCACCGGCCTACCGGGATTTTGCCCGGTATGCCCTATGGCCAGCCCGCCCCTGAGTCCAGCGGATCCTCAAGGTGTGTTGGCATGGTCATGTCAAAGTATGACATGACCTGCTGGTTCAGGTCCTGCTCCAGGTCTTCCTGCTGCTCATGAGTAGCCTCACTATGCGGGTGTAGAAAGCTACTCATTAGCGACTGCAGACTGAGGCTGCTGCTGATGGAGCTGCTGCTGCTGCTCCTGCCAACCCCCCCAGCGGCCATGGCAGTGGAAGGTGAGCGCAGAGGTCCCCTCGAGTCAGACCTGCGAGAGTATGGACCATGGCGCAGATAGGCATCGGCCAACTGCCTACGTAGAATGTCTTTGTAGTAGTTCAGTTTGTCCTCTCTCTCGATGGGTTTAAAAAATGCCCCCATTTTGTGCCGGAAGCGAGGGTCCAATAAGGTGGACAGCCAGAAGTCATCCCGCCGACAGATGGAAACAATTCTGGGGTCACTACGCAAGCACGTGAGCATGCTTCCTGCCATTTGCGCAAGTGACTCGGATGGACTACCTGTCTCCATCTCCACTGCATACTGCCACGGTGTGCCCGGGTCCTCTGTCTCGCCTTCCTCAAAAACCTCTAGCTCCTCTGGCTGCTCCTGCTCCTCCTCTCCTGTCCGCTGACTAGATAAACCAGCCATTTCGCCAAGCCTAAACTGTGTTTCGCTGGGCAACTCCTCCTCCTCCTCTTCCTCCTCCTCCTCCAGTTCAGCTCCAATGGGGTTCATGTGGCCGTAAGATGTAAACGCCATGTCTCCAGTGCCCTGACCAGCCATGGTTTCCAACATGTGCTGTAGTACATGAAGCAGTGGAATCACGTCGTTCATCCCGTAATCCTGCCGACTGACAAATAAAGTGGCTTCCTCAAAGGGCCTGAGCAAACGGCAGGTGTCACGTATGAGCTGCCACTGGTTGACATTGAAGTTACACAGGGGAGTCCCCCTATCTGCTTGGATCATCAGGAAATCCGTGATGGCTTTTCTCTGTTCATATAATCGGTCCAACATGTGAAGGGTGGAATTCCAACGGGTGGAAACATCGCAAATCAGACTATGTTGGGGGATACCATTCTGACGCTGTAGCTCAAGAAGGGTGTGTTTGGCGGTGTATGAGTGGCTGAAGTGCATGCAAAGTTTCCTTGAAGTTGTTAGGATGTCTTGCAGATGGGGGGAACACTTCAGAAACCGCTTGACAACCAGATTGAAGACGTGAGCCATGCAGGGGGCATGGGTCATGCTTCCTTGGCGCAGCGCAGACAAAATGTTCTTCCCATTGTCGGTAACCATGATTCCCATTTTAAGTTTTCTTGGAGTAAGCCATGTTTGGATTTCCTGATGAATACATTTAAGCAGTTCCTCCCCTGTGTGACTCCGTTTGCCAAGACAAACCATGTGAAGCACTGCGTGACACCTCCGTGCCCTGCACACATGGTAGACTGGAGGGGCACTGAGACTTGAGCCAACAGTGGAGGGTGAGGAGATGGCGGAGGATGAGGAGGCCGAGTCGCACGGTGTCACAGGCCCAACGGGCAGGGAGCGCGGAGGCCGAAGCGGCGTGACCTGTCCAAGTTGCTGCTGCTGCTGCAAAGGGACCACATTCACCCAGTGGGCCGTAAACGACATGTACTGTCCCTGACCGTAGTTACAGCTCCAGATGTCGGCGCTGCCATGCACTTTGCTACACACCGACAGGCTCAAGGACTGGCCCACCTTCTGTTCAACAAAAGTGTGCAGCGCTGGTACTGCCTTCTTGGCAAAGAAATGACGGCTTGGGACTCTCCACCTCGGCTCGGCACAAGCCATCAGTTCTCTGAAAGGTGCAGATTCCACCACCTGAAAAGGGAGCGACTGCAGCACCAGCAACTTGGACAGGAGCACATTCAGCTTCTGCGCCGTAGGATGTCTCTTGGACATGGCTTCGCTGATGGATTGCTGGCGGGATGCATGACTTGGAGGAGGAGGAGCAGGAGTGACAGAGGATGGGTATGACGCACAGCTGCCTTCGGCTGAGGTACTGGAGCCTTGGCTGGCAGAAATTGGGAGCGGCGTGCCACTTGCTGAGGAAGCAGGCTGAACCACCTCTTCGGAGCCTCGGTTCTCCCAGGCCACTTTATGGTGACACATCATATGTTGACGCAGGGCCGTGGTGCCAACATTTGGGCTTCACCTTTTGCCTACATATCTTGCATGTGGCCATGTTACCCTCCTGCGGATGCTTCAGGAAAAACTGCCACACTGCCGAGTAGCTACTTTTCCCACCCCCTGGCCTCACTGATTCACTGCTGCTGTTGCCAACTCCAGGAACCCCTGCTCCACTACCTCCCGATAAGGTAGACTGCCGCACAGCAGGTGCTCTACCCCGGCCCCGGCCCCGGCCGGCTCCAGCCTTTGGAATTGTGCCCCCATGCTGACTGCTACCACCTTGCTGCCTCAGCTGCTGACTCCGGGGCAATCTGCGCCCCTCTTCTCCTGATGATGACGATGAAGCCCCTTCATCACCCGGCTCCCAAGTGCGATCGGCTTCATCGTCATCATCATTATCACCGAGTTGTGGCTGTACGTCACTGATGTTCGTGGATTCGTCAACAGTGTCTGGCGCAGGAGCTGGAACGCTCGCAGCACCCACGACACTGTCCACATCACTATTTGTCTGCCTAGCTAAAGAAGCCACCTCCATTTCTTGGCTGGGCAGTAGCTGCTGACTGTCCTCTATCTGATCGTCCTCCTCACTAAAGAGTGGAGCTGAACCCAAAGCATAGGATACGTCGCTGGGGGAGGGAACGGCGTAGGACAGAGGCAATGGGAGGACAGGGACTGCTCTCGGGGCATGCCAACTCAGGGTTGTGTCAGAGGAACCTACCGACCCTAGACTGGGGGTCTCAGACGTAAGTTGTGATGATGTTGTTGATGAGCGCGTCAACCAATCTACCACGGCAGATGCGTTACTGGTGGAGACCCGACCGCTAGCAGATACTGGCAGATTAGGTCTCTCAGCGTGACTCCTGCTGCTACTGGCCCCCAGTCTGCTGCGAGCTCTGCCTGTGGAATCTTGGCCTCTGCCACTCCTCTTTTCACTTCCAGGCACTTGTCTGCCCGACATAGTCTAACTGGCGTGGTAGTAGGTGATATTTTAAGAACCCCCAGGCAGCGGTGGGTCTATATGAAACAGAATATAATGCACACCAAAAGTGAGCAGTAACACTCAGCCTCCAACAGGCCTGCCTAGTGTAAATAAGAGAGCTGCTTAGTGTAAATAAAGAGGGGTATGCTATGTTAAAGAATGGGATGCCCCAACAGCCAGCAGTGCACCTGGCAGCAGTACTACTATGCATAGCAAAAGTGTCTTTATCAGGCCTAATTTCTATTAGAATAAGTGCAAATGGTTATGGTATTAAATAGAGGCTGGTGTAGTCACAGAATGGGATGCCCCAAAAACCAGAGAGCACCTGGCAGCACTAATACTATGCACAGCAAAAGTGTCTTTATCAGGCCTAATTTCTATTAGAATAAGTGCAAATGGTTATGGTATTAAATAGAGGCTGGTGTAGTCACAGAATGGGATGCCCCAACAGCCAGCAGTGCACCTGGCAGCAGTACTACTATGCACAGCAAAAGTGTCTTTATCAGGCCTAATTTCTATTAGAATAAGTGCAAATGGTTATGGTATTAAATAGAGGCTGGTGTAGTCACAGAATGGGATGCCCCAAAAACCAGAGAGCACCTGGCAGCACTAATACTATGCACAGCAAAAGTGTCTTTATCAGGCCTAATTTCTATTAGAATAAGTGCAAATGGGTATAGCATTAAATAGAGGCTGGTGTAGTCACAGAATGGGATGCCCCAAAAACCAGAGAACACCTGGCAGCACTAATACTATGCACAGCAAAAGTGTCTTTATCATGCCTAATTTCTATTAGAATAAGTGCAAATGGTTATGGTATTAAATAGAGGCTGGTGTAGTCACAGAATGGGATGCCCCAAAAACCAGAGAGCACCTGGCAGCAGTAAGACTATGCACAGCAAAAGTGTCTTTATCAGGCCTAATTTCTATTAGAATAAGTGCAAATGGTTATGGTATTAAATAGAGGCTGGTGTAGTCACAGAATGGGATGCCCCAAAAACCAGAGAGCACCTGGCAGCAGTAAGACTATGCACAGCAAAAGTGTCTTTATCATGCCTAATTACTATTAGAATAAGTGCAAATGGTTATGGTATTAAATAGAGGCTGGTGTAGTCACAGAATGGGATGCCCCAAAAACCAGAGAGCACCTGGCAGCAGTAAGACTATGCACAGCAAAAGTGTCTTTATCAGGCCTAATTTCTATTAGAATAAGTGCAAATGGTTATGGTATTAAATAGAGGCTGGTGTAGTCACAGAATGGGATGCCGCAAAAACCAGAGAGCACCTGGCAGCAGTAAGACTATGCACAGCAAAAGTGTCTTTATCAGGCCTAATTTCTATTAGAATAAGTGCAAATGGTTATGGTATTAAATAGAGGCTGGTGTAGTCACAGAATGGGATGCCCCAAAAACCAGAGAGCACCTGGCAGCAGTAATACTATGCACAGCAAGTGTGTTTATCAGGCCAAATTTCTATTAGAATAAGTGCAAATGGTTATGGTATTAAATAGAGGCTGGTGTAGTCACAGAATGGGATGCCTCACAGCAGACTTGAGATCAGTTCAGTATATATGCACAGTTAGTTAGTATAAGCAGCCTGAAAACGCTAACAAAGCCAGTCAGCCAGCCAGTAACACTCAGGCTGGATGAAAAAAAAAAAATCTCCCTGTGACTGCCTCCGATTTTTCCTAACTTTCCCTGCTTTTCGCTGACTTTCTGTCTGTCTCCTGCCTGTCTCCTGCCTGTCTCCTGCCTGTCCCTGTCTGTCCCTGTCTGTCTAACTGTCTCTCCCTGCCTACAGCAGCGTCCTGTCTCTCACGAATGCAATAGAGAAATGAGGAAAAGCAAGATGTCCGCCGACTTAACTAGCGCTGTGACGTCACCGGGCTTGCTGGCTGCTGATAGGCTGCATGTGACTGTCCCAGCTTGCACTGGCGCGGGGTTGATGTCTGGACATGTCCCGTCCGCCATCTTAGAATGCCTGTAATGTAAATGAATGGATGTTAAAGGAAAACTTCGAGCGATCGAATCGCGGGGAAATTCGGATTCGATCCGAATCGAATTTTTCATGAAATTCGGATCGAATCCGGGTTCGTCCGGATCGATTCGCTCATCCCTAAATATAATAGCAAAGAAGATGTTTAGTAAATTCACTTTCTCCTCATTTCCCTCTATAGATGTCCCCTCCTTGCTTTTCAGGGCGCCACACCCTCAGGTTTGTATCTTTTATGGTTTATGTAGCTAAAGAGTAATTTGGGGTTAGTTTCACTCTTTTTGGCGATCAGTCTTTCTGTCTCCAGTTTAGCTTCCCTTATCTGTTGTTTATAAAAAATATTTAATCCCGCAACACCTTAAATGTGAGTAAGATTACTGTGCCCGACCCCAAATGAATCCTAAAGCTGTGCACAAGGTGCAGACACTAATACAAGGAGCGCTTCAGGACCCACTAAATTCAATTTGAGTCAGCACAAAAAATGAATCAATCAATCTGCACAATCGAATCATTATCCTAATTTATTTAGTGAATTAAAAAAACATATATATTCACAATACACCATTTAATACATGACATGCTAACAAACCAAGTTAAAAAGCTATACAGCGCTCCTGTCCCCTTTTAAAGTGGACCAACACCCAGGATTTTGACTATCCTGGGTTTACGTCCACTTTGGTGGGGCACCCTGATCGGGGGTGTGAAACCTACGCTCCTACGCTCGTCCAATCAGAGCGCTCAGAGCCGCTGTGGTATGCACGTACAAGCGGCGTCCAACCACAGCGGCTCTGAGCGCTGGAGGCCGCGTCTTGCACGTCCCTCTTACAGGGAGCGCGCCCGCGCCAGCCATTCACAGACACCCGCCCTGCTAGAGGGAAGCGCGAGACGCGGCCGTGGCCCGCGCTGTTGGAACGGGGTTAAGGTAAGGTTTCTGGGTTTCACCCCGCGGGACATCCTGATTTCGGATGCCCAGCTGGGAGGGATCTGATCGGCCCGGGAATCTTATAGATATATTATATATATTATATATCTTATATCCCGGGCCGATCCCCCCGGGTATTGGTCCATTTCCGCGGGGCACCCCGATCATGGGTGTGAAACCCCCCAGAAAGCCCCGAAAACTCACCTGACCCCGCTCCCATGTGACTCGCTCGTCCAATCGCCGCCGACGGACAAGAGCGCCCATGCCGCCCATTCACAAACGGCCGGCGCGGGTGCGCGCCCTGCTGGAGGGAGGCGGCGGCGGCCCGCACATGCGCCGCTGGAACGAGGATCAGGTAGGATTTTCTGGGATCTGGGGGGGCTTCACACCGATCGGGGTACCCCGTAGTCAGGGAGCTGATCGGTCCGGGGATCTTATATATTCCCGGGCCGATCAGGGGAGGGTGTTGGTCCCCTTTTAAGTGTACAAACCCTCCAAACAGTTCATTTGAAATAACTTAAAAACCTAAATATTCATCTCTAAACTCCTAATAAGTATAAAGTGCTAATGCATCAGATAATCAATCATTCATCTTATCTGTTGTTTATTTTCTTCTTTATACTTTAACGCTTCCTCTGTCACTTCCTGCTTTAAATCTTTAAATGCCTTTTCTGTTTGTTTATTTATCGTCCTCTTTCTTCTTTCTCTCATTCATTTCCTATCTTCCTTCCCTCTCTTTTCATTTATTTTCTTACCTCTTCTCTTTTCCTCTTCTATTTTTTTGCATTTTTCTTGTTTTCTTTGCGTCAGCGTGTGAGTAAAGTGCAAGTCCTGCTCAGTGTGATGTGATATACAGAGGCCACACAAAGAGGAAGTTTTTTTTTGTTTTTATTGTAAGGTATTTACATTGAACATTACATATTATAATGATATATTATGTTTATATAGTTATTTTAATAGATATTGCGCTTCCCTGACACATTACACCACATCGCTCAGTGCCAATACAGATAATAGAAGAAATAATATCCACTGCGCCTCACAGCTGCACCGAGTAACATGATTGGCTCCCCACTCAAAAGCCCCTCCCCCCCCCCCGGTGAGTAACAAATGTGTGCAGTACCGGATGTTACTACCTGGTGGCACTGCCTCTGTTGTTTCTACTAATGTGTTTGAATGCTGAAGCTGCAATACTGGAAGTTACCAGCGGGTGGCACTGCATCTACCTCTTCCAGTCTCTTTAAGTGCTTCCTGTGTATTTTTTTCCCTCCATGCTGCTCTGCACATTAACCCCTTCCTCCTTTTACTCTACCGCTGCACATTAACCCCTTCCTCCTTTTACTTTACCACTGCACATTAACCCCTTCCTCCTTTTACTCTACCACTGCACTTTAACCCCTTCCTCCTTTTACTTTACCACTGCACATTAACCCCTTCCTCCTTTTACTTTACCACTGCACATTAACCCCTTCCTCCTTTTACTCTACCACTGCACTTTAACCCCTTCCTCCTTTTACTTTACCACTGCACATTAACCCCTTCCAATCTTTTTACTTTACCACTGCACATTAACCCCTTCCTCCTTTTACTCTACCACTGCACTTTAACCCCTTCCTCCTTTTACTTTACCACTGCACATTAACCCCTTCCTCCTTTTACTTTACCACTGCACATTAACCCCTTCCTCCTTTTACTTTATCACTGCACATTAACCTCTTCCTCCTTTTACTTTACCACTGCACAGTAACCCCTTCCTCTTTTTACTTTACCACTGCACATTAACCCCTTCCTCCTTTTACTCTACCACTGCACATTAACCCCTTCCTCCTTTTACTCTACCACTGCACATTAACCCCTTTCTCCTTTTACTTTACCACTGCACATTAACCCCTTCCTCCTTTTACTTTACCACTGCACATTAACCCCTTCCTCCTTTTACTTTATCACTGCACATTAACCTCTTCCTCCTTTTACTTTACCACTGCACAGTAACCCTTTCCTCCTTTTTCTTTACCACTGCACATTAACCCCTTCCTCCTTTTACTTTTCCACTGCACATTAACCCCTTCCTCCTTTTACTTTACCACTGCACATTAACCCCTTCCTCCTTTTACTTTTCCACTGCACATTAACCCCTTCCTCCTTTTACTTTACCACTGCACATTAACCCCTTCCTCCTTTTACTTTACCACTGCACATTAACCCCTTCCTCCTTTTACTCTACCGCTGCACATTAACCCCTTCCTCCTTTTACTTTACCACTGCACATTAACCCCTTCCTCCTTTTACTTTACCACTGCACATTAACCCCTTCCTCCTTTTACTCTACCACTGCACATTAACCTCTTCCTCCTTTTACTTTACCACTGCACATTAACCCCTTCCAATCTTTTTACTTTACCACTGCACATTAACCCCTTCCTCCTTTTACTCTACCGCTGCACATTAACCCCTTCCTCCTTTTACTCTACCACTGCACATTAACCCCTTTCTCCTTTTACTTTACCACTGCACATTAACCCCTTCCTCTTTTTACTTTACCACTGCACATTAACCCCTTCCTCCTTTTACTCTACCGCTGCACATTAACCCCTTCCTCCTTTTACTCTACCACTGCACATTAACCCCTTCCTCCTTTTACTCTACCGCTGCACTTTAACCCCTTCCTCCTTTTACTCTACCACTGCACATTAACCCCTTCCTCCTTTTACTTTACCACTGCACATTAACCCCTTCCTCTTTTTACTTTACCACTGCACATTAACCCCTTCCTCTTTTTACTTTACCACTGCACATTAACCCCTTCCAATCCTTTTACTTTACCACTGCACATTAACCCCTTCCTCCTTTTACTTTACCACTGCACATTAACCCCTTCCTCCTTTTACTTTACTACTGCACATTAACCCCTTCGTCCTATTACTTTACCACTGCACATTAACCCCTTCCTCTTTTTACTTTACCACTGCACATTAACCCCTTCCAATCCTTTTACTTTACTACTGCACATTAACCCCTTCCTCCTTTTACTTTACCACTGCACATTAACCCCTTCCTCTTTTTACTTTACCACTGCACATTAACCCCTTCCTCCTTTTACTCTACCGCTGCACATTAACCCCTTCCTCATTTTACTCTACCACTGCACATTAACCCCTTCCTCCTTTTACTCTACCGCTGCACATTAACCCCTTCCTCCTTTTACTCTACCACTGCACATTAACCCCTTCCTCCTTTTACTTTACCACTGCACATTAACCCCTTCCTCTTTTTACTTTACCACTGCACATTAACCCCTTCCTCTTTTTACTTTACCACTGCACATTAACCCCTTCCAATCCTTTTACTTTACCACTGCACATTAACCCCTTCCTCCTTTTACTTTACCACTGCACATTAACCCCTTCCTCCTTTTACTTTACTACTGCACATTAACCCCTTCGTCCTATTACTTTACCACTGCACATTAACCCCTTCCTCTTTTTACTTTACCACTGCACATTAACCCCTTCCAATCCTTTTACTTTACTACTGCACATTAACCCCTTCCTTCTTTTACTTTACCACTGCACATTAACCCCTTCCTCCTTTTACTTTACCACTGCACATTAACCCCTTCCTCCTTTTACTATACCACTGCACATTAACCCCTTCATCCTTTTACTTTACCACTGCACATTAACCCCTTCCTCCTTTTACTATACCACTGCACATTAACCCCTTCCTCCTTTTACTTTACCACTGCACATTAACCCCTTCCTCCTTTTACTCTACCGCTGCACATTAACCCCTTCCTCCTTTTATTCTACCACTGCACGTTAACCCCTTCCTCCTTTTACTTTACCACTGCACATTAACCCCTTCCTCCTTTTACTCTACCACTGCACATTAACCCCTTCCTCCATTTACTTTACCACTGCACATTAACCCCTTCCTCCTTTTACTCTACCACTGCACATTAACCCCTTCCAATACTTTTACTTTACTACTGCACATTAACCCCTTCCTCCTTTTACTTTACCACTGCACATTAACCCCTTCCTCCTTTTACTCTACCACTGCACATTAACCCCTTCCTCCTTTTACTCTACCGCTGCACATTAACCCCTTCCTCTTTTTACTTTACCACTGCACATTAACCCCTTCCACCTTTTACTATACCACTGCACATTAACCCTTTCCTCCTTTTACTCTACCACTGCACATTAACCCCTTCCTCCTTTTACTTTACCACTGCACATTAACCCCTTCCTCCTTTTACTTTACCACTGCACATTAACCCCTTCCTCCTTTTACTTTACCACTGCACATTAACCCCTTCATCCTTTTACTTTACCACTGCACATTAACCCCTTCCTCCTTTTACTTTACCACTGCACATTAACCCCTTCCTCCTTTTACTTTACCACTGCACATTAACCCCTTCCTCCTTTTACTTTACCACTGCACATTAACCCCTTCATCCTTTTACTTTACCACTGCACATTAACTCCCTTCCTCCTTTTTCTTTACCACTGCACATTAACCCCTTCCTCCTTTTACTCTACCACTGCACATTAACCCCTTCCTCCTTTTACTCTACCACTGCACATTAACCCCTTCCTCCTTTTACTTTACCACTGCACATTAACCCCTTCCTCCTTTTACTTTACCACTGCACATTAACCCCTTCCTCCTTTTACTTTTCCACTGCACATTAACCCCTTCCTCCTTTTACTTTACCACTGCACATTAACTCCCTTCCTCCTTTTTCTTTACCACTGCACATTAACCCCTTCCTCCTTTTACTCTACCACTGCACATTAACCCCTTCCTCCTTTTACTCTACCACTGCACATTAACCCCTTCCTCCTTTTACTTTACCACTGCACATTAACCCCTTCCTCCTTTTACTCTACCACTGCACATTAACCCCTTCCTCTTTTTACTCTACCACTGCACATTAACCCCTTCCTCTTTTTACTTTACCACTGCACATTAACCCCTTCCTCTTTTTACTTAACCACTGCACATTAACCCCTTCCTCCTTTTACTTTACCACTGCACATTAACCCCTTCCAATCCTTTTACTTTACTACTGCACATTAACCCCTTCCTCCTTTTACTTTACCACTGCACATTAACCCCTTCCTCCTTTTACTTTACTACTGCACATTAAACCCTTCCTCCTATTTCTTTACAACTGCACATTAACCCCTTCCTCCTTTTACTTTACCACTGCACATTAACCCCTTCCTCCTTTTCCTTTACCACTGCACATTAACCCCTTCCTCCTTTTACTTTACCACTGCACATTAACCCCTTCCTCCTTTTACTCTACCACTGCACATTAACCCCTTCCTCCTTTTACTCTACCACTGCACATTAACCCCTTCCTCCTTTTACTTTACCACTGCACATTAACCCCTTCCTCCTTTTACTTTACCACTGCACATTAACCCCTTCCTCCTTTTACTTTTCCACTGCACATTAACCCCTTCCTCCTTTTACTTTACCACTGCACATTAACTCCCTTCCTCCTTTTTCTTTACCACTGCACATTAACCCCTTCCTCCTTTTACTCTACCACTGCACATTAACCCCTTCCTCCTTTTACTCTACCACTGCACATTAACCCCTTCCTCCTTTTACTTTACCACTGCACATTAACCCCTTCCTCCTTTTACTCTACCACTGCACATTAACCCCTTCCTCTTTTTACTTTACCACTGCACATTAACCCCTTCCTCCTTTTACTTTACCACTGCACATTAACCCCTTCCTCCTTTTACTCTACCACTGCACATTAACCCCTTCCTCCTTTTACTCTACCACTGCACATTAACCCCTTCCTCCTTTTACTCTACCACTGCACATTAACCCCTTCCTCTTTTTACTTTACCACTGCACATTAACCCCTTCCTCTTTTTACTTAACCACTGCACATTAACCCCTTCCTCCTTTTACTTTACCACTGCACATTAACCCCTTCCAATCCTTTTACTTTACAACTGCACAAAAACCCCTTCCTCTTTTTACTTTACCACTACACATTAACTCCTTCCTCTTTTTACTTTACCACTGCACATTAACCCCTTCCTCCTTTTACTCTACCACTGCACATTAACCCCTTCCTCCTTTTACTTTACCACTGCACATTACCCCCTTCTTCCTTTTACTTTACCACTGCACATTAACCCCTTCCTCCTTTTACTTTACCACTGTACATTAACCCCTTCCTACTTTTACTTTACCGCTGCACATTAACCCCTTCCTCCTTTTACTCTACCACTGCACATTAACCCCTTCCTCCTTTTACTTTACCACTGCACATTAACCCCTTCCTCCTTTTACTCTACCACTGCACATTAACCCCTTCCTCCTTTTACTCTACCACTGCACATTAACCCCTTCCAATCCTTTTACTTTACCACTGCACATTAACCCCTTCCTCCTTTTACTCTACCACTGCACATTAACCCCTTCCTCCTTTTACTTTACCACTGCACATTAACCCCTTCCTCCTTTTACTCTACCACTGCACATTAACCCCTTCCTCCTTTTACTCTACCACTGCACATTAACCCATTCCTCTTTTTACTTTACCACTGCACATTAACCCCTTCCTCTTTTTACTTTACCACTGCACATTAACCCCTTCCTCCTTTTACTCTACCACTGCACATTAACCCCTTCCTCCTTTTACTTTACCACTGCACATTAACCCCTTCCTCTTTTTACTTTACCACTGCACATTAACCCCTTCCTCCTTTTACTCTACCACTGCACATTAACCCCTTCCTCCTTTTACTCTACCACTGCACATTAACCCCTTCCTCCTTTTACTTTACCACTGCACATTAACCCCTTCCTCTTTTTACTTTACCACTGCACATTAACCCCTTCCTCCTTTTACTTTACCACTGCACATTAACCCCTTCCTCCTTTTACTTTACTACTGCACATTAACCCCTTCCTCCTTTTACTTTACCACTGCACATTAACCCCTTCCTCCTTTTACTTTACTACTGCACATTAACCCCTTCCTCCTTTTACTCTACCACTGCACATTAACCCCTTCCTCCTTTTACTCTACCACTGCACATTAACCCCTTCCTCCTTTTACTTTACCACTGCACATTACCCCCTTCTTCCTTTTACTTTACCACTGCACATTAACCCCTTCCTCCTTTTACTTTACCACTGTACATTAACCCCTTCCTACTTTTACTTTACCGCTGCACATTAACCCCTTCCTCCTTTTACTCTACCACTGCACATTAACCCCTTCCTCCTTTTACTTTACCACTGCACATTAACCCCTTCCTCCTTTTACTCTACCACTGCACATTAACCCCTTCCTCCTTTTACTCTACCACTGCACATTAACCCCTTCCAATCCTTTTACTTTACCACTGCACATTAACCCCTTCCTCCTTTTACTCTACCACTGCACATTAACCCCTTCCTCCTTTTACTTTACCACTGCACATTAACCCCTTCCTCCTTTTACTCTACCACTGCACATTAACCCCTTCCTCCTTTTACTCTACCACTGCACATTAACCCATTCCTCTTTTTACTTTACCACTGCACATTAACCCCTTCCTCTTTTTACTTTACCACTGCACATTAACCCCTTCCTCCTTTTACTCTACCACTGCACATTAACCCCTTCCTCCTTTTACTTTACCACTGCACATTAACCCCTTCCTCTTTTTACTTTACCACTGCACATTAACCCCTTCCTCCTTTTACTCTACCACTGCACATTAACCCCTTCCTCCTTTTACTCTACCACTGCACATTAACCCCTTCCTCCTTTTACTTTACCACTGCACATTAACCCCTTCCTCTTTTTACTTTACCACTGCACATTAACCCCTTCCTCCTTTTACTTTACCACTGCACATTAACCCCTTCCTCCTTTTACTTTACTACTGCACATTAACCCCTTCCTCCTTTTACTTTACCACTGCACATTAACCCCTTCCTCCTTTTACTTTACTACTGCACATTAACCCGTTCCTCCTATTTCTTTACAACTGCACAATAACCCCTTCCTCCTTTTACTTTACCACTGCACATTAACCCCTTCCTCCTTTTCCTTTACCACTACACATTAACCCCTTCCTCCATTTACTTTACAACTGCACATTAACTTCTTCCAATATCCTACAAGCTTTCCTCCACACTGTTGTGCACATTAACCCCTTCCAATCTTTTGTGCACCTCACCCCCTTTTCCTCTGGGCTGTGCACATTGGTCCTTATCTCACCACTGCATATTAACCCCTTTCCATCCCCTGTGTGCACTCTGTCCCTTTTCTCCATGCTGTTCTGCACATAGAGCCCTCCCTCACCACTGCCACTGCCCATTAACCCCCCTCCAATGTCCTACATGATTCCTGTCCTCTTCCTCCCTGCTGTTCTATACGTTAACCCCTTCCTCTCATCTGCCCTAATCTTGCCGCTGCACATTAACCCCTTCCATGCTGTCTTTTTCCTCCATGTTTTGTGCACATTAACCTCTTCCGATCTCCTGTGTACATCATCCCCCTTTCCTCTGTGCTGTTCTGCACATTAACTCCTCCCACTCGTCTGCCCTCACCTTAGCACTGCACATCAACCCCTTCTATTTATCTATCCTCCATGCTGCAATACAAATTAACCTATTCAGTTGTTATGCACATTGGACCCTTGCCTGACCACTGCACGTTAACCTCTTCCAGTCCGCCATGTACTTCCTGTCCCTTTTCCTTTATGCTGCTCTACCCAATAACCCCTTTCTCTTCTCTCCCCCTACTTTACTGCCTGCTGCACATTAACATCTTCCAATTTCCTATATGCTCTCTATCATTTTACTACACGTTATTGTGCACAACCCCTTTTGATCTTTATCCTCTTTTCCCCCTGTGCTGTTCTGCACATTAACCCCTTCCTCTCCTCTGACCTTACTTTACCATTGCTCATTAACTCCTGCATGCTTCCCATCTCTTTCCTCTCTGTGATGTTCTGCGCATTAACCCCTTCCTCTCCTCTGAGCTATAAACCAACCTCTGCCCCTTACCTCAGCACTGCACATCAACCCCTTCTCTTTAGCGCTTCCTGTGTATTATTTTCCCTCTGTGCTGCTCTGCACATTAACTGCTTCCTCTTGTCTGTCTTTACCACTGCTCATTAACCCCTTCCAATCACTTGTGTGTTTCTGTCCTTTTCCTTCATGCTTCTATAGCCATCTCCCACTTTCTCTTCTCGGCCCTTAACTTACCACTGCACATTAACCTCTTCCAATATCCTTCAAGCTTTCTTTTGTTTTCCTCCACCTTTTCCTTTGGGCTGTTCTGCTCTGCACGTTAACCCCCACCTCTCATCTGCCCTTACATTACCACTGTTCAGAAATCCCATTCCAGTCTCCTGCATGCTTCCTGGTACTTTCCTCTGGCCTGTTCTGGACATTAACCCCTTCCTCTCCTCTGCACTAAAAACTCATATTTGGCCCTTACTCTACCTCCCCACTGCACATTAACCCCTTTGAGTCCCTCAAAGGCTTCCTGTGCCTTTTTATCCTCTGAGCTGTTCTGCACATTAACCCCTTCCTACTTTACCGCTGCGCATTAACCCTTCTTATCTCATTTTTGCTTCCTGTCCTTTTCCTTCACATTTTTCTACACATTAAAGTGGACCAAAACCCGTGATTTTGACTATCCTGAGTTTTGGTCCTTGGCCCCGGGGCACCCCGATCGGGGATGCCCGCTGTGTGAAACCCCCCAGGTCGCCCAAACTAACTCACCTAATGTATGTACAGCCTCCTGTCCAATCAGCACTCTTGGATCCGCTATGGGCCTCTCGTCTAACGATCGTCCAAGACTCAGCTCCAGCCTAGCCGAGTTCTGACAAGCGGACCCGAGTGCGCCAGCAGGCGCACCCCCGCTACCCTCTAACAGGGAGGTATAGCAGGGAATGGCGGCGCTCGCACGTGTGCCGTTGGATCGGGGAGAATATGAGTTTACTGAGTGACCTGATGGGTTTTACACAATGTCTGAATCTGGATGCCCCGGGGGTCCAAGTATGCCTGCCCTGAAGTCTCATAGAGTGGACCAAAACCCACTGCGATCGGTCTGGGAATCTATAAGATTCCCGAGCCGATGAATTTCCTCCGCCCGGGTCGCCCCATACACTTACCTTGTTTTCCGGTCCAACGGCCCATGCGTGAGCCACGACCGCATCCCCGCTCTCATAGCCCCCGCTAGCAGGGTGCGTGCCTGCGCCAGGCATTCGTGAGTGGCCCGGGACAGGCACGCTCCCTGTTAGAGGGAAGCCGGGGATGCGGCTATCAGTGCGCTCGGAGCTGCTGGCCTTAGACGAAGGCTTAGACAGCGTGACGTCAGATGCTCAGAGCGCAATGATTGGACAAGCGGCCGTGCATGCGCTGTAGGACCAGGAAGAGTTGAGTTGGCTTTGGTGATCTTGGGGGTTTCACATAGTCCGATCGGGATGCCCGATCCTGGTTTTTGGTCCACTTTAAATACTGGTCTAGAAGAGAAGCTCTCCAATAAGGTGGAAAGGCTCTCCATATATTGATGAATCATTCAATAACCATTATGGCCACACACAATTATTGATTAGAATATAGAGGGCGGGGTGGGACTGCTCCACACCATTGAGGAAATTGGGGCAGAGTCAGAAGTTAAAAACAGATATAATGGAGTTGAAAAGTTTAGCTACACCTAAAAAATCATAACACAAAAGTTTGGGAATTTTTTAAAAAGTCCTGAGGTAGCCACTAGGGGGCAATCTGTTTATCAAATACATCAGTCCATGAAGGCTTACTAAAAGGAATCTGCAGAGAGAGAGAAATACCAGAGCTGCCACCTGTGATCTTCTTGGAATAACTGGGCCACAGTCTAAGCATGTTCCAATATGTCGAGTATTGGTGTGGGTGGAGCATAAGTATTGGTGTGGGTGGAGCATAAGTATTGGTGTGGGTGGAGCATAAGTATTGGTGTGGGTGGAGCATAAGTATGGGTGGAGCAGCATGGCAGAGTAGGAGGTCACCCATATCTCACACCAAGGTAAGTCCACATAGAGTGTCCACGGCCAGAAAGTGTTGTATCTCCATCAGAAGGCCAGCGCTCTCATAGCCTGCAACATAACAAGGGTAAATCAGCTTATGTATAAATTGTGGACTTTCCCATCAGACCTCAGATCAGGGGCACGAGACATCCCACTTACCTACCACCCATACCTCCCATCTCGCACACGCAGCGGTATGAGAAGCGTGCGGGGCAGGTGGGTGCATGGCCAAACTTACCAACTTTTCAGGATGGAAAAGAAGGACAATTGATAAGTTTGACCACGCCCCCTCATTGAGGGATGCCTGAAGCCACGCCCCCTCATTGA
This sequence comes from Gastrophryne carolinensis, assembly GCA_027917425.1. Classification (NCBI taxonomy): domain Eukaryota; kingdom Metazoa; phylum Chordata; class Amphibia; order Anura; family Microhylidae; genus Gastrophryne; species Gastrophryne carolinensis. The sequence goes on from CM051235.1 coordinate 618,617,938, forward strand.
GGCATGGATGAAGCCACGCCCCCTCATTGAGGGATGCATGAACCCACGCCCCCTCATTGAGGGATGGGTAGGAGATAGGATGTAACAGTTACAACAATAGAAACACTTTGAATAGGCAAATGAATCATTTATTGCTGCAGATCTGCATGTTACACCTCAAAGGGGGGACAAATGAGAACAAGCGGGACATGGACTAAAAAGAGGGACAGTCCCTCCAAATCAGGGACACTTAGGAGGTATGGGTGTGGCATCAGTACAGAGCGCTTCCTTTTGACTTCAATGATGGGTGCCTCCATACACATAAGTTCCTAGTGTACATAGGTGACCACTGAAGTCAATAAGAGTCCTCCAGACTGAGGCCACGCCCACCTGCAGCTCCATTTACATATTATATCCTGTAGGTCAGACTCCTTTTTGCTGTAGGTCTACTGATGTTTAGCAGTGTGTCTATGTATTCGGAATAACATTTAAATAAACAGGGAAGTGTACTTACCTCCTCTGGTTCCTGATAATCCCGGTAGTCAGGTTCAATCATCATGTAATCCGGGATTTCCTTCATCATTGAGATCTAGGAAGACAAAAAAGATTGACAGCTCTGTGTATTATGTGCATTGCTAGGCACTAGGCCTCTCTTATTCGTCATCATATCTCCATCAAAGGGTTTGTAAGAGAAGGAAGAAGAACACAAAGGGTTTGTAAGAGAAGGAACAAGAGTACAAAGGGTTTGTAGGAGAAGGAATAAGAACACAAAGGGTTTCCAGGAGAAGAAAGAAGAACACAAATGGTTTCCAGGAGAAGGAAGAAGAACACAAAGGGTTTGGAGGTTTTTTCAAAAAGGGTGAACATTTTCTTCCCCTTGGATATATTTAGCATTTCAGTTCAAGTTCTTCATTGAGCTGGAGAAGCCTTTCACACTTTAATCCTTATCTCCCTTAGTGGGAGGTTTGGGTTTATCATTCATGGTTTTAGGTTTATTCTTTGGGCATGACCCTTCAGACATGGGGTAAACCCTGATATAATATTTGCTTGTTTCCTATATAACACAGGAAGTAGTCAGGAACAAGAACACAAAGGGTTTCCAGGAGAAGGAATAGAACACAATGGGTTTCCAGGAGAAGGAATAGAACACAAAGGGTTTGCGGGAGAAGGAATAAGAACACAAAGGGTTTGCAGGAGAAGGAACAAGAACACAAAGGGTTTGCAGGAGAAGGAATAGAACACAAAGGGTTTGCAGGAGAAGGAACAGGAACACAAAGGGTTTCCAGGAGAAGGAATAGAACACAAAGGGTTTGCGGGAGAAGGAATAAGAACACAAAGGGTTTGCGGGAGAAGGAATAAGAACACAAAGGGTCTGCGGGAGAAGGAATAAGAACACAAAGGGTTTGCGGGAGAAGGAATATAACACAAAGGGTTTGCGGGAGAAGGAAGAAGACCACAAAGGGTTTGCAGGAGAAGGAAGAAGAACACAAAGGGTTTGCAGGAGAAGGAACAATAACACAAAGGGTTTGCGGGAGAAGGAATAGAACACAAAGGGTTTGCAGGAGAAGAAATAAGAACACAAAGGGTTTGCAGGAGAAGGAAGAAGCACACAAAGGGTTTGCAGGAGAAGGAAGAAGAACACAAAGGGTTTGCAGGAGAAGGAACAAGAACACAAAGGGTTTGCGGGAGAAGGAATAGAACACAAAGGGTTTGCAGGAGAAGGAACAAGAACACAAAGGGTTTGTGGGAGAAGGAATAAGAACACAAAGGGTTTGCAGGAGAAGAAATACGAACACAAAGGGTTTGCAGGAGAAGGAATACGAACACAAAGGATTTGCTGGAGAAGGAACAAGAACACAAAGGGTTTGCGGGAGAAGGAATAAGAACACAAAGGATTTGCAGGAGAAGGAATACGAACACAACGGGTTTCCAGGAGAAGGAACAAGAACACAAAGGGTTTGCTGGAGAAGGAACAAGAACACAAAGGGTTTCCAGGAGAAGGAACAAGAACACAAAGGGTTTGCAGAAGGAATAAGAACAAAAAGGGTTTGCAGAAGGAACAAGAACACAAAGGGTTTGCAGGAGAAGGAACAAGAACACAAAGTTTGCAAGAGAAGGAAGAAGAACACAAAGGGTTTGCAGGAGAAGGAAGAAGAACACAAAGGGTTTGCAGGAGAAGGAACAAGAACACAAAGGGTTTGCGGGAGAAGGAATACGAACACAAAGGGTTTGCGGGAGAAGGAATACGAACACAAAGGGTTTGCAGGAGAAGGAACAAGAACACAAAGGGTTTGCGGGAGAAGGAATACGAACACAAAGCGTTTCCAGGAGAAGGAACAAGAACACAAAGGGTTTGCAGGAGAAGGAACAAGAACACAAAGGGTTTGTAGAAGAAGGAACAAGAACACAAAGGGTTTGCAGGAGAAGGAACAAGAACACAAAGGGTTTGCAGGAGAAGGAACAAGAACACAAAGGGTTTGTAGAAGAAGGAACAAGAACACAAAGGGTTTACAGAAGGAACAAGAACACAAAGTTTGCAAGAGAAGGAACAAGAACCCAAAGAGTTTACAAGAGAAAGAAGAAGAACACAAAGGGTTTGCAAGAGAAGGAAGAAGAACACAAAGGGTTTACAGGAGAAGGAACAAGAACACAGGTGAACATTTTCTTCCCCTCGGATATATTTAGCATTTCAGAAGTTCTTCACTGAGCTGGAGAAGCCTTTCACACTTTAATCCTTATCTCCCTTAGTGGGAGGTTTGGGTTTATCATTCATGGTTTTAGGTTTATTCTTTGGGCATGACCCTTCAGACATGGGGTAAACCCTGATATAATATTTGCTTGTTTCCTATATAACACAGGAAGTATTCGGGACTTACCTTTTCTAGTAAGGGATCGTGTCCAGGTTTACTCTTCTTTTCGTTTTCTACATAGAGGACCGCATCGTGTACCGTGAGGAAAAACAGGTCAGGCGTGATTGTGTCATCAAAGAAGGAACAGACCTCCATCTTCTTAAATACAGCATCTATAAAAATATGGATTATTTATCTGCAGCCCAGAAATGTTGGAATAATAAAAGCTGCTTTCCGAATGGTCAGGGTGAGCTACAGCAATTTCTAATGTGTTCTTTAATTTCCTTCAACAAGCCTAATAACCAGAGGAGTGGTTAGGATTTCTCGCACTCGGGTCCAAGATTCGAGCCAGTTCTAAGCCCCCCGCTTTGGCGCCCCTCTGACCTGCTGCACCTGGGGTAAGTGCCCCTCTGCTCCTCCCTAGCTACACCCATGCTAATAACACACTTACCTTCACAGGCTGCAATGTAGACATCAACATCAATTCTTTTGAATTCCTTAAAAATCTGAATAAGATATAAAAAAAAGGTGTATTATGTTCTACTCCAGGTACCAGATTCTTACACAGATGTATAGTTCTCTATGACGGGGCTTTTTACCCATGATCCTTCCATCCCATCCTCCATGGAAACCATAAGGTTTAGAAACAAAGCCCTTTCTAGAAATGAAGGCACCAGCAGTTTTAGATGTTTAATTGACTACAGAGAGCTAAAGAAATCATTTGTATAGCTCTACCCACAAGGAGAAATATCTAATATGTATGCAAATATAACAGAAATAATCACTTACTTTAAATAATGAACTATAAGGTGCTTCAAGACTTCTCAAGATCTCGGTTCTATTGAGTGAGAGCATCTATGGTGCTTTAAAGAGGAACAACATACAGGAATTTCACTTTCCCGTTTGTTGTTCCTCCGTGCGGCGGCATCCCAAATTGTGATGCCCCGCTGTGTGTATTCCCCCGAGGTCGTCCGCTCAGCCAATCGGCACGCTCGGTGTCACTCGGCTCACTTCAGTGACGGCTAAGCACCCGAGCGGCGCCCAACCTAGCAGAATGCACTGCCTCCCGCGTCCCTCCCTCACCTTGCAGCCAAGACGTGGGGATGTGGCTGCAGAGCAGAGACGCGAAAAGGGCTCAGGAGAAGGTAGGTGGAGCCGGGCATCTGGGGGGTTTCACACTGTGGGGCATCCCAAGGACAGGAACTAAGACTCTCTTTTAGACTCCAGGGCCTCCGAAGTTCCTCTTTAAAGTGGACCAAAACCCACTGCAATCGATTCCCTCCCCCAGGGCATCCAAAATCGGTATGCCCCGCTGTGTGAAATCCCCCAGGTCATCCCATTCACCTACCTTGTTTCCCGGTCCAAAGGCGCATGCACAAGCCGCAGGCGCATCCCCGCTATCCCTCTAGCAGGGCGCGTGCCGGCGCCAGGCACGGGGATGCTGCCGCCAGCACGCTCAGAGCCACTGGCCTTAGACCAAAGCTTAGACGACGTGATGTCAGCGGCGTCGAGCGTGCTGATTGGACGAGCGTCCATGCATGTGCCTTAGGACTGGGAAGAGGTGAGTTGGCTTCGGTGATATGGGGGGGGGGGTTTCACAAAGCGGGGGAATCCCCAATAGGGGTGCCCCAGGGGAAAGGACCAAAACCCAGGATAGTCAAAATCCTGGGTTTTGGTCCACTTTAAGTAGAGCATGATCAAATATATCACCTGCATGGCTCTTCCCAAAAGGTTTTGGTAGTTCTAACCTCTACCTCCATGAGGAGTAATGCTCCATGTTTAACTGTCTGTCAGCAATCTTCCTCTGGTGCCGCTGCAACATTGGCCATCTTGGAACCTGCTAGAGGGATAGCGGAGAGGTGGCTGTGGCTCACGCATGTGCCGTTGCACTGGAAAAGAAGGTGAGTTTATGGGCGAACTGGGGGGTTTCACACAGCTCAGAATTCCAATTTTAGATGCCCCGGTGGGAGGGAATCGATCGGCCCGGGAATCTCTGTGGGTTTTGGTCCACTTTAACACCGTTTTGGATTTTCTTTTAATTTCAGTTCTCAGCTCAGTCTCTGGATCTCCTCATCATCATTATCTGGCTGCTTCATTAGCCCATTAGCCAGCGGATATCCCACGGTGGCCAACAGAAGCTCTCCAGGTAGCAGTGGTTATAGACACAGGGGCCATAAAATGGAATGGCTCCTGTGACAGACTCCCTGCCTTTTGGATTTTAAAGGCATTGTATCTGCCCTTGGACTTTTGCATAGACCCATTACTTTCATTTTCTTGAGCATGTCCCAGACAGACTGCCATTGTATTGTTGATTGTGTTACAGACAATGTCATTGTGTCGATTGTGTTACAGACTGCCATTGTGGTGTTGATTGTGTTACCGGCAGAGTTGAGGCATTGTGTGTCCTGCTCCCATTGGTCTGTGTGTTTGTCATGCAGTTCTCCATCAGGTCCACGGGGGAGGTCCCCTTGCATGGAGACTTGCATATAAGGCCCAGGGTGGCACTAATAAAGTAAGTTCATCTTCACCCTCAATACTGAGTTCTGTCTCTTATTGGGGGAAACGCTATATTACAATTCACTAGCCCTTGTAAGGGCTGTTCCTGGTTCCTCACGGATGACTCTGGGATTCCTGCAGCACCTCTCACCATTGGGAAAAGGACGTCTCTGGCGGGGAAGCCCTCCGGCGATAAAGGTTATCGCTACAGCTCCACCCAAGGAGAGTCACATGAATGTTCTGCACAGACCTATATGAAATCCCTATAACAACCCCTACGTGTCATACACATGTATGGAAAAGAGACAGACAGTCAGTTACCAGCTTCAGGACTTTCACGGCCACCACATCCAGGAACGTGATCTGGCTGAAGTCCAGTATGACGGTGTGAATCGACACTTTGGGAACAGAGACTTTGACCGGTAGTTCTGCGTTCCAGTCTACTTGGATCTCCACTTCCTTTGACTGAATTCCATCATCAGTCCCGGCTCCTTCAGCGTCTTCCGGATCTTCCTCTGTTTCATATCCAATATTATCAATGCCAACTGAACTGACGACTCCGTTCTAAAGAAACAGCAAAAAAGATCAAAGAGGGGAAAAAAACAAGCACCGGCCATTGTGTGAAATAAGATGTTCCAACAAAAATGGTCACCAATTTTAGAAATAAAAACCAAAATGTTCCCCAGACTGAACCACCATTGTGTAGCAAAAGTGATTGAGCAAGTGGTAGACTACCACTGATCAGTTACTTGGCTGCACTAGTACTTTAAAGGAAAAAAAACATACTCTACTGGGGGCCTCCACCAGCTTTTGTGCCCAGAGGCCTCCACCCAGGGCCGGCTTCAGCACCCGGCAAGGCGGGGCAGCTGCCAGGGGCCCCCACTCTCTATCGGCCTTTGGAGTGTGCAACGACGCTTAACTGGCAGTGGACTGGGAGGGGCACCGCCACAGCTGGTGCCCACATTTCCTGGAATGGCGGGGTTCCACCCAACGGGGCATCTCGATTTAGATTCCAGGGGAGGAAGAGCCGGGCTGTGTTCTGCTTTTAAGTTGCCCACCCCATTTCCTATCCCTGGAGCATCTCAGTCTGTGATACCCTACTGTGAGAAACCCCCCGGGATCGCTGGCATACCCACTATGCAAGCAATGCCACCCCTGAGTTTTGGTCCACTTTACAGGGGCATTTCAATTTGGGATGCCCCAGTTTGTGGAAGAACCCCCCTGGCTTTGGCCGTTTACTCAAACTGGCGATCCCACAGTGTATTCACCAGTTTGAAGAAAGTAATGAAAGGGGGGTCACACACAGGGGCATCCAAAATCAGGAGGATCTAGATTCATTTAGACTCCAAGGTACGTTGTAAAGGGGTTTGGTGCGCTTTAAAGTAGACCAAAAGTAGAGTTTTGGTCCAAATAGCATGATCCTTGCATACATATTTGGGACGTCTGTGATGTGACGCAACGCAACCACAAAGGGACCAACTGAGACCATGCCGCCCAAGGGCCCACATAGACCTGGAGCCAGCCCTGCCTCCACCACTCTTAATCCGGCCCTGCCTATACCCCACCCTGACCTAAGTCTGATTTGCTGCATAAGTACAAAACTGCTCAAAATGGTGATAAAAAATGTATGCGTGTATTGTATTCACTTTAAATTGGTGTTTTGTGAGCTTTTACGCCAATTGTAGGTGACTGACATCAAACACCCCAAGTGGTACTTGATACAAATGGAAGAAGTTGTACTTAATGAAAAAAAGTCGGGAGCTTCTTGTCTAGTCTTAAATCATGAGCCCGGGCTCTGTGACACACACCTACCTACCTGGAGCTTTGCTAACCTTAGCTACTGCAGGAGAACCTTGACATTTAACCTACTGGATTCATTTGTCTATTGGCTCCGCAATGCTTGTTCCTAGACCTTGCTCCTTGGCCGCCTGTTCCACCTCTTAGGTTGATACCCTCTATGTTTGATTGCCAAAATGTGATGGGTCCATTATAATAATAAATCAAAGAAAATGATGTTCAGGACCTGTTGTCTAATAAGTCCATAGGACTGATAAACACAGAGATAATACTTTGAGCAGCAAGTGCTTGGGCTCACCTTTGTGGTCGTCAGCTGTCCCTTCTTTATCAGCTTCTGGATCTTTCTTAGTGCCTTGGTCCTTTTTGTAAAAACTCTGACAACATCAAAACCAACCTGTCAAGGTAATAGAAAAACTTAATGATAGCTATCATCCAAGCTCATTGAAGGCATTACACAGAAAAGTTGTCGCATTTCTTTGATCATAGGTTCTTTTAGTATGCATTAACGCATATGGAAACCCAAATTTGGCTCGGCAGTGGCCCGGATTCCAAAGAAAGCCCATTGGCTCTTTCAAAGGTGCAGCCAACTGGCCACTGTCACGGACCGGGTGGAGTGGACTTGGGTGTGGATCCGCTTTAGCTGTGGGACCGATGGCGGGTACTGTGTCAGGGGAGCGGAGTCTAAGGGGCCACCAGAGCCCACCTCAAGACAGGTTGGTCTTGTGCGGCGAGTGACCCCCAGGTCGCTACCCCCCAACAGCGGCCCAGTCCCACAGTCAGCCGAGGTTCAGCGAGGTACACAAGTGGCAGGCAAAAGGCGTAGTAAGTACAGGCAGAGATCGGGGCTGGCAGCACAGGTTCGCGGTAAAGGTGAGTAGCCAAGGTCGGGGCAGGCAGCAAAGGTTCAGAGTCGGGGACAGGCAGAGGTCGGTACACAGGTGAGCAATCCAAGAATGTCTGACTTTCAACAAGCATGGAGAGACCAAGGAAGGAAGTGCCTCTTTAAATAGGAGAAGTGGATGCAGGCTTGGATGACCAAGCACCAATCAGTGCTGTACAGGCCCTTTAAATCTCAGGAATCTAGTGCGCTGGCCCTCTAGTGAACGGAGACGTGCGCGCACCTGAGCATGTGAGAAGGAAGCATGGGGGGAAGGGAGACAGCTGGGAACAGCCATGAGGGAAGTGCTGCAAAATGGATGACGGCTGGATGCAGCCATGGAGGTAAGTGAAGTGCTGCTAGATGGGCGTGCAGCGCTCGCCCTAACAGACACATCCCTGGCACGCTCTTTGGTGGTCGCAGGAGCACACACGGCCACATAGAAGCTTCACACAGCTGGGCATTCAGTGTTGGATGCCCCAAGGGTAGGCTAGATGCCAGGCCTGGAATCTTTTACATTCTAGGGCCCAGCTTTGCGGGTTTTGAACCACTTTAAGTCTTTCCTAGTTACTTTTGCATGTTTCCATTGCAATGCAAAAAGAAAAGACTGAAGGGAAAGTTGGGATAAAGTTGAAGAAGTGATGGAGAAATCTGATGTTTCTGCTCTTTTCTGTTCGGCTTCTTAGAACATCGGCTTGGGAAACATTGGTGGATCTGTCAGTACTTTCCTTTTTATTCCTTCAGCATCTCAAAACTTTAGTTCGAGTAATAGAGCTTCTGTGTGAGAGCTCAAGCAAATACATCATTCAACTAAAGTCCTGATGTATCTTTATAATCCAAGAGGGGGTTTTGTCCCTAACCCTTTCTTTGGTTTGGTTGGATGGGGGTACAAATAATTGGGGTGTTACTGTTTACCAACTACACCTTGTTTTTCTCTTTGGTTTGTGGTTCTGCACATATTATACATATAACAAAATAAAATACAACATTCTGAGTTCAACAGACTGTGCCTTTCACATGTATTTCTTATACATTTCTTTGTTGGGTCAGCTGTAGCTTAGCTCTTCTCCATCCCCCCCCCCCCCCCCGCCAGGGTCATTGTAGCTTCTCATATCTTACCTCCAGCATCACAGGCGATTGGTACAAGTAATAAAAAGTATTTGATATAATGCTGCTACTTGGTCCTAGGGAAGGGGGGCGTGCCGGCCCCTGAAGCGTCGATTGACCATCTGTTATTTGGACCCTAGTATACGGATTGACTATAATTGCCTTGGAGTGCTGATCTTTCTTGTATGATATAAGTAATAAAGGGCGTACAAGTTCGCTTCTAGAGACACCCAAATGCCTAAACTTGCTTTGTAAGAAAAAAAAACGATTCAATGAATGTTGAACTCACTAAGCTTTTTATGCCGCTTCTCAAGCCTTCGATGTTTCCATAGAAGATCCCGCTGGAGAATCGGATGATCTTCACTCCATCAGGCTCCACAAGCTAAAAAAGCGAATGATGAAATCTCAAATGAAATCCAAAAGTATAAAAAACATAACCTCCCCACCCTGTCGCTCTATTCATCTGTGGTCCTGTCGCTCTATTCATCTGTGGTCCTGTCACTCTATTCATCTGTGGTCCTGTCACTCTATTCATCTGTGGTCCTGTCACTCTATTCATCTGTGGTCCTGTCACTCTATTCATCTATTCAATCTTATAGATTCCCGGGCCGATCCCCCCTGGGTGTTGGTCCACTTTAAAGTGGACCAACACCCAGGATTTTGACTATCCTGGGTCTTGGTCCCCGGGGCACCTCGATCGGGGGTGCTCCACTATGTGAAACCCCCCCGATCGCTCATAAAAACTCACCTCACCCCGCTCCTATGGCACGCTCGGAACCGCTGTGGTATGCGCGTCCAAGCGACGTACAACCACAGCGGCTCCGAGCACGCTGGCGGCCGCATCTTGTGCTTCCCTCTAACAGGGAGCGTGCCCGCACCGACCATTCACAAATGGCCAGCGCGGGCACGCGCCCTGCTAGAGAGAAGCACAAGATGCGGCCCACACATGCGCCGTTGGATCGGGATCAAGGTGAGGTTCCTGGGCGTCCTAGGGGGTTTCATACAGTGGGGCATCCCGATTTTGGATGCCCGGCGGGAAGGGATTCTCGAGCTGATCCGGGAGAGTGTTGGTCCACTTTAAACAAATCTGCCCTGTTTACAATGGGAAAAAATCTCCCACTTGTGATTTGAGGTGAACCACAGGATTTTGGCACCCACCGACATTCTGTGTCTAATTTGGCAGCAACAGTGGCAGCGACCGTGGAAAATATATGTATATATTTTATTTTATTTAGACTAGCGGCCCTTTGTGTACATTTTATAGAAACATAGAAACATGGAAGGTTGACGGCAGAAGGAGACCATTTGCTCCATCTAGCCTGGCCTTTTATAGTTCATGATGTCATAATGTCGGCATACGTACATGTTTGTAGAGCTTCACGTTCTTGTAGAGGTCGCTGTTGGGGACATTTCCTAGAGAGGTGCAGGATGGACTGAAGAGAAAATGTGAATATTTAGACACCATAATATATATATTATACTCTCATTTTAGCAGCCCTGTCCAAATTGGAGGTCGTTGGTTGAGTATTTGTGTTGTAAGCCAATGTCGCACCCATTTAGCCAGGAGCGCGCAGGAAAATGGCTCCATCATCTTTGGCTGGTGCTGAAAAGTTGAAAAGTGAAACCAAACTCCCTCTTGTGACCTTTATAAAAGAGTTCTACTTAGTTGAATTTGTTTGTATATGATACTTACCTGCCCAGCTTCATCCTGCCACCTTCATTCCAAATTCCCAGGGAGTACCTGTACCTGTACCTGCGTTTGCTGGTCTTTAAGAAACTATGCTGTGTTGCCCCATGATGTCATCAAGCTAGATTTGCATGTCTTACAGCTAACCTGCCTGAGCCTCATTCACTCCTAAAGGGTTACAAGTAGTGTTGGGCGAACCAGTACAAGTTCAAGTTCGGCCGAACTTTGAGCAAAAGTTCAGTTCGGGAACCGAACTTGACCCGAACCGCGTCCCTATTGATATCAATGGAGACCTCAACTTTGGGACTAGGCGATCTGGAGTACTTCACATAATGGGGGAAAACCCAATTTTAATCTTTGATGTTCTGTCTACAAGGGGACTTTGACATGGCTGCACTCATGTCCAACAGTTACACCCTCCAAAGGTGTGCTGTCCAGTAGTGTGCAGTGTGACATGGGCATGGTCGGGGGGGTGTGGGTTGTTTGCAAAAAAAATTTGTCGGGCCTATACTCCTGCCCCGCTTTCAGAAGTAGAGAGAGATATGCTTCTCGGGAGGACCCACACCTCTTCTGGGACACACCTCTTCCAGGGCTCGCCCACCCCCCTGCACAAACCTGACCCCACCAGAACAAAATCCTGGGTGTGCCATTGGCTGCGACTGACCCGTAATTATACTTCGGAAATAATAATATGACATTTTGAAAAAAACACTTACAACTGGACACGGAGAACTACGGTAGCTAATCCGAACACCAAACCAACCAGGAGGCCCAAATCCAAACCGAGGATGATGGCAGCAATACAGGTGCACACCCAGATCAGCTGAAACAATAGGCAACACTAGTATTACATTTACATAGAAGAACGATTAATCGAGAACAAACCAATTAATAGGTAGTCATCAATCTTGAGTGAAAACAAAAAAAGGTGGACAACAAAGAAGGTCAACAGCAAGTCAATGGAGCTGGCATTACTATGTCAATGGGAAAAGTAAAGAACAAGGTGAAAGTACTCATACTTACCGCATCCCATCTGTTTTGTCGCCACAGTCTTGGGACGTCCTTAACTTGCCAGAACATTCCTTTCAGGTTGGCAATGCAAATAGCGGCCAAGACTGACTGAAATAAAAAAAGGGGGAAAATAAGGAACTCCAAACATTCTATTCTGTCCTAAAACCAATCTATGACTTGAGTTTGTATTGCATCTAGGTGTGCACCCAAAAGAGTAGCTAAACTTTCTGGCACCCGGGGGAAAGATTCAAAATGGCTCCCCCGACCTATTTTAAGGCCCCACTTTGGCTCTCCCTGACCTGCTGCACCCGGGGCGTTTGAACTCCCCGTAGCTACGCCCATGTGTGCTCCTACTTCTGCTAGGGTTTATTGGAACTACACGTGATCCCCAACCTGTAGCTGGGAGCCACATATGGCTCGCGGACTGTCTGAGGCTGACCCAATGAGATGTGTGTTGGCTTACCCACACTTGATGGCTTACCCACGCAACATGGAAGCTGCAGAAACTGATGGCACACTAAAGAACTTACCAAATGTTCCCATTTCATTTATTTGGGGCTCAGGGTTTCACTCATGTGGAGCAAGTATCTTATGGAGCAGGGGGTCCATGCACATTGTGCTTATTGTTTTGATGGGATGCAGCGATTTTGGACCGTACCCCTGGGACACAGCCCGAAAAAGATGTGAGAGATGCCGCCACTGGCCACACATGCAGCTGTGGCTTGTTGGCACGGAAAGAGAATTGACCGACTGTCGGGATTTCCCATAGCTGGGCATCCCAAATCGAGATGCCCGAGGGGTGCATGTCTAATAGAGCCTTTTGAGTTTAACACAAGTACACACACCTAGCATAAAAGGCTGATTGGAGGAGAGACCACACAGGCACCTTGGGATTGCTAAAGATGAAAGCAGACCTGGAATTCTGGGAGTTTCACAAATCAGGGCATCCCAAATTGGCATGAGCTCACACAATTCATACACCAGCGTACAACATATAATTAAAAGGGCCGACCCCAGGCTTAAGTGGGCCCTTGGGCAAGAGAGTCTTAGTTGGCCCCATTGCTTTGTGTCATGTCACCTTGCATCATCTTCAGCTCAGTTGGCTCTGATGGGTCCTCCTCTGCTGCTGATCACCCTCCAGCCCTCACTGTCTTCTCCATTGCCACCAGTTGTCCTCTAGTCTTCACTGCCTTCTCCACTGCCACCAATTGTCCTCTAGTCCTCACTGCCTTCTCCACTGCCACCAATTGTCCTCTAGTCCTCACTGCCTTCTCCACTGCCACCAATCGTGCTCTAGTCCTCACTGTCTTCTCCATTGCCACCAAATGTCATCTAGTCCTCAGCCTACTCCACTGTCACCAATCATCCTCCAGTTCTCCACTGCTACCAATTGTCCTTTAGTTATCACTGCCTTCTCCAAAGCCACCAATGTTTCTCTTATTCCCATTGCCTTCCCGAACTGCCACCAATCGTCCTCTAGTCCTCAATGCCTTCCCAACTGGCACCACTCATCCTGTAGTCCACACTGCCTTCTCTACTGCCACCAATCATTCTCTAGTCCACACTGCCTTCTTCACTGCCACCAATCATCCTCTAGTCCTTACTGCCGTCGCCACAGCCACCAGTGGTCCTCTAGTTCTCATTGCCATCTCTACAGCAACCAATGGTCCTCTAGTCCTCAATGCTTTCTCCACAACCACCAATGGCCCTCTAGTCCTCAAAGCTTTCTCCACAACCACCAATGGTCCTCTAGTGCTCACAGCCTTCTCCACAACCACCTATGGTCCTCTAGTCCTCACAGCCTTATCCACAACCACCAATGGCCCTCTAGTCCTCAATGCTTTCTCCACAACCACCAATTGTCCTCTAGTCCTCACAGCCTTCCCCACAACCACCAATGGCCCTCTAGTCCTCAATGCTTTCTCCACAACCACCAATGGCCCTCTAGTCCTCAATGCTTTCTCCACAACCACCAATGGTCCTCTAGTCCTCACAGCCTTCTCCACAACCACCAATGGCCCTCTAGTCCTCAATGCTTTCTCCACAACCACCAATGGTCCTCTAGTCCTCAATGCTTTCTCCACAACCATCAATGTCCCTCTCGTGCTCACTGCTTTCTCCACAACCACCAATGGCCCTCTAGTCCTCAATGCTTTCTCCACAACCATCAATGGTCCTCTAGTCCTCACAGCCTTCTCCACAACTACCAATGGCCCTCTAGTCCTCAATGCTTTCTCCACAACCACCAATGGTCCTCTAGTCCTCAATGCTTTCTCCACAACCACCAATGGTCCTCTAGTCCTCACAGCTTTCTCCACAACTACCAATGGCCCTCTAGTCCTCAATGCTTTCTCCACAACCACCAATGGTCCTCTAGTCCTCACAGCCTTCTCCACAACCACCAATGGCCCTCTAGTCCTCAATGCTTTCTCCACAACCACCAATGGTCCTCTAGTCCTCACAGCCTTCTCCACAACCACCAATGGTCCTTTAGTCCTCAATGCATTCTTTATTGCTGAGAATCGTTCTCTAGTCCTTACTGCCTTCTACATGGCCACCAATCGTTCTCCAGCCCTCACTGCTTTCACTATTGTCGCCAATCATATGCTGCCCTCTCCACTACCACCATCCTCTAGTCCTCACCACATTCTCTAAAGCCGCCATTAGTCCTCTGCTTCTTGAAGCCCTCTCCACCACCACCAGTCAACTTCCAGTCCTTACTGCTTTTTCCATAGCTGATCGTCACCTGATCTCCATTATTGTCTGTGTATGAAGGTTTCACCATTGCTGCCTTTGTCTTTCTCTTGCCCTTGCTGCTGATCGCCCTTTAGTCCTGAGGTCAGCTGTGAGCTCACTGATGGAACCCACAATAAAATATCTTGCAGCCCAATCCAAGTCCAAGTGGGCTTCTGATGCCAGGAACTCTGACAATACCCAGGTGGGGGCAACAGCCATGTCTTGTGTTAATCAAGTTGGTTTCAGGCAGTACTTGATGAGACTGCAGATTGACCTGTGCCCCCAGCCTGATCTTCTGCCCTCTAAACGCTACCCGAGCCTGATCCTCTGCCTTCTAAACGTTACCCGAGCCTGATCCTCTGCCCTCTAAACACTACCCCAGCCTGATCCTCTGCCCTCTAAACGTTACCCGAGCCTGATCCTCTGCCCTCTAAACGCTACCCGAGCCTGATCCTCTGCCCTCTAAACGTTACCCGAGCCTGATCCTCTTCCCTCTTAACACTACCCCAGCCTGATCCTCTGCCCTCTAAACGCTACCCCAGCCTGATCCTCTGCCCTCTAAACGCTACCCCAGCCTGATCCTCTGCCCTCTAAACGCTACCCCAGCCTGATCCTCTGCCCTCTAAACGCTACCCCAGCCTGATCCTCTGCTCTCTAAACGTTACCCGAGCCCAATGTGCTCCATAAGTACAAAGCTATTTATGTTAATTTTTCTGCGTTTTGGGCACTTCAAATGGCTGTTCATTTTTAGCTTGTTTTTAGGTGTTACCCATATGTGTCACCTGGTATTGGACAAAAAATGGAAAATGGTGCTTGTCATGTCCCACGACGTGTCTTTTATTTTACCTGGGGTAACTGCTTAATATAATGTTGATTACATAGGCTGAGCAGTGTGCCTTTAATTCCCTTTGTCCCTTCTTGGCTCCCTTAGTCTAGCTGTGATGCAAATAACTCCTTCCTTCTTCCCCTATCCCTCAGCCATTTCTAGTTTGGCATCCAAGCAGTGCACACCTGTTGCTCCCTTCTGCAGCTACAGCCTTTTTACCTGCTGTTGCTGTATGGGTTACATCACAAGTTTCCTGTTGTATTGAATGTACATGTCAAGATTCCTGATGTAAGAAGTGTATTGCAAGATTCTGTACCAAAATAAAGCTTTTTAAATGTATTCTACGTGATCCACGAGCAGTTGAGTAAGCTATCTGCCAAGCCTTATGGAGTAAAGAAAACATCAATCACAGACACACACAGAGAAGGAGGAGCTGTCTACAGGATTCACATTACTGCCAGAATAGTGCTTGATGAAAAAGGTTCTATGACCTTCCCATGGACCATGATGCAGGGACGAGGTTTGCAATGATCGAAACTGATGATCAGGTATCTCTTTTAATAATTTTGTATAAATAGTAGTGACGGAGCGGCTCCCACCCCCTTTACTCTATCTCTTTTTTAACTTGAATTACTACTGTATTCATATATGTATGTGTCTTTTTGTTCTTACCTTTTGAAGAGGTTCCAGCAACCTTCCAAGTGCAACAATGGCAATTAGAACAACCCCGGCGCCTATCAAACTGGCGATCTAGGGTGAAATCATAAAAGGAGAAATGGATTACGACCGGATCTGAGAATATATTATACAGTGGCGATAGATCTTACAGTGCCATTTATTGCGATGGGAATTAAAAAAAAAAAAAATCATGTTGCATTATCTGTCCCTCCTGCTGCGACAATAACAAACAAGATGAGTCATTCTGAAAAGCCCATCAGCTCCCTGCTGAGTGTTACATTGTTTGCAGGGCAAGTGGTGGAGGCCCTGGGGATGCAAGGCCCCTCGTAATCCAGCCCCTTTCGTATATATTTTGGCGCGGTTTATCATTGCTTGGCCTAACCAATCTAGGATAACTTACCTGTGTTTTCCCCCCGGTGCCCTCCTGGATGGCTGTCCGAGACAGAGCCGTGCTGGAGCAGAAGCAGGAGAAGATGCCGCCAAACAGATTGCTCGCTCCGTTCGCGATAAATTCCTGAGTAAAATAAAAAGATAGACAGAGGTCAAAGGGGAAAGAACCGCCACCGTGAGAGCTTTGTGTGGGGAAGCTTGTCCCATGGGCCTCTCCTCCATTTCCTGCAGCGCGCTGTAGATGCTGCAGCAGGTCTCCAAAATGTGCCCCTCCTTTCCTCTCCATTTCTGGAAATGGAAAGGTCGGCCCTGTCTTCCCAGAATGAAAGAGTCCGGCAAGTGCGACCGCTGTGACCTGCCAGGGGGAGCGCAACGGATGGGAAAGGCAAATGTTGGAGTCCTGCTACAGCATCTACAGCACACTGCAGAAAATGGAGGAGAGACGCATAGGACAGGCTTCAGGTAAGCACCTTGCTGCTTTATTATTGTCCGCATTACCTAAAAGTTTACTCTGGGACAGTAAAAACGAGCCAATGACTGTGAAACTTAAAACAGATCAACACCCGTTTTTTCTTTAAGGGATGTTGTTCCCACAGACTCGGGGGGGGGGAATATCCTCACCTTTACTACAGGCCAGTCCCACGATTGGCTGGTGGGTGGTCACAGGGGGCGGGTCGTGGGCAGGGCTTCTGGTGACCAGCGTCGAGGATGCAACCATGGCCCCACGTGTGCGCCGGCGACCAATCGCGGGACTCCCTTCCCGGCACTGGCTCATAGTGAAGGTGAGGATTACGGGCGTTCGTCCAGCCATCTGGATGCGCCCCCTGGATGCCCCCTGGGACAGAGGGACCAACACCCATTATAAAAAAGGGGTCTTGGTCCGGTTTAAAGTGGACCAAAACCCACCCTAGAGTCTATGAGACTCCAGGACAGGCTTACTCCCTCTCGCCCAGGGAATCCTGATCTGACTCACCTTTCCCCAGACCTGCGGTGCATGAGCAACCTCCCGTCCAATCAGTGCGCTCGACTCCACTGACGTGCAACTTAGGGGCCGAGTCTAGCCAAGCGCCACCAAGCGCGCATCTGGGCTACCCTCTAACAGAGAGCGTGCCTGGCACGGGCATGTGTCCTGCTAAAGGGATAGGGGGGTTGCGGCTCCGCTTGTGCAGGTTACTTGTGCAGGTTACTTGTGCAGGCTACTTGTGCACACATTGGACCGAAGGTCAGTATACCAGGTGACCTGCGGGGTTTCACACAGCGGGGCATCTTGATTCACACAGTGGAGCTGGGGCAGATTGATTCCCTCCCCCCGGGGTATCCAGAATCAGGATCCCTCACTGTGTGAAACCCCCCAGGTCCCCAATCTTCGTGGGTTTTGGGGCACCATGATCGGGGATGTGTAAACTCCCCCAGGTTTCTATGAGACTCCAGGGCAGGCTCACTCCCTCCCGCCCAGGGAATCCCGATATGGGATGCCCCGCTCTGTGAAACCCCCTGAGTTGACCGCAAATCGTACCTTTTCCTTGAGTCCACAGCACATGCACGACCAGCGCCAGCATCACTCGCCTCCCTTCTCGGCCCCACCCGCTGCAACTGAATGGCTGTGCATGGCCGTGCACAGCCAATAAGAGCGAGTTATGCCGCACACCACTCATACGTGCAGCTAGTATTCCTCTAGCAGTGCCGTGGGCTCAGGAGAGGTGAGTAAGCTTGGTGAGCAGCGGGGTTTCTAACAGCAGGGCACCCCAAACCAGGATACCCCGAGGGAAGGAGCAAAACCCGGTATAGTGAAAATTCTGGCTTTTTGTCCACTTTGAACAGGCCCTGGAGTCTCATTAGCGTATTCCCTCCTCCTCATTCTGTGTGAAACCGCCCAGGTTGCCCAAACTGACTGACCTTTCCCCAGACCTACAGCGCATGCACAACCTCCCGTCCAATCAGGGCGCTCGACTCCGCTGACATGTTCTTGGCTTAGCTCATCTTAGGACCCAATTCTAGCCGTACGCCGTACAGAAGCGTGCCCGCGTCAGCCATTCACAAATCCCTGGCATGGTCACGCGTCCTGCTAAAGGGATAGCGGGGATGCGGCACTGATTGTGCAGGTGTTGGACCGTGGCAGAAGGTGAGTATACCGGGCGACCTGGGGGGTTTCACACAGGGGGCATCTTGATTCACACAGCGGGGCCGGGGCTGATTGATTCCCTCCCCCCCCAGGGCATCCAGAATCGGGATGCCCCGCTGTGTGAAACCCGCAAGGTCGCCAATCTCCATGGGTTTTGTTGACTATCCTGGGTTTTGGTCCTTGCCCCCCGAGGGGCACCCGGATCGGGGATGTGTGTAACCCCCCAGGTCGCCTGAACTAACTCGCCTCTTCCAGGTCCCACGGCGCATGTGTGGCCACTCGTCCAATCAGTGTGTTCGGATCCGCTCCTGCCCTGATCCAAGCGCGCTGGCAGCTGCATCCTTCACTACCATTTAACAGGGAGCGTGCCCGCACCGGCCATTCACATATGTCTGCCGTGGGCACGCGCCCTGCTAAAGGGATGGCGGAGAAGCGGCTGCCGCTCGCACATGCCCCGTTAGACTGGGAACGAAGGTGAGTTTTTGGGCAACCTGGGCGGTTTCACCCAGTGAGATGCCCCGGGGGGGGGGGGGGGGGGGAGCGAGTTTACCTGCCCTGGAGTCTAATAGACTCCAGAGTGAGTTTTGGATATCTTTTAAACCTTGCTTTTTGCACTATATCTGCCTCTGTCTCTCAGTGTTACAGCTCTCCATACTGGTTGTTCTGGGCTGAGAATCCCCGACGCAGAGGATGCTGGGAGAAATACCGCAGAGGCATCTAGAAAACTCTCTCACCTGATTGCCGTCCACCGGATAGTTGTGTTTGGTGCCATAGACCTTGGCCACAGAAATGGCCACAGCATAGGCCACTATCCCGGTGGAGAACGCCGCCCCGATCATGGACTGGAACATGGAGACATCCGGGGCGATGGGTGGTAGAAATCTGGAAGAAGACATTTTGACCGGTCAGCTGACTTAAAGTGGACCAAAACCCACAGAGATCGGCCCAGGAGTCTATAGGATACCCAGACAGATTGACTCCCTCCCCTGGGGCATCCAAAATGGGGATGTCCCGCTGTGTGAAACCAACCAGGTCGACCAGAAACTAACCTTCTTTTCCGGTCCAACGGTGCGCGCGCGAGCAGCGGCCACATCCCGCTATCCTTCTAGCCAGGTGCATGCCCACGCCAGGCTCCCTGTTAGAGGGTAGCAGGGGGTGCTGCTGCCAGTGCGCTTGGATACGCTCGCATTAGACGAGCTATTGGACGCAGGGGCTCGAGAGGCCACACATGCGCCGTAGGACCAGGAATAGGTGAGTTTGCTCAGGCGACCTAGGGGGTTTCACACAGCGGGGAACCCCGATCGGGGGCCCCATGGGCAAGGACCAAAACCCAGGATATTCAAAAGCCAGGGTTTTGGACCATTTTAAAAAACAAAAGTTCAAATTCGACAAGTCCAGCAGAACTTTTGAAAAAAAAAAGGTTTCCATTGAAATCAATGGGGACTCGAACTTTGGTGTGTGTGGGGGGGGGGGGGGGGGGGGTGATTCCTGCTGAACAACTTAACATCCTGGGTTTTGGTCCACCTTAAAGGAAAAGTAGCTTTTTGTCAGGGTTTTGGGGTTCTGCCTTATTATTTTCCTCTGCTGGGATGCATAATAAAATAATAATAATAAAAATATTATATATAATAATAAAAATAATCCTGTGTAGGATGGTGCCCCCAGACCTGTGATTTACACCATGTTGCCCTCCAACCCCCTATTGGAGCTGTTCTTTAGTTTGGCCCCACATGAATGGGATGTGATGACACGTCTTTGGGGGCGGGGCTTGCAGGGAGACTCAGCTACTACAGGTCGTAGTTTAACACACAAGCCAGTGCAGGGCTGAGCAGAGGTTAAGGGGCGGGGCAACGGCATCACCAATGAAAGAGCTTATCCTCGTTACGAGGTTAGCGACTACACGGCTCGCTATGGGGAGACGGCGCAGGGGCCCGATGCAATGTTAGTGGGCCCCCCTGGGGGGTGCCGGGTGCTGACGCCAGCCCTGGTCTGTACTGTCTACATTATTTGTTCGGGTTCATCTGGGTGTCGGACATTGGCGGCAAATAAGGATCCAGGCTGGTGGTCTATATGGCCATACGGCGAATTATCAAGTTGACCCGTTTGGCTTGTATACTGTACTTTCTTGTATTTTTCTGTGTCATTGAAAATGAATAAAGATATATTGCAGGAAAAAAAGAGGCAGTCAGAGGAGCTGTGGGGGACAAAGGGTGAGTATACATGTTTTTGTTCCATTTCAGAAAGGTCCAGTGTGTTCATTCAGCATTGGGAAGATTTCATATTTAATTTGTCTTCGTCATTTTATTCTAATGTATTGATAAGAAAATCTTAATTTTAATTTGGTTTAAAGCTTTACAAACTCTGTGGTCCACAGTCGTTGAGTTCTCCTTTACATGTAGCTGTTTTTTGTAAATATAACATATCCTTGCTATAGATACAGGGCTGGCTCCAGGTTTATGTGGGCCCTTGGGCGGCATGGTCTCAGTGGGCCCCTTTGTGGTGAAGTCGCGTCACATCGCTGAGGGACGTCCCAAATCTGGATGCCCCCTAAGGATCATGCTATTTGGACCAAAACTCTAGTTTTGATCTACTTTGAAGTGCACCAAACCCCTTTAAACCTGACCTCGGAGTCCAAAGGAATCTAGATCCTCCTGATTTTGGATGCCCCTCTGTGTTACCCCCTCCCCCCTCCTTTGTTCATTAATTTCCTGGAACTGGTGAATGCACTGTGGGATCGCCAGTTTGAGTTAATGGCCAAACCAGGGGGGTTCTTCCACAAACCCGTCATCCCAAATTGAGATGCCCCCTGTAAAGCGGACCAAAACCCAGGGGTGGAATTGCTTGCATAGTGGGTATGGCAGCAATCCCAGGGGGTTTCACACAGTAGGGTATCACAGATTGGGATGCTCCAGGGGCAGGAAATCAGCTGGGTGGGCAACTTAAAAGCAGAACAAAACCCAACACTTCCTCCCCTGAAATATAAAATGAGACCCCCCATTGTGTGGAACCCCGACCTCTCAGGAGATGTGGGCACCAGCTGTGGCGGTGCCCTCCCAGTCAGCCACCGGTCAAGCACTACCGCCCACCCCAAAAGCCGGCCCCGTCAGTGGGCCCCCCATAGAGTGGGAGCCCCCAGCAGCTGCCCCGCCTTGCCGGGTGCTGACGCCGGCCCTGTATAGGGGAATTGTAGGAGACATGAACAGTTGTTACTAACTATCAGCAGAATGGGATCACGTGTACATATGCTGATGTATAGGAATGTGAAAGCATGATGTCATTTATACTATACGACTTCTACTCTGTGATTGGTTCAGACAGATGTATATGTCCAAAATGTATGTAATTCACAACTCTTTGCTTTACTATAAAATAAAGGTTCCAAGGGAGGTCAGGACGGACGGGTGTCCCCAATTCAACAACCAATGACGTAATCAAAGAGAAATGGCCAAATTTCCCCGACAATATACACAGGTTTTATTTCCATTCTGGGTTTCTTACCATAGAGGATCCACTTACCCACTGGGGATAGTCTTCACAATTCCAGCATTATACTTATGTTCAAAATTCACCCCATACGACACCCCAGTGGCCACTATCGTCTAAAATAAAAAAAAAAGACGGGTAAATATAAGCTGGTAATGAATGTGTCTGTAAATATATATATATATATATATATATATATATATATATATTAGGTAATATATGTATGTTATATGTTATAACAGTTACCGTATATACTCGAGTATAGGTCGACCCGAATATAAGCCGAGGCACCTAATTTTACCACAAAAAACTGGAAAAGTTATTGACTCGAGTATAAGCCGAGGGTGGGAAATGCAGCAGTTACCGGTAAATTACAAAAATAAAAATAGATACCAATAATGTTTTTGAATACCGTATCTTTTGAGGCTTAATGCAGGCTGATATTACAGAAAGTGATGACATGACTGTTGCATAGAGCAGCCTGTGTTAGGGCTCATAATATACATTCTACCAGTGTCCTGCCTGTGCCCATTAAATATACAGCCTGCCTGTGTCCATGAAATATACCGTACAGCCTGCCTGTGTCCATTAAATTATAGTCCGTGTCACATACGGTAAGCATAACCGAACTAACCAGTGGCCCAGGCTGGTAGTGCGGTTTATGCTGAGTAAATACCTGGCTCCTGCCGTTTGATTGCCCGATCCGTTCTGCCGTTATACCGGTAGTTGATTGCCGCTTTCCTCTTCAGCGCGCCGGCTCCCTCTATCCACCTGGAAGCGGCCGCTCGCCAGGCTGGACTGAAGCTGCGCTGGCCGCTTCTGGGTGTACGCAGGAAGCGGCCGCGCACGCGCAGTCCGGAGCCGGCGCGCTGAAGAGGAAGGGGAGGACGGCGGATCACTGTACCAGAGGAGGCGGGACATTGCTCCCGCGGCCGCACAGGACATCATCATCATGAGGCCATTCACGAGCGTCACCCAGCGGTATGGCCCTGCCCCTTTTTCTCCTCCATTTCGGCAAAAATTTTCACTGACTCGAGTATAAGCCGAGGCGGCTTTTTTCAGCCCAAAAAGTGGGCTGAAAAACTCGGCTTATACTCGAGTATATACGGTATATACCATAGTTAAATAGTTACATTTATATATATATATATATATATATATATATATATATATATATTATTTATATAATCTATTTATCTATCTATTATAGATATATATGTATGTTATATGTTATAGTATGATATATATATATATATATATATATATATATATATATATATATATTATGGAGTATATATGTCAACCGCAATAGCAAACAACTATCAAATGTAGTGTGTAGTATTCTGGCTATGCCCACAGGGAAATTACAAAAGCTCTGGGGGTGGCCCAGGAACCAGAGAACTGCACCACAGCAAATTCAAAGCTCTGTATATTTGTATTATTAAATAAATAAGGCAAAAAGACAATCCCTAAAATCCATTAAAAAACATAAACACAATACGACACAATACATAGGGGCGCTGCCCAATTCCTCCCATAGCCTAACATTAATACAATAAACCATTTCTCCCCTTAGTACCAAATAAATCCTTTTCAATAATATAATTGCATCAAATTTCCTAACCCACCTCCCAGTAACCAATAAAGTGCATGTGTCATACATAATTAAATAGATGCTATAATTTCATTCAGTGCTCCATTCCTAAAAAAAAACCTACAAATCCCATATATAGTCCCATATCAAATAAGTGAAAGAGGGGAAGGGAAAAATCAGGGTTAATAACGTGACGTCACGTAATGCGTGGGCCAGATAGGGCTGCTGCCATGGAACTGGGCCTGCTGGTGATGTATGCCTGCATAAACATGTATCAACCCTGATTTTTGCCTTCCCCCTGGTCCTCTTTCACTTATTTGATGTGGGACTATACGTGGGACTATTGTGACGGGACCTAGTTGTGCTATACTTGCTTTATTCTGGTTTATGCTGGGGAAGTTGGGGGTGTCAGCAATACAGGAGTAGGGACCAGATCCCAAAACACGTAAGCTCCACCTATGGGCGTCCTATAAATCTTACACATGTGTCTCTACACAGATGCACATAGGTTTACACACAAGCAGATCAGCTGGAGTTTTTCGGCATCAGACGCAATCCAGCACATCGGTCACTTACCACAATGATCTCTATGGGGATAGGCACCCGGAGGTAACGCTTGTATCTCTCATTGATCTCCTTCACCGCCACGCAAACCAGGAAGGCCAGAAGTCCGGCTATGAGGTCACAGATGTTGGTCTTTGCGATGTTCTTGAAGATGTCTATAATGGTCTAGGTAAGTAGAAATTCCATTTTGAATTATTAGTGTCTGTACCGCGAACTATAACGCTGTTATCACCCGAAACGTTGGGGTATGGATTATAAATGTATCTGCTCATTAATTCATGACTAACGACGCGTTTGATTGTAAACTGATTTTAGTTAACCTTGTAATGATGCTGGGAGAGTATATGGGTGGTACACTGTGCGTCATGTGTACATGAACTGTTAATCACAGTTGGTCCACTGGAGGATTTTGCCACCTAGGGGTGTGAATTTGTAAAGCACTGTATCTATTGATAACAATACAAACACCTATTATTCCAAAAACACAGAGCAATCGATGATAAAACAACACACTTTAGGTCAGCTTTAACTCTTAAAACATTATATAAAAAAGTCCAAGCTTCTGGGGTGGTTCCCCAATCTGAGAGTATCCTCTAAGGTCAAGGATTTTAGTGACCTTCTATCACAGGAATGTTCAAAACACTGTAGCAAATTATATATATATATAACATCAAATTGCTGATGAGAATCTCGTGCCCACCACCTCCTTCAAAATACTCTTACCAGATAATAATAAGCTTTAGTGCCTTATTAAAAATCCTCCATGATTTATTCCTCTCTTATTGGATAGGAGAGCCGGTTAAATATTCTGGTCCCCGCTTTAACCCCCCTGGCGTTATGATAGAGGCAAATGTAATGGTAACGAAAGCGTTACCATTACATTTGTCTCTGACACACGGCTTCGCCCCCATGAGCCTCTGCGGCTCATAGAAACGGAACCAGGAAGTGAGACGGACGCCGCAGCCGCGGCTCTCACCTGCGATCGCGGCGGAGACATCGCTGGATCGCAGGGAGAAGGTAAGGAGACTGCGCCGCCCTGCTCCTCTGCCAAATCGATCCCGAGCGTGACTCGGGGTTACCGCCACTTACAGCGCAAATTAACCCCGAGTCACGCTCGGGATCACCACTAAGGAGGTTAACAGGTTGAGGTGTGCTTGAATGCCTTATTAGATCCTCAATATTCCATTCCTCTCTTGTTATTAACAGAGCCGATATGATATTCTTATCCCACTTTGGCTTTTAAAATTGTCCCAGATTGGACAAACCACATAGAAAAGAAAAACCAAATAGAAAAATCTAGCGTAATATCGTTTTGATCATGTGCACTGATTAAGTTAAAAATGCACTCACATAAAAACAATGTATATCAAGTATTTAGGAGACGCCAGGCAAGATTCTCACCAAACCCTCAATGTGTCTAGGCCGATTGATGTCTCAAAGGGAGGGAGGGAGGGGAAGTGAAGTATCCCTGGAGTGTAGCTTGCCCGCGTACTGATAAGATCCGTCCGCCGCTGTCAACGCGTTTCGTTGTTAACCAACTTTCATGGAGGATTTTTAATAAGGCACTAAAGCTTATTATTATCTGGTAAGAGAATTTTGAAGGAGGTGGTGGGCAGCAATTTGCTGTTATATACACGTGGTGGAATTTGCTACAGTGTTAGAAGGTCACTAAAATCCTTGGCCTTAGAGGATACTCTCAGATTGGGGAACCACCCCAGAAGCTTGGACTTTTTTATATAATGTTTTAAGAGTTAAAGCTGACCTAAAGTGTGTTGTTTTATCATCGATTGCTGTGTGTTTTTGGAATAATATGTGCATTTAGGATCCATAGGGGTAAAGGATTAACACACGTTGAGCAATAATAATTCAATAATTTAATAATTTTAAGAAAAAAGGGGGGAGGGCCCCAAGCTCCCTAATAGGAGGGTAACCAAAGAAGTAGTGCACCACAGGTACGATATTAGTGGGTGCCACCTCATTTTACCCCTGCGGGGTTTCTTGGTAATAATTTTAAGAAATATCAGCGCGGTTATATTTCATCTTTAATACAAACACCTATTTGCATCAAATTTTGGTGTGTCGGTCGTCTCACTATTTCTATATCTTGTGCTTTGTCAATAAACCACAATAATAATAACTCTAGTAGGGTTCTGATGCTTACCTTTATGATGGACAGCACCCCGTTGTAGTTCTCCGTGGGGACGTTGAGAACTTGTTTTATCTGGGAGACGAGAACCTGAAAGGCCGCGGCCCAGGTGAATCCTCCGACCAGCGATTCCCCGAGATAGCGGACGATGAAGCCGATCTGCAATACGCCCAGCGCCATCTGTGAGAAAACAGAGAGGCGGGTGAGGCTGCTGCACAGAAGATTCCTGTCCCCGACTTTGAGAAAGGTTCAGCCACACAAGAGGGTTCCTTCAACCAACGTTTCTGCGATGACCAAAAGAAAGGTCACACCTGATAAAACCCAATGGGGCCGTCTGGCCTTTCATTCTGGGCTCGTAGGTAAGCGTCACTGCTCCCATAACAGTTCAAAAGTAATCCGGGGTGCCACTCCACAGAGGCATCGTACAAAGGGAAATACGTTAGAGAGTGTGCAGCTCTCCAAAAGGCCTGCAGATGGCAGCACAACCCAATCAAAAGTCTACTTTAGCCAATCATATATCAAACAAATGAGTTGAATTTATTACATTACATAAATTATAAGACAAGATTACATATACTTATAACTACAAGACCTGAGTAGAACATTGGAGGATACATAGGCCCTTATTTCACAAGGGACAGCGCCAGGTAGCGAATGGTGAGCGAACGGTAATGACGGTCACCGCCACGAGAACGCCGGCTCCCCACCGCAATCACACATTTATCAAGCCGATCCTGCTTAGCGACTGACAGAGCGCCATATAGCGACTCATTCATCATTATTCCAGCCTCACTCCACAGCGCCAGCGAGCGACCTTGAACAGCGCCAGGTAAGACCTCTCGCTACCTGGCGCTCTCCAATGCATTTCAATGGAACAATCTTTAAATATTCTTAATTAATTGCTATTAATGTTTTTTTTTTTTTTTTTTAAACGTCAAAAATTCTGTGACCACTTCTGCAATGCACAAAAATTTGTGCAGAATTATTATTACAGGTCTGATATTAATGTATTCATATTACAAAATGTTTTGAAAAACTTGTTTTTTTTTATCCAAAAATATGGTTGTTTGGGGGTTAAAAAACTACTTTTAACCCATCGCCGCCAGCGCTCTGGGGTTTAAACAAGCATTTCACAGCGCGAGAATTTTTTGAGCGTGATTTGTTAATGAATATGGTGGGAGCCGGTCGCTATGGCCAGTCGCTATCATGCGCTCCCATACAGCGCGGAACCTGTCAAATAGCGACTCCTCACCCAATATTCAACATTACGGCAAACCGACTGAGTCGCTATCAACTACAGAACAACGGCCAAGCACAGCGACTACTAGCGGGCGCTCTGAAAATGCCGCTACAGTCGCTCAACTGTCGCTACCTGGCTCTATTAATGAATCGGCCTCCCCGTAAGACAAGAGCAATGAATAGTGCTATAATAAATTTAAGGTGCCAACCATATAATTCAAGAAAATGCTGATCAAACATCCACATACAGAACCAAATAAGAGGGGAAAGATATCCGTTATATTGTGACAAATGAGAAAAGAAAACAACAATGGAAAGGGAAACAAAGTAGCGCTTGAGTTGGGCTGCATGGGCCATTTGAAGGTTATAGGAATTGCTTAAGCCAGGTTATATGCTTGTCTGAAGAAGTGAGTTTTGAGGGCACTTTAAAAGGCTTGGAGTGATGGAGAGTGGCGGATCGAGCGGGGGAGTGCATTCCAGAGAAGTGGGGAGGCTCGGGAGAAGTCTTGAAGGCGGGAGTGCGAGGAGGTGACCAAGGAGGAGGACAGGAGAATGTCAGCGGCAGAGCGGAGGTTGTGTCTTGGCTAGTAATGCTGGATTAGAGATGAAATATAGGGAGGGTCAAGGTTGGAGAGAGCTTTGTAGGTTAGTGTTAGAAGATTGAACTGACAGGTAAGCAGTAAAGCGATTGACAGAGGAGAGCAGCGCTGGAGAAGCGAGAGGAGAGCAGCAGAGTTTAGAACAGATTGGAGGCAGGGGCGGGCTGGCCATAGGGCATACCGGGCAGAATCCCGGTAGGCCGGCACATGGCAAGGCCACAACCTTCCCTGCTCATTGGCCGCCACTCCTTCATCCGCGATCGCGGCCTTTGCTCTCTCTATCTGCCGCAGATAGCGAGAGCGAAGGCCGCAACCGCGGACAAAGGGGAGGCGGCCGCCGCTCTCACACACACACTGACGTTTACAGGCAGCTCCTGGCTGTTGCGCACAAGTGGGTGGGCAATGGGTGGCGTCCATTGTGTTTATTGGACGCCGACCATATGAGGCACACCCACCAACCCGTGCGCAACAACCAGGAAGCGCCCGCGCGTGTGTGTGAGAGCGGCTGGGGTGGAGGCGGCATCAGAGGCAGTGGAGGCCAGCGCGCAACAACTGGTAAGTGTGTGTGTATGTGTGTCGGGGAATCGCAGCGGCGGGTGGGCAGGCAGGCATGAATCGGTTACTCTGCCCGCCTGCTGCGTTATTATTGTCCATCATTGGGGGAGGGAGTGGGCGGATGCCCCTCTCTGCCTGTAATGCGGGATGCCCCTCTCTGCCTGTAAACGCGGGATGCCCCTCACTGCCTGTAATGCGGGATGCCCCTCTCTGCCTGTAATGAGGGATGCCCCTCTCTGCCTGTAATGCGGGATGCCCCTCACTGCCTGTAATGTGGGATGCCCCTCTCTGCCTGTAATGCGGGATGCCCCTCTCTGCCCTTAAAGTGGGATGCCCCTCTCTGCCTGTAATGCGGGATGCCCCTCACTGCCTGTAATGTGGGATGCCCCTCACTGCCTGTAATGCGGGATGCCCCTCACTGCCTGTAATGCGGGATGCCCCTCACTGCCTGTAATACGGGATGCCCCTCTCTGCCCTTAAAGTGGGATGCCCCTCTCTGCCTGTAATACGGGATGCCCCTCACTGCCTGTAATGCGGGATGCCCCTCACTGCCTGTAATGCGGGATGCCCCTCACTGCCTGTAATGTGGGATGCCCCTCACTGCCTGTAATGTGGGATGCCCCTCACTGCCTGTAATGCGGGATGCCCCTCACTGCCTGTAATGCGGGATGCCCCTCACTGCCTGTAATGTGGGATGCCCCTCACTGCCTGTAATGCGGGATGCCCCTCACTGCCTGTAATGCGGGATGCCCCTCACTGCCTGTAATGTGGGATGCCCCTCACTGCCTGTAATGTGGGATGCCCGTCACTGCTTGTAATACGGGATGCCCCTCTCTGCCCTTAAAGTGGGATGCCCCTCTCTGCCTGTAATGTGGGATGCCCCTCACTGCCTGTAATGTGGGATGCCCCTCATTGCCTGTAATGTGGGATGCCCCTCATTGCCTGTAATGCGGGATGCCCCTCACTGCCTGTAATGTGGGATGCCCCTCATTGCCTGTAATGCGGGATGCCCCTCACTGCCTGTAATGCGGGATGCTCCTCACTGCCTGTAATGCGGGATGCCCCTCACTGCCTGTAATGCGGGATGCTCCTCACTGCCTGTAATGCGGGATGCCCCTAACTGCCTGTAATGCGGGATGCCCCTCTCTGCCCTTAAAGTGGGATGCCCCTCTCTGCCTGTAATGCGGGATGCCCCTCTCTGCCTGTAATGCGGGATGCCCCTCTCTGCCCTTAAAGTGGGATGCCCCTCACTGCCTGTAATGTGGGATGCCTGTCTTTGCCTGTAATGTGGGATGCTCGTATTTGCCTAATTCGGAGGGGGGATTTTAGCACACCATTTTGTTCATAATAATTTCTTTCTTATTTTTGTCCTCTAAACCCTGGTAAATCATGGAACAAAATAAGGTGTGTGTATATATATATGTGTGTGTGTGACATTACTATACTATACTGGGCCAGGAACAGTAAAGCAGGGCCGCTGTGCCCCAAAAAGTCCCGGGCCGTTTTTTAGTCCCAGTCGCCCCTGATTGGAGGGGTGCCAGGCTTTTACTTGGTGAGCTGCAAAGCAGGGTGTGAAAAAAGAGAGAGAAGGAAAGGAGGGAATGGTGACGAGACAGCCAAGAGCTCGCTCTCTTTAGGGGTGAATGAATAGTGTCCCATTACAGATCAGGAAGGGGGGGGGAGAAGGGGCTGTCCCCCCGGGGCAATCGACCATCTTCCCCAGCGTCTGACCACACACATGGTAACAGCGACGGGTGAGTAACAGTGAGCGGCCATTTTGGGGTCAGCAGGGAGTGGGGGACATGTCTGGGGTGTGACCACCAAACATGGAGGCTGATTCATTACTAGCGCCAGCTATAGGCAGATGAGCATCTGTACAGAGGCTCTCAGAGCGACCGCTAGTATACGCTGTGATCCGCTACCGGATGGTGTAACAGAGCGCCCCAATCGCTGTAGTAACCTGGCCAACATTGATGAATGAGATGTATGTTGGATGATCTAACACCAGTACAGCGCTGCAGGGAGCGAGAGGTAGCACCAGCTCAGTGCGTCCGACTCTCAGCGACTCACATCATATCCATCAAAAAAAAACACACACAGCGTGGGCGCACTAAATCTGGTCGCTGTAGCATATAGAGCCAGACGTTGTGTGATTAAAGTCTGTTTCTGAACACATATCCACCAGTAACAAAGCGAAAACACATGGAATGACATTGTTATAACACTGAGACATTAACACTTTAGTGCCAGACCTGTAATGACAATTCTGCATAAAAATATAAAACATCTAAAAAAAATTTCAAAAATGACTTTTTCTAGGCCAGGAGACGTCACACAATGATTTGAGAGAAAAAATAAATAAATTAAGAATGAAAAACCTTGTACAGAAGAAAATGAATGTCCATTGAAATGTATGGGAGAGCGACAGGTAATACCTGGAGTCGCCTGTAATAATACATGTGACACTACATGGTGCTGTTAGAGGCGCTATACACTGACCTGTCTGTAATAATACATGTGACACTACATGACGCTGTTAGAGGCGCTATACACTGACCTGCCTGTAATAATACATGTGACACTACATGACGCTGTTAGAGGCGCTATACACTGACCTGCCTGTAATAATACATGTGATGCTACATGGCGCTGTTAGAGGCGCTATACACTGACCTGCCTGTAATAATACATGTGATGCTACATGACACTGTTAGAGGTGCTATACACTGACCTGCCTGTAATAATACATGTGACGCTACATGGCGCTGTTAGAGGTGCTATACACTGACCTGCCTGTAATAATACATGTGACGCTACATGGCGCTGTTAGAGTCGCTATACACTGACCTGCCTGTAATAATACATGTGACGCTACATGGCGCTGTTAGAGTCGCTATACACTGACCTGCCTGTAATAATACATGTGACGCTACATGGCGCTGTTAGAGTCGCTCCCCAGATTCGCTTTGATTCACTTTGATAAATGTGGTTTTCCGTACAGCGCCCAGCGTTCACCAGACGCTGCCTGCCGCTACGAGGCGCTACCTGGCGCTATCCCTTCATGAATAAACCCCTTAAGGTACAGAGGTTCTCCAGCTCTCCAGCATTGGAACCACTTTGATGTTGTGAGAATAAAATTGTTGTATTCATTAAAAAGTTTTTTCCCCCCTCGGCCTTACCTGTATGATCCCAATGAGGAAGCACATGGTCCCGGATATCAGGATCCTCTGGGCATCCCGGGCGTCATAGTCTATCCCGGTGCCGTTTGGCGCTGTGCTATTCCCGTCGGTGTCATTATACCCGGTGCTGTTTAACGGAAATGCTGAATCCGGAGCCATCTCAAGGACCACCGAGCCCACCATCAGACTGACCACTGGGAACGGCCCTGGGGGTAAGAAATAGGTCAACGGTTTAACATGTCTACATTGAGGTCAGCATTGGGCTTCCAGCCTCGTCTCATGATTAGGAGGGACGTCCATGGAGATTCACTCACCTATGGAGAGATGTTTGGAGGTGCCCAGGAAAGTGTAGATCAGGACGGGGAAAAAGGCCGAGTACAGGCCATAGCCCACAGGCACCGCCGCCAGCAGCGCAAAGGATAGGCCTGCAAACCAAACACAACAGCAAGGTTACACAAGGATTTTATGGGTTTTATCATACCTAGCAAAGTTTCTGGGTGAGAAAGAGGGACAACTTCTAAATTAAGATACGCCCCCGCAATGAGGGATGGATAGGAGATAGGGTGGACCAGTTACAACAGTCTAAACATTTGTATTAGGCAAAGTAATTATTTCTTAAAACAGTTCTGCATGTTACACCTCAAAGAGGGACAACAACGAGGGATAGGGGGGCGTGGACTTAAAAGAGGGACAGTCCCTCCAAATCAGGGACACTTGGGAGGTATGGTAGTGTAATGATATCGCTGTCCCTCTTGGCTTCTGCCCCCCCCATGTTACATGTTAAGCTCCCAGGCGAGGTGGCTGCCTTGGGCAGCAGAGGAACCAGGGACAGCATGGGGCAAATAGGTAGCAGTTACTGTCTGGCATTATCCTGGGTTTCGGTCATCTCCCCCAGAGCAACCCGATCGAGGGTGCCCCGCTGTGTGAGAACCCCCAGATCGCCAAGCGCAACTCTCCTCTTCCCGGTCTTATGGCGCATGCGCAGCCTCTAGTACAATCAGCGCGTTTGGGGGGCGCTGGTGTCACGCCGTCTTAGCCGGCGTCTCCAAGCTCGCTGGCAGCCACATCCCCCGCTTCCCTCTAACAGGGATCATGCCCGTGCCGGCCATTCACAAATGCCTGGCACGGACACGCGCCCTGCTAGAGGGATAGCGGGGATGCGGCTCACACATGCGCCGTTGGCCCGGGAAGCAAGGTAAGTGTACCGGGCGACCTGGGGGATTTCACAAAGGGGGAGGGAATCGATCTTATAGATTCCCGGGCCAATTGCGCTGGGTTTTGGTCCAATTTAGAGTCCAGTTAGGGGTTAACTCAGAGGTTCTGTCTGGCTCACTAGGAGTAGTGGCCAATTAAGCAACTGCTGTGCAGCCTGGCCTTCCAACCTCCCATTGGTCAGTGGTCACATAAAGCTGTCCAGGCTTGGACACACACTGCCTGTGATAGCATCTGGCTTGTGTTACTCTGCTTGTTTATGTCCTGCTCTCCTGATTAGTTTGCTCTGCATCCTGATTACGCTTTTGCCTGACCCTTTGGATACTTCGCCTTTGACCTTTGACTTTTCTATTGTAGATCCGGCTATATCTGATTTCCCCTGTGTATTTGTTACAGATTTGCCCTGTTGTTCATCGGCCTTTGCGGCCTCAGTCCCTTAAGTCCTGGGGGCAACCCTGTTCAGGCAGTCGTGTAATGTTGGGGCTTGGCTATAGGTGAAGATGGCGGTGTTAGTTAGGGGGTTGGCATCTAAACGAAGGCTGGTGATCAGCTGGGCATTACAATAGTGTTGCCCAGGGTTCGGCTTTCAACTAAAATCACCCTTTAAACATGACGAGTGTGCCTTGGGCAGTCCTGGGCCCATGAAGCAGTGCATACTGAAAGCGCAGGGTAGGGGGTAGTTTTATTTGTAGAGTTAAGGGCTCCCAATAAATGTTAAGATAGTTAACGATTGTCTCTTGGAAGGAAGTAAACATGCTTTACAATTACTTAGGAACCTCAGATTGAGCACATTCTCTCCAAGTTTATATATTTCGAAAACTATAATCAGGTGGAACAAAGAGGTTCTGTCTCCTATAAAATGTTCCAACCACCTACCTTGACTTCTGCCCTTCTTCCATTAACTGCAGCCTGCTCTGACCCTGAGACAAGGGTACCCCAGTGCTCAATACGGCTGATTCAGCACTGTGAGACATTTTTTTCTCACTTTCTTTCCTTAGTGCAATTCAGCAATACATTTAAGCTATGTAAATTGTTAAATAAATCACACAGCTAAAATGATGTCGAATTGCACTAAAAAGGAAAAAAATCATTATAAAAAGTGTTTTCTCACAAATAAATGTGTGAAAATGAATAAGTCCTAATGTCTTCAGTAGGACAAAGGTTTTAATTGCTGTCCTTGGAAGCCGGTGTTGCCCGGGGTGAACTGTAAATGCTCTCGGGCATTTTTATTGGGATTTGGTTTCATTATGGCTTCTGAATATATTATGACCTACTCCGCTGTTTATTGTTTCAATTAAATATATGATGTTGCTGAAACCAGTTATGTGAGTGGTCCGGGCTCCACGTGTCTAAGAGCAGAACATGCCGAGTCAGCGTGATAGGCTTCTTTTATGGCCAGTTTTTAAATGCCGATGTACAACTTTACAAAGATCTGGTAAGATGCAGGTAGCTTCAATCACCAAATAGCTTCTTGTAAAAGGATTTGGAAAGAGGACCATTGTGTTAGAGTTCCCAAGAAGAGCCATTGCATAGAGGGGGGTCTCATTGTTAGAGTTACCAAGAAGAGCCATTGTATAGAGGGGGGTCTCATTGTTAGAGTTACCAAGAAGAGCCATTGCATAGAGGGGGGTCTCATTGTTAGAGTTACCAAGAAGAGCCATTGCATAGAGGGGGGTCTCATTGTTAGAGTTACCAAGAAGAGCCATTGTATAGAGGGGGGTCTCATTGTTAGAGTTCCCAAGAAGAGCCATTGCATAGAGGGGGGTCTCATTGTTAGAGTTACCAAGAAGAGCCATTGTATAGAGGGGAGTCTCATTGTTAGAGTTCCCAAGAAGAGCCATTGCATAGAGGGGGGTCTCATTGTTAGATTTACCAAGAAGAGCCATTGTATAGAGGAGGGTCTCATTGTTAGAGTTCCCAAGAAGAGCCATTGTATAGAGCCGGTCTCATTGTTAGAGTTCCCAAGAAGAGCCATTGCATAGAGGGGGGTCTCATTGTTAGAGTTACCAAGAAGAGCCATCGCATAGAGGGGGGTCTCATTGTTAGAGTTACCAAGAAGAGCCATTGCATAGAGGGGAGTCTCATTGTTAGAGTTACCAAGAAGAGCCATTGTATAGAGGGGGGTCTCATTGTTAGAGTTACCAAGAAGAGCCATTGTATAGAGGGGAGTCTCATTGTTAGATTTACCAAGAAGAGCCATTGCATAGAGGGGGGTCTCATTGTTAGAGTTACCAAGAAGAGCCATTGTATAGAGGGGGGTCTCATTGTTAGATTTACCAAGAAGAGCCATTGTATAGAGGGGAGTCTCATTGTTAGAGTTACCAAGAAGAGCCATTAGAGGGGAGTCTCATTGTTAGAGTTACCAAGAAGAGCCATTGTATAGAGGGGGGTCTCATTGTTAGATTTACCAAGAAGAGCCATTGCATAGAGGGGGGTCTCATTGTTAGATTTACCAAGAAGAGCCATTGCATAGAGGGGGGTCTCATTGTTAGAGTTACCAAGAAGAGCCATTGTATAGAGGGGAGTCTCATTGTTAGATTTACCAAGAAGAGCCATTGCATAGAGGGGGGTCTCATTGTTAGAGTTACCAAGAAGAGCCATTGTATAGAGGGGGGTCTCATTGTTAGATTTACCAAGAAGAGCCATTAGAGGGGAGTCTCATTGTTAGAGTTACCAAGAAGAGCCATTGTATAGAGGAGGGTCTCATTGTTAGATTTACCAAGAAGAGCCATTGTATAGAGGGGGGTCTTATTGTTAGAGTTACCAAGAAGAGCCATTGTATAGAGGGGAGTCTCATTGTTAGAGTTACCAAGAAGAGCCATTAGAGGGGAGTCTCATTGTTAGAGTTACCAAGAAGAGCCATTGTATAGAGGGGGGTCTCATTGTTAGAGTTCCCAAGAAGAGCCATTGCATAGAGGGGGGTCTCATTGTTAGAGTTACCAAGAAGAGCCATTGTATAGAGGGGGGTCTCATTGTTAGATTTACCAAGAAGAGCCATTGTATAGAGGGGGGTCTCATTGTTAGATTTACCAAGAAGAGCCATTGTATAGAGGGGGGTCTCATTGTTAGAGTTCCCAAGAAGAGCCATTGTATAGAGGGGGATCTCATTGTTAGAGTTCCCAAGAAGAGCCATTGTATAGAGGGGGATCTCATTGTTAGAGTTCCCAAGAAGAGCCATTGCATAGAGGGGGGTCTCATTGTTAGATTTACCAAGAAGAGCCATTGCATAGAGGGGAGTCTCATTGTTAGAGTTACCAAGAAGAGCCATTGTATAGAGGGGGGTCTGATTGTTAGAGTTCCCAAGAAGAGCCATTGTATAGAGGGGGTCTTATTGTTAGAGTTCCCAAGAAGAGCCATTGTATAGAGGGGGATCTCATTGTTAGAGTTCCCAAGAAGAGCCATTGCATAGAGGGGGGTCTCATTGTTAGATTTACCAAGAAGAGCCATTGCATAGAGGGGGGTCTCATTGTTAGAGTTCCCAAGAAGAGCCATTGCATAGAGGGGGGTCTGATTGTTAGAGTTACCAAGAAGAGCCATTGTATAGAGGGGGGTCTGATTGTTAGAGTTACCAAGAAGAGCCATTGTATAGAGGGGGGTCTGATTGTTAGTGTTACCAAGAAGAGCCATTGCATAGAGGGGGGTCTCATTGTTAGAGTTACCAAGAAGAGCCATCGCATAGAGGGGGGTCTCATTGTTAGAGTTACCAAGAAGAGCCATTGTATAGAGGGGGGTCTCTTTGTTAGAGTTCCCAGGAAGAGCCATTGCATAGAGGGGGATCTCATTGTTAGAGTTCCCAAGAAGAGCCAGTGTATAGAGGGGGATCTCATTGTTAGAGTTCCCAAGAAGAGCCATTGTATAGAGGGGGGTCTCATTGTTAGATTTACCAAGAAGAGCCATTGCATAGAGGGGAGTCTCATTGTTAGAGTTACCAAGAAGAGCCATTGTATAGAGGGGGGTCTGATTGTTAGAGTTCCCAAGAAGAGCCATTGTATAGAGGGGGTCTTATTGTTAGAGTTCCCAAGAAGAGCCATTGTATAGAGGGGGATCTCATTGTTAGAGTTCCCAAGAAGAGCCATTGCATAGAGGGGGGTCTCATTGTTAGATTTACCAAGAAGAGCCATTGCATAGAGGGGGGTCTCATTGTTAGAGTTCCCAAGAAGAGCCATTGCATAGAGGGGGGTCTCATTGTTAGAGTTCCCAAGAAGAGCCATTGCATAGAGGGGGGTCTCATTTTTAGAGTTACCAAGAAGAGCCATTGTATAGAGGGGGGTCTCATTGTTAGAGTTCCCAAGAAGAGCCATTGCATAGAGGGGGGTCTGATTGTTAGAGTTCCCAAGAAGAGCCATTGTATAGAGGGGGGTCTGATTGTTAGAGTTACCAAGAAGAGCCATTGTATAGAGGGGGGTCTCATTCCTAGAGTTACTAAGAATATCTATTGTATAGAGGGGGGTCTCATTCTTAGAGTTACCAAGAAGAGCCATTGCATAGAGGGGGGTCTCATTGTTAGAGTTACCAAGAAGAGCCATTGCATAGAGGGGGGTCTCATTGTTAGAGTTACCAAGAAGAGTCATTGCATAGAGGGGGGTCTTATTGTTAGAGTTGCCAAGAAGAGCCATTGCATAGAGGGGGGTCTGATTGTTAGAGTTACCAAGAAGAGCCATTGTATAGAGGGGGGTCTCATTGTTAGATTTACCAAGAAGAGCCATTAGAGGGGAGTCTCATTGTTAGAGTTACCAAGAAGAGCCATTGTATAGAGGGGGGTCTCATTGTTAGATTTACCAAGAAGAGCCATTGTATAGAGGGGGGTCTCATTGTTAGATTTACCAAGAAGAGCCATTGTATAGAGGGGGGTCTCATTGTTAGATTTACCAAGAAGAGCCATTAGAGGGGAGTCTCATTGTTAGAGTTACCAAGAAGAGCCATTGTATAGAGGGGGGTCTCATTGTTAGAGTTCCCAAGAAGAGCCATTGCATAGAGGGGGGTCTCATTGTTAGAGTTACCAAGAAGAGCCATTGTATAGAGGGGGGTCTGATTGTTAGAGTTACCAAGAAGAGCCATTGTATAGAGGGAGATCTCATTGTTAGAGTTCCCAAGAAGAGCCATAGTATAGAGGGGGTCTCATTGTTAGAGTTCCCAAGAAGAGCCATTGCATAGAGGGGGGTCTCATTGTTAGAGTTCCCAAGAAGAGCCATTGCATAGAGGGGGGTCTCATTGTTAGAGTTCCCAAGAAGAGCCATTGCATAGAGGGGGGTCTCATTGTTAGAGTTACCAAGAAGAGCCATTGTATAGAGGGGGGTCTCATTGTTAGAGTTCCCAAGAAGAGCCATTGCATAGAGGGGGGTCTGATTGTTAGAGTTACCAAGAAGAGCCATTGTATAGAGGGGGGTCTCATTGTTAGAGTTCCCAAGAAGAGCCATTGCATAGAGGGGGGTCTGATTGTTAGAGTTACCAAGAAGAGCCATTGTATAGAGGGAGGTCTCATTCTTAGAGTTACTAAGAATATCTATTGTATAGAGGGGGGGTGTCATTCTTAGAGTTACTAAGAATATCTATTGTATAGAGGGGGGTCTCATTCTTAGAGTTACCAGGAAGAGCCCTTGTATACAGGGGGGTCCCATTGTTAGTATTACCAAGAAGAGCCACTGTATAGAGGGGGGTCTCATTGTTGGAGTTCCCAAGAAGAGCCATTGCATAGAGGGGGGTCTCATTGTTGGAGTTACCAAGAAGAGCCATTGTATAGAGGGGGGTCTCATTGTTGGAGTTCCCAAGAAGAGTCATTGCATAGAGGGGGGTCTCTAAGACACAGTTTCTTTGGTTCAGATTGCGAGCACGTTACAGATGCCCTTTATATGCAAAACCCAAGTTTATGTCATTCACCCAAAATGACCCCTAAACAAATAACAATTCCATGATCTTGAGTCATCAAAAGTCATTAAAACTTTTTACATGACATGAGTTCTATTTCTTGTGAGTTGGTACAAAACTTTTTTGAGGGGTTTATCTTTTACTCACATATGATACATCAAGAACAACAGCTTGAGAAATGTATGATTGCTCTTCTACTTTTTCTTAGTATATTTTGGCCCTTATTTATGAAGGAATAGTGACAGGTAGCGACTGGTGAGCGACCGGTAATGACGGGCCCCGCCACGAGAACGCCGGCTCCCCACCACAATCACACATTTATCAAGCCAATCCTGCTTAGCGACTGAGATAGCGCCATATAGCGACTCATTCATCATTATTCCAGCCTCAGCCCACAGCGCCAGCGTCCGACCTTAAACAGCGACAGGTATGACCTCTCGCTACCTGGCGCTCTCCAATGCATTTCAATGGAACAATCTTTAAATATTCATAATTAATTGTTATTAATTGTTTTTTTATTTTTTATTTTTTTTTATGTAAAAAATTCTGTGACCACTTCTGCCATTTTAGATAATTTTTTTAAGTGAAAAAATATAAAAAAAAATTGTACAGAATTGATATTACAGATCTGATATTAATGTATTCATATTACTAAATTACTTAAAATACTTTTTTTTTTTTGGTTTCCAAAAATATGGTTGTTTGGGGGTTAAAAAACTACTTTTAACACATCGCCGCCAGCGCTCTGGGGTTTAAACATGCATTTCACAGCGCGAGAATTTTTTGAGCGTGATTTCTTGCTGAATATGGTGGAAGCCGCTCTGACCAGTCGCTATCATGTGCACCCATACATCGCGGAACCTGTCAAATAGCGACTCGTAACCTTGTATTCAACATTACGCCACACCGACTGAGTCGCTGTCAACAACTGAACAACGGCCAAGCACAGCGACTACTAGCGGGCGCTGTGAAAATGCCGCTACAGTCGCTCAACTGTCGCTACATGTCGCTATTAATAAATCAGCCTCCCCGTTACACATACAATGTAAAGTCATGTTTCTATTATCTGTTACATGTTAAACATTGGAATTTAAATTGTTACACAC
Source organism: Gastrophryne carolinensis (assembly GCA_027917425.1). NCBI lineage: Eukaryota > Metazoa > Chordata > Amphibia > Anura > Microhylidae > Gastrophryne > Gastrophryne carolinensis. Next base: position 618,658,035 of record CM051235.1, read on the forward strand.
TTGTTACAAAACTACCAATGATTGATTTGTTTCTAGCAAGTGCCGTTCTTGTATACACAAATGTGTAAAAAAAATGATTAGTTGGCCTTGACTCAATAAAGGTAGAAAAAAATTCTCATGATAGTAAAAGATTCAATTCATGAGAAAAAATACCATTTTGTGAATACTCACCTTGTAAAATGGGTATTATAAGTATGTCACACACCCCGCTTCAAGAAATCCATAACATGTGGGTAGTATCGACCTGAAGAGGGCGTTCCTGCAGAGATGATAGCAAAAAGAAAGCCCCTCCCTGATCCATAAATACCTGGGACCTCCCACTCAGCACCCAGTATACAGAAGCAGTAAGGTAAGGGACCAGGAAGAGGCAAATATAAACCACAACCACGCAAAGTTCACAAAATAGAGGATCCTGAATACAGAAAGGGCGGGTGAAGCGGGGTGTGTGACATACTTATAATACCCATTTTACAAGGTGAGTATTCACAAAATGGTATTATTCTAAGTATGTCACACACCCCGCTTCAAGAAATCCATAACATGTGGGACATCCAATAGCAGTGTCCATAACAAGGGTGGGGATCCAAAACCAGGCAACAATGCACAACTTTAAACCACTACAGCCTGCAAAACTTTGCGGCCAAATACAGCATCCGCTGAGGCCCGAACATCAGCCTTGTAAAACTTGGAAAAAGTGTGAACAGAAGACCAGGTAGCGGCCTTACAAACTTGCTCAACAGAAGCCTGGTGCTGAAAAGCCCAGGACGCACCAACTGCACGAGTAGAATGAGCAGTAACACGAAAAGGGGGACTCCTCCCCTTGGCAGAATAGGCCCCAATGATGGCCTGACGAATCCATGTACTAATGGAAGATTTGGCAGGAGCCAAACCTTTCCTAGGCCCACAGGGCACCACAAAAAAAGCATCAGTCTTACGAAAGGAAGATGTAACCTCCAGATAATATTCCACAACACGAACTACATCCAAAGAATGCAACGCCCTTTCCTTGTCGTTGCTGGGATTTGGGCAAAGAGAAGGCAGAACAATGTCCTGATTCAGATGAAAAGCCGAGACCACCTTAGGAAGAAAATCCGGCTTGAAACGAAAGACAACCTTGTCCTGATGCCTCTCGAAGTATGGAGCTTTAATGGATAAAGCTGCCAACTCAGAAACATGCCTAACCGAAGTGATAGCCACCAAAAAGGCCACCTTTTGCGTAAGAGAAGACAAAGCAACCTCATTCAAGGGCTCAAACGGAGGGCCCTGGAGAGCAGAAAGAACCAGGTTCAAATCCCAAACTGGAACAAAAGGCTTCCTAGGAGGCCGTACATGCGTAACTCCTTGGAAAAAAGTCTTGACTAAGGGATGAAGTGCAAAGGACCTTTGGAAGAACACCGCCAGGGCAGAAACCTGCCCCTTCAAGGTACTAAGTTGGAGCCCCAGATCTAGACCATGTTGAAGAAACTCTAGAATTCTAGGAATGGAGAACTCTCGACAAGAGAAAGACCTACCTTCACACCAATCAATATAGGCCCTCCAAGTCCTGTAGTAAATAGAAGAGGAAGAGCGCTTCCTGGCACAGATAAGAGTCTGAATCACCGCGTCAGAAAGACCTTCTTCCTTCAAGATGGCGGCTTCAGCAGCCACGCCGTCAAAGCCAGCGATGGTAAATTGGGATAGCGTAGCCGACCCTGGGTGAGCAGGTCCGGCAGCAGAGGCAGGGCGAACTGATCTTCTGCCAGCCTTACAAGATCTGCGAACCAAACGCGCCTTGGCCACCTTGGGGCCACCAGAATCGCCGACACGCCTTCCAAGGCCAGTTTGCGCACCACTCTGGCTAGCATTGGGAATGGAGGGAACAGGTAAAGGAACCCTAGATCCCTCCAGTTCAGAGACATGGCATCCACTGCCAGAGCCAGAGGATCCTGTGAGAGAGACACAAAGACTGGAAGCTTGTGATTGTGACGAGAGGCAAAGAGGTCCACCGTTGGAAACCCCCACCTGAGACACACCGAACGAAACACCTTGGGACTGAGAGACCACTCCCCCTGACAAGAGGAGGCCCTGCTCAGCAAGTCCGCCTCCGTGTTCTCCACTCCCGGAATGTAGACTGCTGAGATACACGGGACGTGGGTCTCCGCCCAGTCCAGAATCAAAGACACTTCCCTGAGGGCACTCCTGCTGCGAGTCCCCCCTTGGTGATTGATGTAAGCAACCGCCGTCCTGTTGTCCGACCGGACCTGAACTGGCAGGCCTCTCAACTGATGAGTCAAGCGAAACAGAACCAACCTGATGGCTCTCAACTCCAGAATATTGATGGGCTCGTGAGCCTCCTGCGGACTCCACAGACCCTGAAACTGGAGGTCCTTCCAAACACCCCCCCAACCTGACAGACTGGCATCCGTGGTGACCATTTCCCAACACGGCGCCAGAAAGGATCTGCCCTTCAACAGATTGACAGACCCCAGCCACCATTGCAGGGATCGACGAACACGGGGAGACATCCGGAAGGACTAATCCAACGATAGTGGAGACTTGTCCCAAACCTTCAACAGATGAAGCTGAAGCGTCCTCGCATGAAACTGCGCAAAGGGAACTGCCTCGAATGAGGCCACCATTAGCCCCACCAGCCTCATCCCTAGCCGGATGGTCGGACGAGGGGCCGACAAGAGAAGCCGAACTAACTCCTGAATCAAAAGAATTTTGGCCTGGGGCAGAAACACCCTGGCCTGTGAGGTGTCCAGAGACATTCCCAGAAAGGTCAGAATTCTGGACGGAGAAAGAGAAGACTTGGGGTGGTTGATCACCCAACCGAACCTCTCCAGAGTGGACACCACCGCACTGGTGTCCAACTCCGCTTGGTTGAAAGAAGAGGCCATGATCAGTAGATCGTCCAAATAGGGCACAATGCGGATACCCTGAACTCTGAGCAGAGCCATCACCCCCGCTAGCAACTTGGTGAACACCCGAGGAGCTGAGGTGAGACCGAAAGGAAGTGCCACAAACTGAAAGTGCCGATCCTCCACCACGAACCTGAGAAACCTCTGGTGTGCTGGAAAAACCGGAACGTGTAGATAAGCATCCTTGATGTCTATGGACGTCAGAAAGTCTCCCTGACGAAGAGAGTGAATGGCCGAACGCAGCGTTTCCATGCGGAATTTCCTCGGCCGGATGAACCTGTTGAGAAACTTCAGATCCAAGATGGGTCGGACCAACCCGTCCTTCTTGGGTACCGTGAAAAGATTGGAATAAAAGCCCCTGCCCCGATCTAAAGGGGGCACTGGGCAAATGACAGCCATGTCCAGAAGATTCTCTACTGCCACCAGGAGCCCCTGCGCCGCTAGAGGTTCCGACGGCATCCGAGACCTGAAAAATCTGGAAGGGGGGCGGAGCTCGAACTCCAGCTTGTAACCGGAAGACACCACTTCCCGGATCCATCTGTCCGAGACCTCTTGATCCCAGATCTGGGAGAAGTGTTGCAGCCGTCCCCCCACCCGCATGGGTGAGGGCGCCCCCTCATTGCTGAGCTGGCTTAGCAGCCGGTTTGGGCTTAGAGCCCCAACTGTGTCCAGAACGGGCACGTCCTCTGCCCCTGCTCCCGGAATCTCCTCTGGAAGAGGGAAATGCAGAACCTCTGCCAGATCTGACCCCCCGAAAGGAGGGGTTAAAAGCAGGCGCCCCCCCAAAGGAGCGGCATTGTTTCTTACGTTGAGGTAACCTACCACCCTTGGTGACAGAGTCCAAAGTCTCTCCAAAGAGCCGTAGTCCAACAAAGGGTAGAGCCGTTAGTGACTTTTTGGACATAAAATCGGCCGCCCACTGGCGCAGCCACACCGACCGCCGAATAGCCACAAGCAGAGCCGACGCCCTACCACACATCATCAAAGTGTCATCCAAGGCAGTCAACACAAAGGATAAAAACAACTCACACCGTTTAAGGCTAAGGAACTCGTTACTACCAGGACGAAGCCCGGAAGAAGTCAACAGGTCCTTGACCACAGACCTGGCAGCCAACACCATTAGTTCCGAAGCGCACACAGGCCGTATGGCTGACCCAACGCTGGTAAAGCCATGACAAGCCATCTGATCAATACGTTTATCCTCTCCATCTTTGAGAGTGGAACAATCAGGTCTGTTTAAGACCGAGGAGTTAGACAACCCCAAAACCGGAGCATCCACCTCGGGGGGAGATGCCCAGCGCTTGACCGCCTCAGAAGGAAAGGGATATTTCCTATCCCACCCCTGAGGGATGCCAGGGAGCCGAGCCGGCCTATCCCATTCCTTGTCAATGATTCTATCAAAATGCCGTTGCGTAGGAAACTCCAGGCGCGGCCTGGGATTCCTCAAACAATTCACCCTTCTGCTGTGACGCTTCCTCGGGAGGGGAAATATTCAGAACCTCCAACATCAGAGCCAGAGCGTGAGGAGAGTCCAAGGATCTCCCTAAGTCAGAAAGCTCAGCATCAGCGCCAGCAGACTGCTCATCGTCCGAAAATTCTGAACCCTCATCAACCTCCCCTTCCTCTAGCTGGGGATAATCAGACCAGTCCAGATTATCAACATCATCAAGGTCATCCACCGGCAGAGCCGGCAACAAATGCTTCCTCTTAGCCGGAGCCTTGCGGGCGGCCGAGCTGGAGACAATTTTCTCAAGATTGGCCAACCTGGCGCACATCTCAGATTGCAGATCCCTACCCATGACGACGTCACACGGAGCACGCGTCAAGGTGGGAAGGGGAGATGATACGGCCGGCGGTGCTGACCCAGACACTTGGGGTTCGGACTGCCGCGCAATAGTTTGCTGTGCACAAGGAATACACAGAAGTACGTCGTCCCCAGTAATGGATACGCCACATAACATACACTTCCGGGGTTGTCCCGAAGGAGTCCCGAGCCCAGTATCCGGGGATGCCTCCATGAGGTGAAATTTTTTGTGGTCGCTAAGACCCAGGGAATTACGCCAGTAAGCGACCCGGGATGCCCCTTTAATGTCCCGAGTGGGAGGATTTTTTAGTAAATAAAAAGGACCCAGGGACCCAGGACCAGGAGAGACCCTCTAAATACTAATGATGATCCACTGACAGAGTCCAAGTCTGAAAAACACAAACAACCCCAATAAATTCAAATAAGAATCACATAGAGAAAAAGTAAGAAATGAATATAGGCCCACAGGGCCACTCACAGAGCCGTCGAGAGCAGGAGCGATGGCGACCTTACACCATCCGTGAGGGGAGAAGGCAGACCGAGGAGGGGGCGTGGCCAGCGCGGACAGCGCGAAACCACTGTTCCGCCCCCCTCCTAACACAGAATGACATGCTCCGCAGCGGCGCCTAAAGCAGAGGGGGCGGGCCGCGGCGACACGCCGAAAGCCCGGCCCCGCCCCCCCCCATCGTAGATGCGGGAGGGAAGAAGCTCCCTCCCGTGCGACCCGCGCCGCTGAAGTCCCGCGGCGCCGGTAACACTAAAGACACGTTAGTGTGTGCGGCCGCATAGACCGGCGGGGCACCCGCCCCGCTCCCCAACGCTGAGTGAAGCACCAGCGTAAGGAGGGCTGGCCGCGGCAGCGCGCCGAAGGCCGGCCCCGCCCCCTTTGTGTGAAGGGAAAAGAATTCCCCTCACAGAATAATCTGAGGTAAAAACCGGCGCCCCGGCTGCAATGGCGGCCGAGGCGCCATGAACAGTAAACACACACAAAATATTGAGGTAATATTTCCTGCTCCACATCCACTGACACAAAATAATAAATAAAGATAAATAAGTTTATACACCTAGCCCTAAAGGAATGACCCCCAACCCCCACTGTGATAGAAGGGAACTGTGGAGGGGCCAACCAGGGATAAATACCAGGGGACAGGGCATCCCAAACCGGGTTCACCTTCCCGGTGTAGCCGCCTACCCTCTTATGTAGGGTCTCACGGCGGAGCTCTGCTCCTAAGCACCAGAGGCGCTGATCTACCCTCGCCCGGACCAGCAGTCGAAACTGTGGAGGCATATATGTAAGGGGATAGAGAAAAGGGTGTCCAAGCGGAAATAAATAAATAACGGGCCGGGAGTTGTCCCGGCTACCTGAAATCCCCCTGTGCAAGGAGGAGCCATCATCTTCTGACTTGCTCGCCGTCTGCAGAGATGGAAAACTGGGTGCTGAGTGGGAGGTCCCAGGTATTTATGGATCAGGGAGGGGCTTTCTTTTTGCTATCATCTCTGCAGGAACGCCCTCTTCAGGTCGATACTACCCACATGTTATGGATTTCTTGAAGCGGGGTGTGTGACATACTTAGAATAAGCCTGAGAATGTCACTGTTGCTGAATCACCAGATAAAAAGACAATGAAAGCCAATGGCACTTTTTTACTCCTAAGAAAAGTAGAGAAGTGTTTCCTCCTTTCTACACTGTAGTAAAAGCCGCCATTGACTTTCATTGTCTTTTTATCGGGTGATTCAGTAACAGTGACATTGTCAGGTTTTTTTCTCATGAATTGAATTTTTTACTATCGTGAGAATTTTTTTCTACCTTTAATGAATAGAGGGCGTGAGAAAAAAAGCCTCTCTGAGTAACAAATAAACTTATGATCGTTTTAAAGGACCTAACTCAACACCTTTGCTTCGAGATTAGAGCTTGTTAGTAATTATAGGTTCTCCCATGTGGCTGTTGGTTGAGGATCCATGAAGGTTCCTACTTAGGGGTTTATTTATCAAGGGCTAGCGCCAGGTAGTGTCTGACGAGCGCCAGGTACCGCCAGCTAACGGCGGCTACCGACTCAAGTACGCCCGGCGGCGGTCACAATGACGCATTTATCACGCTAAATGAGGCTAGCGCCGGCGAGAGCGTCAGCTAGCGCGGGATTCATCATGTAGCCGACTGCAACGAACAGCGCCGCTGCTAATCCCATCACAGCGACAGGTTTGACCTGTCGCTCCCTGGCGATGTCCAATGCATTTCAATGGAGCAATCTTTAAATAATCATAATTAATTGCTATTAATGTTTTTTTTTTTTTTTTTTTTAATGTCAAAAATTCTGTGACCACTTCTGCAATGTTAGGATTTTTTTTTAAGTAAAAAAAAAAAAAAATTAAAAATTGTGCAGAATTGATATTACAGGTCTGATATTCATGTATTCATATTACAAAATGTTTAGAAAAACTTGTATAATTTTTACATTAAAAAAAATGGTTGTTTGGGGGTTAAAAACTACTTTACACACATCGGCGCCAGCGCTCTGGGGTTTAAACAAGGAATTCACAGCGCGAGACATTTTTGAGCGTGATTTGTTAATGAATCTGCAGCAAGCCGTTCGCTCTGGCCATTCGCTGTCAGGCGCACCCATACAACGCGGAACCTGTGAAACATCGACCCCTAACCCCGTATTCAACATAACCGCACACCGACTGAGTCGCTGTCAACAAGCAAACCCCGGCCAAGCACAGCGAATACTAGCGGGCGCTGTGAAAATCACGCTACTGGCGCTCATCTGTCGCTACCTGGCGCTATTAATGAATCGGCCTCCCCGAACTACATATGTAATGACTTTTTTACAGCAGAAAACAAAGCAAGAGGAAAGCAAACGAGCTTCTTCCCTTACCGCTGAGTTCCTAAGACATGTCGCGCAGTAAAGTGCTCACTTTTTTAAACCCCAGAGCGCTGGCGGCGATGTGTTAAAAGTAGTTTTTTAACCCCCAAACCACCATATTTTTTGAAACCAAAAAAAAAAAGTATTTTAAATAATTTAGTAATATGAATACATTAATATCAGACCTGAAATATCAATTCTGTACAATTTTTTTTTTTTTTACCTTAAAAAAAATATCTAACATGGCAGAAGTGGTCCCAGAATTTTTCACATTTAAAAATAAAAAAAAAAAAGAAAACATTAATAACAATTAATTATGAATATTTAAAGATTGCTCCATTGAAATGCATTGGAGAGCGCCAGGTAGCGAGAGGTCATACCTGTCGCTGTTCAAGGTCGGACGACGGCGCTGTGGGCTGAGGCTGGAATAATGATGAATGAGTCGCTATCTGGCGCTATCTCAGTCGCTAAGCAGGATTGGCTTGATAAATGTGTGATTGTGGTGGGGAGCCGGCGTTGTCGTGGCGGTGACCGTCATTACCGGCCGCTCACCAGTCGCTACCTGTCGCTATTCCTTCATAAATAAGGGCCAAAGTGATGGACTCACAAGCCACCAGTGGTGTCCAGCATGTGCTGAGGGGCTCCTGTTTTTAGAGGGACACATCTGGGAACGCTTAAATTGTGACAGCTCGACAAAGGTTAATTTTGGATTAAAAAAGATTTAAAAAGATTATTTTAAAAGATTGTTACTGGAAATTAGTGGCGCTGAACTCTATAACAATTGTGAGATAATAACTCCCGGGCATTTTATTATGATGTGTTATTATGTGATGTGATTTTATGACGGCGGCTTCAGCTTGTCTCATCAGATGTTCTCGGCTTTACTGCTTTATGCTGAAATCAAGGGATGAAACGAGTTTAGTGACATCATTACACTGACCCCACAGTGTCTTGTCTTACAGAATATGCAGAGTCAAGGGCTGTTTCCAACCTGGACGCTTCTGTAGGACTATACGGGCAGGCTGATTCATCACTAACGCCAGGTAGCGACAGATGAGCGTCTGTAGCAGCATTTTCAGAGTAGTAGTCGCAGTGCTCGGCCGTGAGTCACTACTTTATAGCGACTCAATCGCTGTTCAGTAATGTTGAATACATTGTGAGGAGTCGCTATTTGACCAGTACAGCGCTGTATGGGAGCGCATGTTAGCGACTGCTCATAGCGACCGACTCACACCATATTCAGCAAAAAAACAGCCTCACAAAACTGGCGCTGAAAAATACTTGTTTGAAGCCCAGAGCGCAGGAGGCGGTGTGTTTAAAGTCTGTTTTCCAGCATCTATCAACTAGTAACAAAGCGAAAACATATGGAATTACATTGTAACAACATTGTAACATGAACACTTTAATGGCAGACCTGTGATGTCATTTCTGAGGAAATATATAAAAAAATGATAAAAGTTTGAAAAAACTGCTTATTCAATGTCAGGAGAGGTCACAGAATTATTTGTGATTTTTTTGTAAAAAAAAAAACTAAGAGGCCGATTCATTAATAGCAGCAGGTAGCGACAGTTGAGCGACTGTAGCAGTATTTTCACAGCGCCCGCTAGTAGTCGCTGTGCTTGGCCGTTGTTCGGTTGTTGACAGCGACTCAGTCGGTTTGCCGTAATGTTGAATATAAGGTGAGGAGTCGCTATTTGACAGGTTCCGCGATGTATGGGAGCGCATGATAGCGACTGGTCAGAGCGACCGGCTCCCACCATATTCATCAAAAAATCACGCTCAAAAAATTCTCGCGCAGTGAAATGCATGTTTAAACCCCAGAGCGCTGGCGGCGATGGGTTAAAAGTAGTTTTTTAACGCCCAAACAACCATATTTTTGGAAACCAAAAAAAAAATAATTTTTTTTAAAGAATTTAGTAATATGAATACATTAATATCAGACCTGTAATATCAATTCTGCAAAATTTTTTTTTTTTTTTTTTTTACCTTAAAAAAATTATCTAAAATGGCAGAAGTGGTCACAGAATTTTTGACATTTAAAAAAAAAACACATTAATAACAATTAATTATGAATATTTAAAGATTGTTCCATTGAAATGCATTGGAGAGCGCCAGGTAGCGAGAGGTCATACCTGTCGCTGTTCAAGGTCGGACGCTGGCGCTGTGGGCTGAGGCTGGAATAATGATGAATGAGTGGCTATATGGCGCTATCTCAGTCGCTAAGCAGGATTGGCTTGATAAATGTGTGATTGTGGTGGGGAGCCGGCGTTCTCGTGGCGGGGCCTGTCATTACCGGCCGCTCACCAGTCGCTACCTGTCGCTATTCCTTCATAAATAAGGGCCAAAGTGATGGACTCACAAGCCACCAGTGGTGTCCAGCATGTGTCAATGTGCTGAGGGGCTCCTGTTTTTAGAGGGACACATCTGGGAACGCTTAAATTGTGACAGCTCGACAAAGGTTCATTTTGGATTAAAAAAGATTTAAAAAGATTGTTTTAAAAGATTGTTACTGGAAATTAGTGGCGCTGAACTCTATAACAATTGTGAGATAATAACTCCCGGGCATTTTATTATGATGGTGTTATTATGTGATGTGATTTTATGACGCCGGCTTCAGCTTGTCTCATCAGATGTTCTCGGCTTTACTGCTTTATGCTGAAATCAAGGGATGAAACGAGTTTACTGACATCATTACAGTGACCCCACAGTCTTGTCTTATAGAATATGCAGAGTCAAGGTGAAAATGGGCTGTTTCCAACCTGGACGCTTCTGTAGGACTATACGGGCAGGCTGATTCATCACTAACGCCAGGTAGCGACAGATGAGCGTCTGTAGCGGCATTTTCAGAGCGCCCGCTAGTAGTCGCAGTGCTCGGCCGTGAGTCGCTACTTTATAGCGACTCAATCGCTGTTCAGTAATGTTGAATACATTGTGAGGAGTCGCAATTTGACCAGTACAGCGCTGTATGGGAGCGCATGTTAGCGACTGTTCATAGCGACCGACTCACACCATATTCAGCAAAAAAACAGCCTCACAAAACTGGCGCTGAAAAATACTTGTTTGAAGCCCAGAGCGCAGGAGGCGGTGTGATTAAAGTCTGTTTTTCAGCATCTATCCACTAGTAACAAAGCGAAAACATATGGAATTACATTGTAGCAACATTGTAACATGAACACTTTAATGGCAGACCTGTAATGTCATTTCTGAGGAAATATATAAAAAAATTATAAAAGTTTGAAAAAAACTGCTTATTCAATGCCAGAAGAGGTCACAGAATTATTTGTGATTTTTTTGTAAAAAAAAAACTAAGAGGCCGATTCATTAATAGCGGCAGGTAGCGACAGTTGATCGACTGTAGCAGTATTTTCACAGCGCCCGCTAGTAGTCGCTGTGCTTGGCCGTTGTTCGGTTGTTGATAGCGACTCAGTCGGTTTGCCGTAATGTTGAATATAAGGTGAGGAGTCGCTATTTGACAGGTTCCGCGCTGTATGGGAGCGCATGATAGCGACTGGTCAGAGCGACCGGCTCCCACCATATTCATCAAAAAATCACGCTCAAAAAATTCAAGCGCTTTGAAATGCATGTTTAAACCCCAGAGCGCTGGCGGTGATGGGTTAAAAGTAGTTTTTTAACCCCCAAACAACCATATTTTTGGAAACCAAAAAAAAATATTTTTTTTTTAAAGAATTTAGTAATATGAATACATTAATATCAGACCTGTAATATCAATTCTGCAAAAAAATTTTTTTTTTTTTTACCTTAAAAAAATTATTTAAAATGGCAGAAGTGGTCACAGAATTTTTCACATTTAAAAAAAAAAAAAAAAAACATTAATAACAATTAATTATGAATATTTAAATATTGTTCCATTGAAATGCATTGGAGAGCGCCAGGTAGCGAGAGGTCATACCTGTCGCTGTTCAAGGTCGGACGCTGGCGCTGTGGGCTGAGGCTGGAATAATGATGAATGAGTCGCTATATGGCGCTATCTCAGTCGCTAAGCAGGATCGGCTTGATAAATGTGTGATTGTGGTGGGGGGCCGGCGTTCTCGTGGCGGGGCCCGTCATTACCGGCCGCTCACCAGTCGCTACCTGTCGCTATTCCTTCATAAATAAGGGCCCAAAACCCCGTTTAAAGAGAAGAAAAGGATCGTCCATTGAAATGTATGGGAGAGCGACAGGAAGCGAGAGGTCATACCTGGCGCTATCCCTTCTTAAATAAGGGACAAAGTCCTGGTTACATGCAGGTAAGAAGTTTAATCCAGGAGCTTTTAGTAAAGTTATAGGGGTCCAGGGACAGATTGCAGACAAGATCTGTGTTTGGACACTAATCTTTATACAGCGTACATGGTGGGTTCACTAATCAAACTGGAAAAATCATTAAGACCCCCAGACAATGGCACAATGTGTTATTTCTCAATACATATTCTGGATACATATGGGGATTAAAGTGGACCGAAATCCACGCCCATCGGCCTGGGAATCTATAAGATCGATTCCCTCCCCCCGCGGCATCCATAATCGGGATTCCCTGCTGTGTGAACCCCCCAAGTCACCCAGAAACCTTCTTTCCTGGTCCAATGGTGCATATGTGGGGCGTGGCTGCGTTATCCCCGTTATCCCTCTAGCAGGGCACGTGCCTGCACTAGGCATTTGTGAATGGCGCGCTCCCTGTTAGAGGGAAGCATGGGATGCGGCCGCTGGCCTTAGATGCCATGCTCCGAGCGCACTGATTATATGAGCGGCCGCACATGCACCACAGGACCTGGAAGAGGTGAGTTGGCATCGGCGATTTGCACACAGTTGCACACAGCCGGGCACCAGTGATCGGGGTGCCCTGGGGGGAAAGGACCAAAACCCAGGATAGTCAAAATCCTGGGTTTTGGTCCACCTTCCCCCTGAATAAGAGCCTATCTTATATGCCCCCCCCTGTACATACAGATTGCCCACATTAATCCGGACCTTCACCCTGAATAAAAGCCTATCTTGTATGTTTCCCCCCCTATACATACAGATTGCCCACATTAATCCGGACCTTCACCCTAAATAAGAGCCTATCTTATATGCCCCCCCCCCCCCCGTACATACAGATTGCCCACATTAATCTGGACCTTCACCCTGAATAAAAGCCTATCTTGTATGTTTCCCCCCCATACATATAGATTGCTCACATTAATTCAGACCTTCCCCCTAAATAAGAGCCTGTCTTATATGTCGCCCCCGTACATACAGATTGCCCACATTAATCTGGACCTTCACCCTGAATAAGAGCCTCTCTTATATGTCCCCCCCCCCGTACATACGGGTTGCTCACATTAATCCGGACCTTCACCCTGAATAAGAGCATATCCTATATGTCCCCCCCTGTACATACAGATTGCCCACATTAATCCGGACCTTCACCCTAAATAAAGCCTATCTTATATGTCCCCCCCCATAAATACAGATTGCTCACATTAATCCCGACCTTCACCCTAAAATAAAAGCCTATCTTATATGTCCCCCCCATAAATACAGATTGCTCACATTAATCCCGACCTTCACCCTAAATAAAAGCCTATCTTATATGTCCCCCCATACATACAAATTGCTCACATTAATCCGGACCTTCACCCTGAATAAGAGCATATCCTATATGTTCCCCCCCAGTACATACAGATTGCTCACATTAATCCGGACCTTCACCCTAAATAAGAGCCTATCTTTTATGTCCCCCCCCGTACGTACAGATTGCCCACATTAATCTGGACCTTCACCCTGAACAAGAGCCTATCTTACATGTTTCCCACACCCTGTACATACAGATTGCTCACATTAAATATCATCCTACCTACATCTACTGTATGTTATGAGCCTCTAAACATCCAAGATGGTGGCTCATGGAGCATCAGGCAGCCTAACTGTGTCGCTCTGCATTCTGGGATTGCTGACCTTTTCCTGACCCCAGCTCTGCTCTGTCTGTGCAAAGCACAGTTATAACCCGCCCCCTGCACTTTATCCCGCTCTCCTCTCCTCAGTATGGGATGCTTCTAAGGCAAAATGGCGGCTCCCATATCCTAAAGTCCTGAACAGAGTTGCAGCCCAGCGCGGGGGAAAGAATAATAAGTAAGTGACTAAAAACTTAAAATATATTTATTTTAGATGCTGGGGAATCTTTTTTTAAGGGTTTGGGCTTTTCATTAAATCACACTGAAGGTCCGGTTTAATTGAACCCTTAGGGTGGTGCAACCTTTGTTTGCATAGCATTTGGGAGGAAAGATTGGATCTTGAAGAGTGGCGCACCGCCAAACAGTAAATCCCGCGGCAGATATACATCGTTCCAGCTGCTGCACGCTCCCAAATCACTGGCCATATATGATGAAAGATATTATTATTATTATTATTATTGTTTATTTATATAGCGCCATCATCTTCCGTAGCGCTTTACAAAGTAGTCATTACAGACAGGGTAGAAACATACGGTACATATAATATATCAAGTGCAGTTTTACAGAGTTGACAATGGATATTCTGAGTACAAGACACACTAGGAGATATATATATATATATATATATATATATATATATACACACCCAATCCCTTGTATTCATTATCGAGAATCAGAAAATCACAAACTTTTAGTTCTAACTCCCCACCTGACTTTTAATGTGTGAAATAACTATTAGAAAAAGCTGATTGTAAATCTTGACCTTCCCCGCAGACCTAAAACATGTCCAGAATGAAGAATTAAAGGAGCCACAGCACTCAATGTGCTCAATCAAAAACAGAGGCTCGGTCACACACATCTGCAGAAGTAGCTTAAGCTGCACCACCAGCGCCAAGGTGCCCCTGTGGGGTGCAGTCCCAACTCTAATCTCTGAGAGCCCCATCTGGGACATACAATGCAAGAGATAAATTGGGAGCAGGCTTACCTGAGGTTACCTTTCACCTCATGTGTAAGCCATGGGGTGGAAGGGTCGAAGACCTCACAGTACAGCCTAGACCCCACACCCCATGTGCTTGCACAAAATCTAAGGAAACAAAGGAAGGGTGGCAGCCGCTCAGACCATTTTATAACTAACCTGAGAGGTGCACGTTAGCAGGGAAATTAGGATACAAAAGTCTTAAAGGAGCCACAGCACTCAAACCAGTTAGCTTGCAGGCCAGCCTATAATCTTTTTTCTAAACTTGGTTAAAAACAGAGGACTCGGTCACACACATCTGCAGAGGTATGCTTAAAGTGGACTACTATTTTGACTATCCTGGGTTTTGGTCCACTTCGGTGGGGCACCCCGATCGGGCTGTGTGAAACCCCCCAGAAAGCCCCGAAAACTCACCTCACCCTGCTCCCACGTGACCGCTGCATCCAATCCCCACCGACGTACAAGCGGGAGGCAGCGACGGACAAGCAGAGCGCGTCCGCCGCCGCCTCCCGCGCATCCCACTTACAGGGAGCGCACCCGCGCCGGCCATTCACAAACGGCCAGCGCGGGAGCGCGCCCTGCTAGAGGGACGCACAGGAGGCGGTGGCGGCCGACGCGTATGCGCCACTGGAACGGGGAGAAGGTAGGATTGTGGGCTTCCTGGGGGGTTTCACCCCGCGGGACATCCCGATTTCGGATCTGATCGGCCCGGGAAACTTATAGATTCCCGGGCTGATCCCCCCTGGGTGTTGGTCCACTTTGAGCTGCACCACCAAGCGCCAAGGTGCCCCTGTGAGATGCAGTCCTAACTCTAATCTCTGAGAGCACTTGAGGTTTAGGGCAACCTCAGGTAAGCCTGCTCCCAATTTACCTATTGCATTGTATGTCCCAAATGGGGCTCTCAGAGATTAGAGTTAGGACTGCACCTCACAGAGGCACCTTGGTGTGGTGGTGCAGCTTAAGCATACTTCTGCAGATGTGTGTGGACAGAGTCCTCTGTTTTTAACCAAGTTTAGAGACAGACTTTAGGTTGGTCTGCAAGCTAACAGGGTTGAGTGCTGTGGCTCCTTTAAGACTTTTGTATCCTAATTGCCCTGCTAACGTGCACCTCCCAGATTAGTTATAAAATGGTCTGAGCGGCTGCCACCCCCCCTTTGTTTCTTCAGAATGAAGAATGTTTGATTCCTTTCAGTTCAAATATAGACAAAGCAAGAAACATCGAGAAGGCCCGCATAAGATTTTATGTAGATGTCTCACTAGTCATTCAACAACTCATCCAGAAAAATACACCAGTGCCTCGACTTACTAGACTACTACAGATATATACAAAAAGACCTGTTTTACTGAATCCGCTCCCGCTCAATCCACTGGTGGTAAACGTCAGCGATAGGTGGGGAGAGTCATGCACAGTGGTTTGATACGCTGCTGAACTTACCCTGCAGGGTGGACACCAGCCCAGTGCTGACTCCAGAGATGATGTCATGGAGGAACCATTCTTTCCATCTGTACTTGGGAAGCCAGTCTAATATTGGGAAGAAGGACTTGATAACCAATAAGACTCTTCTGGCCGAGCAACTATCAAGTAAAAAAAAAAATAATTATGATAAGGGTTACGTGTCGTGTAATGTAATCAGGGCTGGATTATGCGCACCCCGGGGCCTCCACTACTTGCCCTGCAAAGGGGGTCTCCACCAACCTTTGGGTTATGGTCTGGTCCAGGAGGCTTTTCAGGCTTTGGTCTAATGGTCTGCAGGGTCAGCAACAAAGCTATGGGCGGCAGTGAAAGCCTTGACAGCCAAAGCCACCACAGGGCAGGACGGAGAGTCTAGAGCAGCAAAGCCGCCATCAGCAACGCTACAGTGATGTCGCTGCACATAAGCCCCCAAGCAAAGCCGCTGCCAGCGACGCTACAGTGATGGGTGCAGAGCTGTCACTGCACATAAGCCACCAAGCACAGCCGCTGGCAGCTCAATGCAGGGGTTTCCTGCTGGTCCAGCCGGGCGACTACACTACCCCCCACCCAGAATGGCAAAGCAGGAGTTCCAGAGCAGCACACACCCGCACAAGGGGGGCACAAGGGACTCCATCTGACGTTCCAGTAAGTAGGCGGGTGCCAGACAACCACCAATCAGTTACTTGGCTGGACTATTAATTTAAAGGAAAAAAAATACTGTATCTGGGGCCTTCATCAGATTTGGGCCTGGGGGCCTCCACCACACTTAATCCGGCCCTGAATATATATTATAGATACACTTTTAATTTTTACCTCTGCTGGAAGTTTGTTCCAAGCATCTACTACTCTTTCTGTAAAATAATATTTTCTAACATTGCTCCTGATCTTTCCCCCCGACTAGCTTCAGGTTGGGCCCCTTGTTCTATCATTAAGTTTCTTCTTAAAAACACTTCCCTCCTGAACCTTATTCACTCCTTTCACATATATAAAGGTCTCCATCATGTCCCCCTCTCCCTTCTTTCCTCCAGACTGTACAGATTAAGTTCTTTAATAGAAAGTATCAACAATTAATTGTCTTTTGGGGTCATTAATTAAAAACATATATATTTAAAGAAGATCTAAGACTTCAAGAGAGGATGTGTGTGTGTATATATATATATATATATATATATATATATATATATATATATCTTCTCTTGAAGTCTTGTATCTTCTCTAAATATATATATATATATCTTCTTTAAATATATATATATATCTTTAAAGAAGATACACGATATTTAGAGTAGATATATATTTATATTTACAGAAGATACAAGACTTCAAGAGATCAAATGATTTGATTGATGTCATGGTATACAGTAATCTAGACTTAGGCCCTTATTTATGAAGGAATATCGACAGGTAGCGACTGGTGAGCGGCCGGTAATGACGGGCACCGCCACGAGAACGCCGGCTCCCCACCACAATCACACATTTATCAAGCCGATCCTGCTTAGCGACTGAGATAGCGCCATATAGCGACTCATTCATCATTATTCCAGCCTCAGCCCACAGCGCCAGCGTCCGACCTTGAACAGCGACAGGTATGACCTCTCGCTACCTGGCGCGCTCCAATGCATTTCAATGGAACAATCTTTAAATATTCATAATTAATTGTTATTAATTTTTTTTTTTTTTTTTTTTTTAAATGTGAAAAATTCTGTGACCACTTCAGCCATTTTAAATAATTTTTTTAAGGTAAAAAAAAAAAATGTACAGAATTGATATTACAGGTCTGATATTAATGTATTCATATTACAAAATTATTTAAAAAACTTGTTTTTTTTTGGTTTCCAAAAATATGGTTGTTTGGGGGTTAAAAAACTACTTTTAACCCATCGCCGCCAGCGCTCTGGGGTTTAAGCATGCATTTCACAGCGCGAGAATTTTTTGAGCGTGATTTGTTAATGAATATGGTGGGAGCCAGTCGCTCTGACCAGTCGCTATCCTGCGCACCCATACATCGCGGAACCTGTCAAATAGCGACTCCTCACCCAATATTCAACATTACGGGCAAACCGACTGAGTCGCTATCAACTACCGAACAACGGCCAAGCACAGCGACTACTAGCGGGCGCTCTGAAAATGCCGCTACAGTCGCTCATCTGTCGCTACCTGCCGCTATTAATGAATAGGCCTCTTTGTATGACATGGCCATGTGCAGGTCATATGCCATAAGTTAAAGCCTACACCAAAAGCCTATTGAGCCCACCAGGGTTCTGCACGCCCACAAGAGACGAAGAGCTCCCCAGATTGTCTTGACTCTTAGGTCCCCAAATAAGTTGTTTTGAGGTGGATCTGAAAGTAACTTTTCTAACCTATGTGTTACTCTTTGCTGTGTATATGATGGTCAATAAACCGCTTTACAGGCAATTTGTAGTTATCCATTAACCTAGTCATTGTATATGATGTTTCCCTTCTGACATTCTTCTTTCTTCATTGTGTTTTCTATAACAGTTTTATTGTTTGGGAAACAAACACAAATCATGTGGAGGGCAACAACTCCAGAAATGTTCATATTAGTTGTTCTTCTTTTAGTAGAATAACAGCCAACAACTGTTACTGATAGAAAGGTCCATGCCCTGGGCCTGCATACAATACTCTTAAAGAGGAACATTGGAGGCCCTGGAGTCTAAAAGCCTCCAGGGCCTCCCGAGTTCCAGCCCTTGGGGCATCCTGAATTGGGATGCCCCGCTATGTGAAACCCCAGGAACACTCACCCGCTCCCAAATCTGTGCTCTCCGGCCGTATCCCCACAGACCTTTAGCCGTGCGTGCACCCTTCCTGAATGGGATGGGGGATGCGGCTGGTGGCGCCGCTCGTCGTTGGCGCCGATAGGGAGCTAAGTGACAGCAAGCGCTCAGCCATTCAGCGCACTCGCCCTCATCCGAGTCTGCGCCGTGGAAGCGGAAGGAAGGTGAGTGAAACGGAGAGGCCTGGGCAGGTACACACATCCCAATTCGGGATGCCGCCGCAGAGAGGAACAACACACGGGAAAGTGAAATTCCTGTGTTTTGTTCCTCTTTAAAGCAGAACTTTCCTATGTTTTTTGGGATGCCCCACAGTGTGAAACCCCTAAGAAAGTAATTACTTATGCAGCAGCGGCATTGTCATTGGACGATGCATTTGCCGTTGGACCAGGGAAAGGTAAGTGATTACAGGCTTTCTCAGGGGTTTCAGACAGCAGTGCATCCCGATTCGGAATGCCCCAGGGGAAAACCAGTGGCCGGACCTGAATCTTTTAAATTCCAGAGCGGCCGCAGCTCCCTTCTGGTGGTACTCAAGGCCACTGGGGGTGAAAGTGGGGTAGCATGAAGCAGTGCAGACAAGCTACTGCTCCAATAGAATGTGCCAGGTGACCAAGTCAACATGACAGAGCATGGATTATCTGAGGTGACTGCATTGCTGGGACAGTATAAGACCTCCAACCTCCCAGGGACAACTGAATTAATGGTGGTAGAGGGGATACTTGAGATAATTGGAAGTGGTACCCCATGAAAAAGACTGGCAAACCCTGACCTAGATGATATCATAGGGGATGTTTTGGTAGTGCTGCCTGTTCTGCCTGCTCTTTAACCTGAGCAGGATTAGATTGCCTCTGCCACTTGATTCTCTGGCTATATCAAGTGGTGGAGGCCCTCTGGCTATATCAAGTGGTGGAGGCCCTCTGGCTATATCAGGTGGTGGAGGCCCTCTTGATATATCAAGTGGTGGAAGTCCTCTGGCTATATCAAGTGGTGGAGGTCCTCTGGCTGTATTAAGTGGTGGAGGTCCTCTGGCTATACCAAGTGGCAGAGCTTCTCTGGCTATATCAAGTGGTGGAGGCCTTCTGGCTATATCAAGTGGTGAAGGTCCTCTGGCTATATCAAGTGGTGGAGATCCTCTGGCTACATCAAGTGGTGGAAGCCCTCTGGCTATATCAAGTGGTGGAGGCCCTCTGGCTATATCAGGTGGTGGAGGTCCTCTGGCTATATCAAGTGGTGGAGGCCCTCTTGATATATCAAGTGGTGGAGGTCCTCTGGCTATATCAAGTGGTGGAGGTCCTCTGGCTGTATTAAGTGGTGGAGGTCCTCTGGCTATACCAAGTGGCGGAGCTTCTCTGGCTATATCAAGTGGCGGAGGTCCTCTGGCTATATCAAGTGGTGGAGGCCCTCTGGCTATATCAAGTGGTGAAGGTCCTCTGGCTATATCAAGTGGTGGAGGTCCTCTGGCTATATCAAGTGGTGGAGGCCCTCTGGCTATATCAAGTGGTGGAGGCGCTCTGGCTATATCAAGTGGTGGAGGTCCTCTGGCTATATCAAGTGGTGGAGGTCCTCTGGCTATATTAAGTGGTGGAGGTCCTCTGGCTATATCAAGTGGTGGAGGTCCTCTGGCTATATCAAGTGGTGGAGGCCCTCTTGATATAACAAGTGGTGGAGGTCCTCTGGCCATATCAAGTGGTGGAGGTCCTCTGGCTATATCAAGTGGTGGAGGTCCTCTGGCTATATCAAGTGGTGGAGGTCCTCTGGCTATATCAAGTGATGGAGGCCCTCTGGCTATATCAAGTGGTGGAGGCCCTCTTGATATAACAAGTGGTGGAGGTCCTCTGGCTATATCAAGTGGTGGAGGTCCTCTGGCTATATCAAGTGGTGGAGGTCCTCTGGCTATATCAAGTGATGGAGGCCCTCTGGCTATAACAAGTGGTGGAGGCCCTCTGGCTATACCAAGTGGTGGAGGTCCTCTGACTATATCAAGTGGTAGAGGTCCTCTGGCTATATCAAGTGGTGGAGGCCCATTGGCTATATCAAGTGGTGGAGGCCCTCTGGCTATATCAAGTCTGGCCATATCAAGTGGTGGAGGTCCTCTGGCCATATCAAGTGGTGGAGGCCCTCTGGCTATATCAAGTGGTGGAGGTCCTCTGGCTATATCAAGTGGTGGAGGCCCTCTGGCTATATCAAGTGGTGGAGGCCCTCTGGCTATATCAAGTGGTGGAGGCCCTCTGGCCATATCAAGTGTTGGAGGTCCTCTGGCCATATCAAGTGGTGGAGGTCCTCTGGCCATATCAAGTGGTGGAGGCCCTCTGGCTATATCAAGTGTTGGAGGTCCTCTGGCTATATCAAGTGGTGGAGGCCCTCTGGCCATATCAAGTGGTGGAGGCCCTCTGGCTATATCAAGTGGTGGAGGTCCTCTGGCTATATCAAGTGGTGGAGGCCCTCTGGCTATATCAAATGGTGGAGGCCCTCTGGCTATATTAAGTGGTGGAGGCCCTCTGGCTATATCAAGTGGGGTAGGTCCTCTGGCTATATCAAGTGGTGGAGCTCCTCTGGCTATATCAAGTGGTGGAGCTCCTCTGGCTATATCAAGTGGTGGAGGCCCTCTGGCTATACCAAGTGGTGGAGGTCCTCTGACTATATCAAGTGGTAGAGGTCCTCTGGCTATATCAAGTGGTGGAGGCCCATTGGCTATATCAAGTGGTGGAGGCCCTCTGGCTATATCAAGTGTTGGAGGTCCTCTGGCCATATCAAGTGGTGGAGGTCCTCTGGCCATATCAAGTGGTGGAGGTCCTCTGGCCATATCAAGTGGTGGAGGCCCTCTGGCTATATCAAGTGTTGGAGGTCCTCTGGCTATATCACGTGGTGGAGGCCCTCTGGCTATATCAAGTGGTGGAGGCCCTCTGGCTATATCAAGTGGTGGAGGCCCTCTGGCTATATCAAGTGGTGGAGGCCCTCTGGCTATATCAAGTGGTGGAGGCCCTCTGGCTATATCAAGTGGTGGAGGTCCTCTGACTATATCAAGTGGTGGAGGTCATCTTGCTATATCAAGTGGTGGAGGTCCTTTGGCTATATCAAGTGATGGAGGCCCTCTGGCTATATCAAGTGGTGGAGGTCCTCTGACTATACCAAGTGGTGGAGGTCCTCTGACTATATCAAGTGGTAGAGGTCCTCTGGCTATATCAAGTGGTGGAGGCCCATTGGCTATATCAAGTGGTGGAGGCCCTCTGGCTATATCACGTGGTGGAGGTCCTCTGGCCATATCAAGTGGTGGAGGCCCTCTGGCTATATCAAGTGTTGGAGGTCCTCTGGCCATAGCAAGTGGTGGAGCTCCTCTAGCTATATCAAGTGGTGGAGCTCCTCTAGCTATATCAAGTGGTGTAGGTCCTCTGGTTATATCAAGTGGTGGAGGTCCTCTGGCTATATCAAGTGGTGGAGGTCCTCTGGCTATATCAAGTGGTGGAAGTCCCCTGGCTATACCAAGTGGTGGAGGCCCTCTGGCTATAATAAGTGGTGGAGGCCCTCTGGCTATACCAAGTGGTGAAGGTCCTCTGACTATATCAAGTGGTAGAGGTCCTCTGGCTATATCAAGTGGTGGAGGCCCTCTGGCTATATCAAGTGGTGTAGGTCCTCTGGCTATATCAAGTGGTTGAGCTCCTCTGGCTATATCAAGTGGTGTAGGTCCTCTGGCTATATCAAGTGGTGTAGGTCCTCTGGCTATATCAAGTGGTGAAGCTCCTCTGGCTATATCAAGTGGTGGTTCTCCTCTGGCTATATCAAGTAATGTTGCTCCTACCAAGTGGTGGAGGCCCTCTGGCTATAATAAGTGGTGGAGGCCCTCTGGCTATACCAAGTGGTGAAGGTCCTCTGACTATATCAAGTGGTAGAGGCCCTCTGGCTATATCAAGTGTTGGAGGTCCTCTGGCCATATCAAGTGGTGGAGGTCCTCTGGCCATATCAAGTGGTGGAGGTCCTCTGGCCATATCAAGTGGTGGAGGCCCTCTGGCTATATCAAGTGTTGGAGGTCCTCTGGCTATATCAAGTGGTGGAGGCCCTCTGGCTATATCAAGTGGTGGAGGCCCTCTGGCTATATCAAGTGGTGGAGGCCCTCTGGCTATATCAAGTGGTGGAGGTCATCTTGCTATATCAAGTGGTGGAGGCCCTCTGGCTATATCAAGTGGTGGAGGTCCTCTGACTATATCAAGTGGTGGAGGTCCTCTGGCTATATCAAATGGTGGAGGCCCTCTGGCTATAGCAAGTGGTGGAGGTCCTCTGGCTATATCAAGTGGTGGAGGCCCTCTGGCTATATCAAGTGGTGTAGGTCCTCTGGCTATATCAAGTGGTGGAGGTCATCTGGCTATATCAAGTGGTGGAGGTCCTCTGGCTATATCAAGTGGTGGAGGTCCTCTGACTATATCAAGTGGTAGAGGTCCTCTGGTTATATCAAGTGGTGGAGGCCCTCTGGCTATATCAAGTGGTGGAGGTCCTCTGGCCATATCAAGTGATGGAGGTCCTCTGGCCATATCAAGTGGTGGAGGTCCTCTGGCTATATCAAGTGGTGGAGGCCCTCTGGCTATATCAAGTGGTGGAGGTCCTCTGGCCATATCAAGTGGTGGAGGTCCTCTGGCTATATCAAGTGGTAGAGGTCCTCTGGCTATATCAAGTGATGGAGACCCCCTGGCTATAACAAGTGGTGGAGGCCCTCTGGCAATACCAAGTGGTTGAGGTCCTCTGACTATATCAAGTGGTAGAGGTCCTCTGGCTATATCAAGTGGTGGAGGCCCATTGGCTATATCAAGTGGTGGAGGCCCTCTGGCTATATCAAGTGTTGGAGGTCCTCTGGCCATATCAAGTGGTGGAGGTCCTCTGGCCATATCAAGTGGTGGAGGTCCTCTGGCTGTATTAAGTGGTGGAGGTCCTCTGGCTATATCAAGTGGTTGAGCTCCTCTGGCTATATCAAGTGGTGTAGGTCCTCTGGCTATATCAAGTGGTGTAGGTCCTCTGGCTATATCAAGTGGTGAAGCTCCTCTGGCTATATCAAGTGGTGGTTCTCCTCTGGCTATATCAAGTAATGTTGCTCCTACCAAGTGGTGGAGGCCCTCTGGCTATAATAAGTGGTGGAGGCCCTCTGGCTATACCAAGTGGTGAAGGTCCTCTGACTATATCAAGTGGTAGAGGCCCTCTGGCTATATCAAGTGTTGGAGGTCCTCTGGCCATATCAAGTGGTGGAGGTCCTCTGGCCATATCAAGTGGTGGAGGTCCTCTGGCCATATCAAGTGGTGGAGGCCCTCTGGCTATATCAAGTGTTGGAGGTCCTCTGGCTATATCAAGTGGTGGAGGCCCTCTGGCTATATCAAGTGGTGGAGGCCCTCTGGCTATATCAAGTGGTGGAGGCCCTCTGGCTATATCAAGTGGTGGAGGCCCTCTGGCTATATCAAGTGGTGTAGGTCCTCTGACTATATCAAGTGGTGGAGGTCATCTTGCTATATCAAGTGGTGGAGGCCCTCTGGCTATATCAAGTGGTGGAGGTCCTCTGACTATATCAAGTGGTGGAGGTCCTCTGGCTATATCAAATGGTGGAGGCCCTCTGGCTATAGCAAGTGGTGGAGGTCCTCTGGCTATATCAAGTGGTGGAGGCCCTCTGGCTATATCAAGTGGTGTAGGTCCTCTGGCTATATCAAGTGGTGGAGGTCATCTGGCTATATCAAGTGGTGGAGGTCCTCTGGCTATATCAAGTGGTGGAGGTCCTCTGACTATATCAAGTGGTAGAGGTCCTCTGGTTATATCAAGTGGTGGAGGCCCTCTGGCTATATCAAGTGGTGGAGGTCCTCTGGCCATATCAAGTGATGGAGGTCCTCTGGCCATATCAAGTGGTGGAGGTCCTCTGGCTATATCAAGTGGTGGAGGCCCTCTGGCTATATCAAGTGGTGGAGGTCCTCTGGCCATATCAAGTGGTGGAGGTCCTCTGGCTATATCAAGTGGTAGAGGTCCTCTGGCTATATCAAGTGATGGAGACCCCCTGGCTATAACAAGTGGTGGAGGCCCTCTGGCAATACCAAGTGGTTGAGGTCCTCTGACTATATCAAGTGGTAGAGGTCCTCTGGCTATATCAAGTGGTGGAGGCCCATTGGCTATATCAAGTGGTGGAGGCCCTCTGGCTATATCAAGTGTTGGAGGTCCTCTGGCCATATCAAGTGGTGGAGGTCCTCTGGCCATATCAAGTGGTGGAGGTCCTCTGGCTGTATTAAGTGGTGGAGGTCCTCTGGCTATATCAAGTGGCGGAGCTTCTCTGGCTATATCAAGTGGTGGAGATCCTCTGACTATATCAAGTGGTGGAGGTCCTCTGGCTATATCAAGTGGTGGAGGTCCTCTGGCTATTGCAAGTGGTATAGGCCCTCTGGCTATAACAAGTGGTAGAGGCCCTCTGGCTATATCAAGTGGTGGAGGTCCTCTGGCTATATCAAGTGGTGGAGGTCCTCTGGCTATATTAAGTGGTGGAGACCCTCTGGCTATATCAAGTGGTGTAGGTCCTCTGGCTATATCAAGTGGTAGAGCTCCTCTGGCTATATCAAATGGTGGAGCTCCTCTGGCTATATCAAGTGATGGAGCTCCTCTGGCTATATCAAGTGGTGTAGGTCCTCTGGCTATATCAAGTGGTGGAGGTCCTCTGGCTATATCAAGTGGTGTAGGTCCTCTGGCTATATGAAGTGGTGGAGCTCCTCTGGCTATATCAGGTGGTGGAGCTCCTCTGGCTATATCAAGTGGTGGAGGACCTCTGGCTAAATAAAGTGGTGGAGGTTCTCTGGCTATATCAAGTGGTGGAGCTCCTCTAGCTATATCAAGTGATGGAGCTCCTCTGGCTATATGAAGTGGTGTAGGTCCTCTGGCTATATGAAGTGGTGGAGCACCTCTGGCTATATCAAGTGGTGGAGCTCCTCTGTCTATATCAAGTGATGGAGCTCCTCTGGCTATATCAAGTGGTGGAGGACCTCTGGCTATATCAAGTGGTGGAGGCCCTCTGGCTATATGAAGTGGTGGAGCTCCTCTGGCTATATCAAGTGGTGGAGGTCCTCTGGCTATATCAAGTGGTGTAGGTCCTCTGGCTATATGAAGTGGTGGAGCTCCTCTGGCTATATCAGGTGGTGGAGCTCCTCTGGCTATATCAAGTGGTGGAGGACCTCTGGCTAAATAAAGTGGTGGAGGTTCTCTGGCTATATCAAGTGGTGGAGCTCCTCTAGCTATATCAAGTGATGGAGCTCCTCTGGCTATATGAAGTGGTGTAGGTCCTCTGGCTATATGAAGTGGTGGAGCACCTCTGGCTATATCAAGTGGTGGAGCTCCTCTGGCTATATCAAGTGATGGAGCTCCTCTGGCTATATCAAGTGGTGGAGGACCTCTGGCTATATCAAGTGGTGGAGGCCCTCTGGCTATATGAAGTGGTGGAGCTCCTCTGGCTATATCAAGTGGTGGAGGTCCTCTGGCTATATCAAGTGGTGTAGGTCCTCTGGCTATATGAAGTGGTGGAGCTCCTCTGGCTATATCAGGTGGTGGAGCTCCTCTGGCTATATCAAGTGGTGGAGGACCTCTGGCTAAATAAAGTGGTGGAGGTTCTCTGGCTATATCAAGTGGTGGAGGCCCCTGGGCTTGAGCCCCTCAGGCCCTGCCTATAGTCCGGCCTTGATAGCTCACCTGCAGTGGCTTTGCACCCTTTCTCGATAGGTTTTCCTCACACGTTCCTTCTTCTCATACTCCCCCTGGAAGGTGTTCTCCGAATAAACCGACCGCTTCACCAGGTACTGGCTGTACCCAGATTTGGGCTTCTCCATATTGGTGGACACCGTCTGTGAAGAACAGTATAGACAGATAGATTTAGATCCGATTTATGCGGGCCTATAGCATACCTACCAAGTGTCCCTGTTTTGGAGGTACTGTCCCTCTTTGGAGTCTGTGTCCCCCTGTCCCTCGTTGTTCTCATTTGTCCCTCTTTGAGGTGTAACATGCAGATCTGCAGCAATAATTGATTTATTTGCCTTTTTAAAGTGTTTCTATTGTTGTAATTCTTACAATGTATCGCCTATCAATCCTCAATGAGGGGGCGTGGCTTCATCATCCCTCAAGGAGGGGCGTGGCCTAATTTAACAACTGTCCCTCTTTCCTGCCCTGAAAAGTTGGTAGGTATGTATAGAAATTTACTGTATAAGCTGGTAGCGCAAGTCGGACAATGAGCAATAGTAACAGTAAGGAAAAAGAACATGTATGTACACCACTGGTTTGAGACAAAATGTGGCCCCAGACAAAATAAAACGAGGGGCCCAAGTTCTGAATTAGCGCTGCAATTGGCTTGGGTAGTGGGTTTCAGTATCTGGCCGTCCGGCCGCTGGAAAGCTCCGCCCACATGAGCGCCTGCGGCCAATCTTGACGCTGCCCAGTAAGGGTTGATGGTAAGATAAGAATTTCTGGTTTTCTGGTGGGTTATGTGCAAGCAGTACATACAGATTTCTCACATTAAAAATCATCCTAACTGCATCTACTGCATGTTATGAGCCTTTAAACATCCAAGATGGCGGCTCATGGAGCATCAGGCTGCCTGCAAACAGTGTCTTCTGCCTGAGTCGCTCTGTATTCTGGGATTGTCCTTCCCTGACCCCAGCTCTGCTCTATCTGTGCAAAGCACAGTTATAACCCCACCCCCTGTACTTTATCCAGCTCTCCTCTCCTCAGTATGTGATGCTTCTGAGGCAAGATGGCGGCACCCATATCCTAGAGTCCTGAACAGAGTTGCAGCCCAGTGGGGGAAAGAATATTAAGTAAGCGACTCAAAACTTAAATATATTATTTTAAAAACTTAAAAATATATTAATTTTAGATGCTGGGGAATAGTTTTTTTAAGGGTTTGGGCTCTTCATTAAATCTAGTGAAGGTCCGGTTTAAAGTGGACCAAAACTCACGGCGATCCCTTCCCTCCCCCCGGGGCATCTGGAATTGGGATGCCCTGCTGTGTGCCCATAAACTGACCTTCTTTCCTGGTCCCACGGCACATGTGCGAGCAGCGGGCGCATCCCCGCTATCTCTCTAGCCTGCACCAGGCATCTGTGAATGCAGACACGCTCCCTGTTAGAGGGAAGCGGGGGATCCGAACGCGGTAATTGGACGAGAGGCCGCGCATGCGCCGTAGGACCGGGAAGAGGTGAGATTGTTCAGACGATCTGGGGGTTTCACACAGCAGGGAATCCACGATCGGGGGCTGTAACAGTAAAGTGGACCAAGATTGAGGCAAGAACAGTGATATTTATCAAAAGGTTCTCTCAATAGGGGGAGCAATGCAGGGGATGCTAGTTAAAAATGTGGGTTTTGGTCCTCTTTAAAGTGGACCAAAACCGATGCCGATCAACCTGGGAATCTATAAGAAGCCGCCGCACATGCGCCGTAGGACCGGGAAGAGGTGAGTTGGCATCGGCGATCTGGGGGGTTCTACACAGCGGCCAATCTTGATGCTGCATTCCCAGTTAGGATTGAGGCTAAGGAAAGAATTTCGGGCTTTATGGGGGGGGGGGTATGTGCAGGGGGGATAATTATATCTAAATATTGTGTGGCTCCTTAAAGTGGATCAAAACCCAGGATTTTGGCTATCTTGGGTTTTGGTCCTTGCCCACGGGGCACCCTGATCAGGGATGTCCCGCTGTGTGAAACCCCCCAGGTCGCGGAAACCAACTCACCTCTCCCCGGTCTAACACCAAGCGCGCTGACGGCCGCATCCCTGCTTCCCTCTAACAGGAAGCGCGCATGTGCTGGCCATTCACAAATGCCTGTGGTGGGCATGCGCCCTGCTAGAGGGATAGTGGGGATGTGGCCGCAGCTCCCTTCCAGGAAGGAAGGTAAGTGTATGAATGACCTGGGGGGTTTCACACAGCGGGGCATCCCGATTTTGAAAGCCCCGGGGGGCAGGGAATTGATCAGGCCTGGAATCGTATAGATTCGCGGGACAATTGCCGTGGGTTTTGGTCCACTTTAAAGCGGAACAAAACCTACCCACTAATCTAAAAGATTCCACGGACGGCCGCTGACTTTCTTAGAATTGGGATGCCCCGCTGTGTGAAACCCACTCCAATAGTGCATGCGCAGGCTCTCAGTGCATTCAAATGGCTCTGATTGTTTTCAGTGGGGAGCACGTGCTGCCGTATCCCCTGCATCCCCAGCAGCGTGCACGCAATCCTGCGCCGGCCATTCAGAAAGGCTGGGATGCCAGCACACCCACCACTGAGGATACATTGGGTGCCCCAGCGCACACTGTACAAAGCTTATTCCGGAGGAATAAAATGTTTATGATCTCAATTATTAATGAATTATTATTAAATCACTAATATTATTGATGTATATAGGTAACTTGGATGAATGTGGAATCTGTGGATGTTTGCCTGCCATTTATTATGATTCTGATCCGGGGCTGGTTGATTCAAAGGAAATGATGCACATATAATATAACATAAGATTTGGTGACTTGCATCAATTACACGCACTCACCATTGAATTCAATCAGAGCCCTTTGCCCAAGGATGTTAACATGGCCATATGCACCACTGGACCGAAGAGAGGTGAGTTCTACCGGGTGAACTTGGGGGTGTCACACAGCGGGGCATCCCAATTCCCAAGGGACATTTCACACGGAGGGTAAAAGTGGACCAAAATCCACACCAATTGGCCCGGGAATCTACAAGAGTCCCCGTCCACTTGATTCCTCTCCCCTGGGGCATCCAAGATTCGTGATGCCCCGCTGCGCGTTTCCCGGTCCAACGGCGCGTCTAAGAACAGCGGCCACATCCCCACTATCCCTCTAGCAGGGCGCATGCCTGCGCCAGCTATTTGTGGCCGGCGTGGGCACGCTCCCTGTTAGAGGGAAGCATAGGATGCTGCCGCCAGGGCGCTCAGAGCCGCTGCGCTTAGATGAGCGGTGGGACCGGGAAGAAGTGAGCTGGTCTCTCCGCGGGGGGTCCACGCAGTGGGGCATCTCCAATCAGGGTGCTCCGGGGGAAAGGACCAAAACCCAGGATGTACAAAATCCTGGGTTTTGGTCCACTTTAAATGATCCTACTATACTCATGCTGGCTGTCAGGGGCGACGTCTTTCATCCAGCCTGCTTTATATGGCAGCAGATGATGACGCGTCCATGCACGTTTCAATGTGAGTGTTCCTTCAGACAGTGGCGGACTGGGGCCAAAATTAGCCTTGGATTTTACCAGCCCCTGGCCAGCCCGAGACATCCCCGCTGAGGCCCCCAACCATGATGCCGGGGCAATAGCATTGGGGACTGGGGTTCCATGGCTTGTGGGTACAGTGGGGCTGAGAGGGAGACTAAGGGGACAGACATTGAATAAGCAGCCCAACTGGCCCCAAAGCAGAGTGGCCCACCGGGCATGCTCCCAGGTCTCCCTACGGCCAGTGTGGACCCTGAAAAATGAGTCTGCAGGAATAAGGAGCAAGTTATACAGGGTTTATCAGGAAGAGCAAATTGTTGGCGAATGATAGATGAAGCCCCTGACAGCCAGCGTGGGGCAAGCACACACGGGATAATGTAACCCTTCTCCTGGACAGTCCATTTAAGCAGTATAAAGTGGCACCATGGAAAACATGAAGCACACCGACGGTCTCTTACCTGAGCTCCGTTCAGCCCGCAGCGACCTTGGAAGATGCGGCCGTGTTTACCGCACGGGTTATATAGCGTCAGCAATTAACGGAAGAACTTTTTATGAGCTCGGGGTTTTTAGTTTTAACAAGAAAAATGTGACATCCAGAGAGATATAAAAACCTGCACAGGAGGACATCACCTGTTACCCAATGGAAGGGACTCCACCTGCGGGGGGGGGTAGGGTTAGTATTTTGCATACACAAGGTGACAAGGATATGTAGCAACCTATTGAAAAAAGGGCGACTATCGAGGTAATCGCCAAACACTTCTATCATCAGCGTCCAGCGACATGGATTCTAAATAATAATACTAATAATAAAATAATTAATCGCACGCATAGATCAGAGAAGAGAACAATAGAGGCCCATTGAGCTCGGGAGCTTTGTCATTGTTTCAGGGCATTGTAAGGCTTGAAATAGTAGTAATTCAATTTATTCTTCAATCAAAATTAAGAATCTATTTTATTGTTTCTATTATTATTATTATTATTATTATTATTTATAATAATAGTAGTACTAGTAGCAGTAGTAGTAGTAATAGTAGTAGTAGTAATAGTAGTAATAATAATAGTGATATCTATAATAATAAATATGGGAAGTTGCTGAACTGTATTCCTAGATTACCATATTTTTCGCCCTATAAGACTCACTATTTTTTCTCCAAAAATGTGTTTGGGGGGGGGGGGGGGCAAATGTCAGTAAAAAGAAAGTATACTTACATGAGTCTCGCGCCCGCGCCCCCACTCTGGTTTCCAGCACCGCCACTGCCTCTCAGGTGTCAGCGGGAATGGGAGGGGGAATACCACACTGCCTATGGGAATGGGAGGGGGAATACCACACTGCCTATGGGAATGGGAGGGGGAATACCACACTGCCTATGGGAATGGGAGGGGGAATACCACACTGCCTATGGGAATGGGAGGGGGAATACCACACTGCCTATGGGAATGGGAGGGGGGATGCCACACTGCCTATGGGAATGGGAGGGGGAATGCCACACTGCCTATGGGAATGGGAGGGGGGATGCCACACTGCCTATGGGAATGGGAGGGGCGATGCCACACTGCCTATGGGAATGGGAGGGGGGATGCCACACTGCCTATGGGAATGGGAGGGGGGATGCCACACTGCCTATGGGAATGGGAGGGGGGATGCCACACTGCCTATGGGAATGGGAGGGGGGATGCCACACTGCCTATGGGAATGGGAGGGGGGATGCCACACTGCCTATGGGAATGGGAGGGGGGATGCCACACTGCCTATGGGAATGGGAGGGGGAATGCCACACTGCATATATGAGGAATGGGAGGGGGGAATGCTACACTGCCTATAGGGAATGGGATCAGGGGGATGCCATAATGCCTATAGGGAAGGGGGAGGGGGAATGCCACACTGCCTATGGGAATGAGATGGTGCGTCTTATAGGGCGAAAAATATGGTACTTTTGGTGGACCACAATAAGCAGAGTGTTGAAATATGAGCCTTTGCTCCATACGGTACTTATTGAAGTATTCGTTTTATTTGTACCATTGAGCCTATGTATTTTTATATATATTCCATTAAAGATTGTAAAAGTATTTACAGCGCAGTATTTGAATATCTTATTACTATTTGACTCCACTTTTCTGCAAATTAAACAGCGGCGCTGACACAGAGCCAGGGTCCACGCGCGGCCTGTGGGGGGGGGGCGCCGATGTGGAAGCCACCGGTAATCCCAGGATTTTGGTGTTGTGGGGCAACATTTAACCCATCAGTGAGTGTACACATGCCTGGAGCGGTGGACTGTTCTGAAACAGCGACTGGGGAGCAGTTGGGGGTAAGGTGCCTTGCACTTCAGTCATGTCCTATGGCCAGGAATTGAACCTGTAACCCTCCAGTCACAAGGCCACTTCCTTACCACTAGGCGACGACTAGACTTGGATCACCGTAATAGTCCTGTGCATTCATACTTTCCACCTTGCTCTACCTAACCATCCCTCCCACCCAGCACCTCCCATCCATCCTTTTCCCTCCTCCCGGCACCTCCCAGGTCATCCCATTCATCCTTTCCTTTCAGTTCTGCCCATCTATCCGCTCCTCATAGCTCTGGCCATCCATCCCTCCCTCCCTCCAGGGGCTCCTCCCATCCATCCCTCCCCGCCCAAGCTCAACCCATCCATCCCTCCTCTTCATCGAACACTCTACACTCAGTTCTGTCCATCCATATACTCCTCCATCCTGCTCCTCCCATCCATCCATCCCTCCCCCTCCCAGCTCAAGCCATCCATTTCTCCTCTCCATCGATCCCTCTACACTCAGTTCTGCCCATCCATCCGCTCCTTCATCCTGCTCCTCCCATCCATCCCTCCCCGTCCCAGCTCAACCCATCCATCCCTCCTCTCCATCAATCCCTCTGTACTCAGTTCTGCCCATCTATCTGCTCCTCCATCCTGCTCCTCCTATCCATCCCTCCCCATCCCAGCTCAATCCATCCATCCCTCCTCTCCATCGATCCCTCTACACTCAGTTATGCCCATCCAGCCACTCCTATATCCTGCTTCTCCCATCTATCCCTCCCTGTCCCTGCTCAACCCATCCATCTCTCCTCTCCATTGATCCCTCTACCCTCAGCTCTGCCCATCCATCCGCACTTCCATCCTGCTCCCCCCATCCATCCCTCCCTGTCCTATCTCAACCCATCTATCCCTCCTCTCCATCATTCCCTTTACTCTCAGCTCTGCCCATCCATGTACTCCTCCATCCTGCTCCTCCCTCCCCCTCTCAGCTCAACCCATCCATCCCTCCTCTCCATTGATCCCTCTACACTCAGTTTTGCCCATCCATCCGCTCCTCCATCCAGCTCCACCCATCCATACACACCTCCATCCTGCTCCTCCCATCCATCCATCCCTCCCTGTCCCAGCTCAACCCATCCATCCCTCTTCTCCATCAATCTCTCTAGACTCAGTTCTGCCCATTCATCCGCTCCTCCATTCCGCTCCTCCCATCCATCCACTCTTCCATCTTGCT
This sequence comes from Gastrophryne carolinensis, assembly GCA_027917425.1. Classification (NCBI taxonomy): domain Eukaryota; kingdom Metazoa; phylum Chordata; class Amphibia; order Anura; family Microhylidae; genus Gastrophryne; species Gastrophryne carolinensis. Next base: position 618,691,441 of record CM051235.1, read on the forward strand.
CCCCCATCCATCCCTCCCCATCCGAGCTCAACCCATCCATCTCTCCTCTCCATCGATCCCTCTACCCTCAGCTCTGCCCATCCATCCGCATCCATCCCATCTCAACCCATCTATCCCTCCTCTCCATCGTTCCCTCTACCCTCAGCTCTGCCCATCCATCCACTGCTACATCCTGCTCCTCCTATCCTTACACTCCTCCATCCTGCTCCTCCCATCCATACCTCCCCCTCCCAGCTCAACCCATCCATCTCTCCTCTCCATCGATCCCTCTACCCTCGGTTCTGCCCATCCATCTGCTCCTTCATCCTGCTCCTCCCTCCTAGCTCAACCCATCCATTCCTCCCTCCTTCTCAGTTCTGGGGAACTCTTTCCCACCCAGAAAAGTAGGAAGGTAAGAAAAACTCCTGGGCGATCTAACCTATCTTTACTCCTGGATGAGGTTAGACCAGGTAAGTGCTTCTCAGGACAATACAAGTTGCTACATTCAAAGTGGAAAACAACCAAACCTTTGTCAGCTTTTCATTTGGACATTTTACGAGGGATTCACGTGGACATTTCTACACGAGTTTGGTCCATGTTTAGATGTTGACAGACATTATTTTTTATACCCGTCTGCCGCTCTCCTGCCAGATCTATTAATCTTCTTGGCATTGTACCCGAGTGTCAAGTATCCACCTTGTTAGTAGTAAACCGCACATTGTAAAGCTGCCATTGCACCAAATTAGCAGAAATAGCTTTGACTCCTGACTTTGTTTTAAGGCCAAGGTCAAGTTTTGTTCTTCCTTCTGGGCTGTTGGGTCGTCTCTTATGGCAGAAACTACATTAAAGTGGACCAAAACTCAGGATTTTGACCATCCTGGGTTTTGGTCCTTGCCTCTGGGGAACCATGATTGGTGATGCCCCATTGTATGAAACTCCCCAGGTTGCACTCAACCTTCCTCGGTCCTTTGGCGCATGCGCAGCTTCTCGTTCAATCAGCGCACTCGGATCGGCATGCATTAGTTGGCCGAGACCAGAAGTGTATATTAAAAAAGTAGGGGTCCTAGGACTGAGTTACTAAAGACTTAAAGGAGCCACAGAACTCAACCCTGTTAGCTTGCAGACCAACCTATAATCTGTCTCTAAATCTGGTAAAAACAGAGGCTCGGTCACACACATCTGCAGAAGTATGCTAAGCTGCACCACCAAGCGCCAAGGTGCCTCTATGGGTGCAGTCCTAACTCTAATCTCTGAGAGCCCCATTTGGGACATACAATGCAAGAGATAAAAAGGGAGAAGCTTACCTGAGGTTGCCCTATAACCTTGAGTGTAAGCCATGGGGTGGAAGGGTCAAGACCTTGCAATACAGCCTAGACCCCACACCCCATGTGCTTGCACAAATTCAAAGTGAACAAAGGGGGAGTCCTAGGACTGAGCCTTGTGTTACACCAACAGACAGAGGCCAGGAAGAGGAAATGGTGTTAGAGTACGATACACTAAATGTGCGATGAGAGAGATAGGAGGAGAGCCAAGAGAGTGCCAGACACTGGATTCCAAAAGAAGAAGGAATATTGAGAAGCAGAGTATGGTCGACAATGTCAGAAGCAGAGAAGAATGAGAGCAGAGTAGTGGCCTTTGGATTTGGCCATCAGTAGATCATTGGTGAATTTGGTGAGGGCAGTTTTGGTGGAGTGACATGAGCCGGAACCAGACTGGAGTTTGTAGATAGATAGTCAGTTCTGTGTGGACATGCTGGTCAGGAAGCTTGGATGAGAAAGGGAGCAGCGAGATTGGGTGGTAACTGGGGAGGGTAGAGGGGCGCATGCGTGAGCAGTGGCTGCATCCCCGCTATCCCTCTAGAAGGTGAGTTTGTTCAGGTGATCTGAGGGGTTTCACACAGCGGGGCATCCCCGATCTGGGTGACCTGGGGGCAAGGACCAAAACCCAGGATAGTCCACTGTAAGAGGATTTGAGATTTTATCAGAGGTAGGTTTATTCCTTCTTTTGCTTTAACGAATGTTGTCATTTCCTTCCATAACTTATTGATATATTTACATTTCCACTATATATGTTTCACTGTTGCCTGATGTTCCCCACACCACAAAGTGAAGGGTACCATTTTTTATTGCAGTCAGCTGTCAGATAAAAATTCTTAAAGGTGTGGAGTTTATCTGTATGTTTTTCTTATGTATGTTCAGCCAGTCTGCTGGTTTTAAGGATTTATCTATATCCTTATTTTTATATGAATCTATTTTATTATTTTTTAGTTTAATCTCACTTTATTAAAGATTTTTTGTCATGCAAAAAAAAACAGGTAAAACCATGGGACAAAGCAAATAGCAGGAGAGACGAAGAAAGGAGAGAGTTACATAGCGATACACAGGTTTAAGCATGTATAGCAGGGCCGGCTCCAGATTTGTGGGGGCCCTGTGGAAAAAGAGTCTTAGTGGGCCCCAAAGCAGTGAGTCACATGATGTTCCTTTTCAGCTCCGCTGCCACAAATGGGTCATCTTCTGCTGCTGATCGGCCTGCAGTCCTTATTGTCTTCCCTATAGCCACCAATCACCCTCTAGTCCTTATTGACTTCCCTATAGCCACCAATCATCCTCCAGTCCTTATTGCCTTCCCTATAGCCACCAATCGCCCTCCAGTCCTTATTGCCTTCCCTATAGCCACCAATCGCCCTCCAGTCCTTATTGCCTTCCCTATAGCCACCAATCATCCTCCAGTCCTTATTGCATTCCCTATAGCCACCAATCATCCTCCAGTCCTTATTGCATTCCCTATAGCCACCAATCATCCTCCAGTCCTTATTGCCTTCCCTATAGCCACCAATCACCCTCCAGTCCTTATTGCCTTCCCTATAGCCACCAATTGTCCTCTAGTCCTTATTGCCTTCCCTATAGCCACCAATCGCCCTCCAGTCCTTATTGCCTTCCCTATAACCACCAATCACCCTCCATTCCTTATTGCATTCCCTATAGCCACCAATCATCCTCCAGTCCTTATTGCATTCCCTATAGCCACCAATCATCCTCCAGTCCTTATTGCCTTCCCTATAGCCACCAATAATCCTCCAGTCCTTATTGCCTTCCCTATAGCCACCAATTGTCCTCTAGTCCTTATTGCCTTCCCTATAGCCACCAATCACCCTCCAGTCCTTATTGCCTTCCCTATAGCCACCAATTGTCCTCTAGTCCTTATTGCCTTCCCTATAGCCACCAATCACCCTCCAGTCCTTATTGCCTTCCCTATAGCCACCAATCGCCCTCCAGTCCTTATTGCCTTCCCTATAGCCACCAATTGTCCTCTAGTCCTTATTGCCTTCCCTATAGCCACCAATCACCCTCCAGTCCTTATTGCCTTCCCTATAGCCACCAATAATCCTCCAGTCCTTATTGCCTTCCCTATAGCCACCAATCCTCCTCCAGTCCTTATTGCCTTCCCTATAGCCACCAATCACCCTCCAGTCCTTATTGCCTTCCCTATAGCCACCAATTGTCCTCTAGTCCTTATTGCCTTCCATATAGCCACCAATCATCCTCCAGTCCTTATTGCCTTCCCTATAGCCACCAATCACCCTCCAGTCCTTATTGCCTTCCCTATAGCCACCAATCACCCTCCAGTCCTTATTGCTTTCCTTATAGCCACCAATCATCCTCCAGTCCTTATTGCCTTCCCTATAGCCACCAATTGTCCTCTAGTCCTTATTGCCTTCCCTATAGCCACCAATCACCCTCCAGTCCTTATTGCCTTCCCTATAGCCACCAATCATCCTCCAGTCCTTATTGCCTTCCCTATAGCCACCAATTGTCCTCTAGTCCTTATTGCCTTCCCTATAGCCACCAATCACCCTCCAGTCCTTATTGCCTTCCCTATAGCCACCAATAATCCTCCAGTCCTTATTGCCTTCCCTATAGCCACCAATCATCCTCCAGTCCTTATTGCCCTCCCTATAGCCACCAATCGCCCTCCAGTCCATATTGCCTTCCCTATAGCCACCAATCATCCTCCAGTCCTTATTGCCTTCCCTATAGCCACCAATCATCCTCCAGTCCTTATTGCCTTCCCTATAGCCACCAATCACCCTCCAGTCCTTATTGCCTTCCCTATAGCCACCAATCACCCTCCAGTCCTGATTGCCTTCCCTATAGCCACCAATCATCCTCCAGTCCTTATTGCCTTCCCTATAGCCACCAATCATCCTCCAGTCCTTATTGCCTTCCCTATAGCCACCAATCCTCCTCCAGTCCTTATTGCCTTCCCTATAGCCACCAATCACCCTCCAGTCCTTATTGCCTTCCCTATAGCCACCAATTGTCCTCTAGTCCTTATTGCCTTCCATATAGCCACCAATCATCCTCCAGTCCTTATTGCCTTCCCTATAGCCACCAATCACCCTCCATTCCTTATTGCCTTCCCTATAGACACCAATCATCCTCCAGTCCTTATTGCCTTCCCTATAGACACCAATCATCCTCCATTCCTTATTGTCTTCCCTATAGCCACCAATCACCCTCCAGTCCTTATTGCCTTCCCTATAGCCACCAATCACCCTCCAGTCCTTATTGCCTTCCCTATAGCCACCAATTGTCCTCTAGTCCTTATTGCCTTCCATATAGCCACCAATCATCCTCCAGTCCTTATTGCCTTCCCTATAGCCACCAATTGTCCTCTAGTCCTTATTGCCTTCCCTATAGCCACCAATCACCCTCCAGTCCTTATTGCCTTCCCTATAGCCACCAATCACCCTCCAGTCCTTATTGCCTTCCCTATAGCCACCAATAATCCTCCAGTCCTTATTGCCTTCCCTATAGCCACCAATCATCCTCCAGTCCTTATTGCCTTCCCCATAGCCACCAATCACCCTCCAGTCCTTATTGCCTTCCCTATAGCCACCAATCATCCTCCTGTCCTTATTGCCTTCCCTATAGCCACCAATCATCCTCCAGTCCTTATTGCCTTCCCCATAGCCACCAATCACCCTCCAGTCCTTATTGCCTTCCCTATAGCCACCAATCATCCTCCTGTCCTTATTGCCTTCCCTATAGCCACCAATCATCCTCCTGTCCTTATTGCCTTCCCTATAGCCACCAATCATCCTCCTGTCCTTATTGCCTTCCCCATAGCCACCAATCACCCTCCAGTCCTTATTGCCTTCCCTATAGCCACCAATCATCCTCCTGTCCTTATTGCCTTCCCTATAGCCACCAATCATCCTCCTGTCCTTATTGCCTTCCCTATAGCCACCAATCATCCTCCTGTCCTTATTGCCTTCCCTATAGCCACCAATCATCCTCTACTCCTTATTGCCTTCCCTATAGCCACCAATCACCCTCCAGTCCTTATTGCCTTCCCTATAGCCACCAATCACCCTCCAGTCCTTATTGCTTTCCCTATAGCCACGAATCATCCTCCAGTCCTTACTGTTTTCCCTATAGCCACCAATAATCCTCCAGTCCTTATTGCCTTCCCTATAGCCACCAATCGCCCTCCAGTCCATATTGCCTTCCCTATAGCCACCAATCATCCTCCAGTCCTTATTGCCTTCCCTATAGCCACCAATCATCCTCCAGTCCTTATTGCCTTCCCTATAGCCACCAATCATCCTCCTGTCCTTATTGCCTTCCCTATAGTCACCAATCACCCTCTACTCCTTATTGCCTTCCCTATAGCCACCAATCATCCTCCAGTCCTTATTGCCTTCCCTATAGCCACCAATCACCCTCCAGTCTTTATTGCCTTTCCTATAGCCACCAATCACCCTCCAGTCCTTATTGCCTTCCCTATAGCCACCAATCGCCCTCCAGCCCTTATTGCCTTCCCTATAGCCACCAATCATCCTCTACTCCTTATTGCCTTCCCTATAGCCACCAATCACCCTCCTATCCTTATTGCCTTCCTTATAGTCACCAATCATCCTCCATTCCTTATTGCCCTCCCTATAGCCACCAATCGCCCTCCAGTCCTTATTGCCTTCCCTATAGCCACCAATCATCCTCCAGTCCTTACTGTCTTCCCTATAGCCACCAATCACCCTCCAGTCCTTATTGCCTTCCCTATAGCCACCAATCATCCTCCAGTCCTTATTGCTTTTCCTATAGCCACCAATCATCCTCCAGTCCTTATTGCCTTCCCTATAGCCACCAATCATCCTCCAGTCCTTACTGTCTTCCCTATAGCCACCAATGACCCTCCAGTCCTTATTGCCTATAGCCACCAATCGTCCTCCAGTCCTTGTTGCCTTCCCTATAGCCACCAATCACCCTCCAGTCCTTATTGCCTTCCCTATAGCCACCAATCATCCTCCAGTCCTTGTTGCCTTCCCTATAGCCACCAATCATCCTCCAGTCCTTGTTGCCTTCCCTATAGCCACCAATCATCCTCCAGTCCTTGTTGCCTTCCCTATAGCCACCAAGCACCCTTCAGCCCTTACTGCTTGCTCTGCTGCCACTAAAGACTCCATCATTGCTGGTAGATGTCACTTGGTTCTCGCCACCTTCTGAGCTTCCATCAGTTGCCCTCCATTCCATGCCCCCTTCTCCATCAGCCCCTGTTTCTGAGGCACAATACCCTGTATTCAATCATTCTGCTCTACTGTAAAATAATAACCATGGCCAAGTGTGAGGCTGAGTGTGCCCCTGAGATGCCAAGGGCCCTGGCAATTGCCCAATTGCCCATCAATCTGAGGTCATAAGCGGGATAGGTGGGTTTTTAGGACGCAGGAGACAATCCCGCCAACTTTCAGGGGATTCTGGATATCCACTCCTGCCCTTGCTCCTGATGCCCGTTCTTTGCCTGCAGAATGTGGACCAGGGGTTCTCTAATCGGGCACTATGCAAAACCCGGGCCGTGGTGGCGAGGGCCATCTGGCTTTTGAAGTCCAGATTTAGGTGTTTGAACCATACAGGGGGGGGGGGGCACTGCAGTATGACCCCAACAAGGTTATACCAATATTTTAATATAATTTTTTTAACAGGGACCACACGTGCCAGAGTGGGTCAGGTCAGGGTCCTTCAGTTGGTGGGCGAGATGCAGGAGCTGCGCAACTCGTTGGGGACCACAGATGAAGAATAATGTTCTGTGGTCTGCCATTGCTATGTATTTTGTTTTTTATAGTTGTAAAAATTAGAAATTTTCCACATTTTTAAAAATTTTATATTTTATGATGGAATCCAAAAAAAAAAAAATGTTACAGTGTCATTTCATTTACAAAATACATTAACACAAAACTAATGGGCCCAGAAATATTTAAAGATGAATATTCACATGACCGGGATAAGTTTGAGGGGGCCAAAATGGAAGATGGAGGATAGTGCTAAGTCTTTTGGGTCAGCTTTAAGGGTCCAAAAGGGAAGATGGAGGATAGTGCTAAGTGGTTTGGGTGAGCTTTAAGGGTCCAAAAGGGAAGATGGAGGATAGTGCTAAGTGATTTAGCTAAACATTTAGCTAAACATTTCCGACGGGTGGTGGCCCGTCGGAAATCAGCTCTCTGAATCAGACAGAAACCCATCCCAACAACGGAAGTTATCTGAATGAACGAAAAATATCAGATTTTGTTTGGAAAATGATCCGAACTAACGGAAATGTTCCGATTTGCTTCCGTTCATCGAAAGCGCATTCCCGAACGTTCGTACGAATGAAAAATGAACGAAAAAAAGCAAAAAAATTACAAACACCCACCAAAACTTTCACAGACAGCTACGGAAGTCCAGACGAATGTTAATTAGTGCATCCTTTACGACCGGTCCATAAGATGGTAGGTCACCACTTCCATGGTGCTTAGGCAACCAGAGAGCAGGGTTATCTCCTGGAATTTGCTTCCAAGAGGAACGTTGCAGGTCCCTCTATGCTGAGCTGATTGGGGGACAGGATGAAGAATGTCATTGGCTGAACCTGTAAACCCCGATATCTCGGGCATTCTGCTTCAATTTAAAAACAGAAAATAGTTTAGGACAGCGCCAAACGTAGCCCGACGCCATGGTGAAACAATTACCTTTGCCTGCAATAGCATCTTTTTTCCCATAATAGGCATCTCCAATCCATCTCCCTCCCAACACCCAGATGAAGACACCTGGACCCCATTAACTCATTAACGTCCAGCACCAAGTGGCCCTAATGTAGTGCGGTCCACCAGAAATTGTCCAACATCTCCCTATGGCCAGTCCACTCTTGGGCATTTCTTTTGCCCACTTCACTTCCAAAGATAAAGAGAATAATAAACATGCAAAGGCAGACTAGATAGACCATGGGATCTTTTTGTCAACCCTTCTATTTTTCAAAAATCTAATTGAGGGACTAAGAATGCAGTTTAGAAAAAAAATATTTAAAATATTTGATAGTTAATCTCATTGACCAGAGCCTAAACAGATGCCATCCTTAAAGCAGACCAAAACCCGCTGAACTTGTGAAATACATTTGATAAAAGCCTCCGCTGATACTCTTGTTTTAGGGTGTAGAACTAGAAATGGATATTTTCGCTTATCAAATCGCCCTGGAACATTGTGTTTTTGCTGTCCCTCTCTGTAAGAAGTCAGGCGATCAGTCAATGCATAGGTGTGGCAATTACATCATTGCCATACACAACAAAGGCAATGAATGGAGGAGGCGGAGCTAAAACAGGCGCCATTATCTGGGATTAGAGTGAAGCAAGAGCAGTAAAAATAGGCAAAAGTTAATATTCATGGGGGAAGCAATTCAGGTGATGCTAGTTAATAATTTGAGTTTTGGTCCGCTTTAACTTAGACGACAACCTCCCATTCTCCACCACTTCTCCACCCTGTATTCAATCCTCCATTTGCCACACAACACGCCTGGACACAGTTGCCCCCAGGACTTAATGTTTAAAGAATGTCATCTGAAGTGGCGAAGGCCGATAAAGTTCCAGGGCGCACAGTGGGGTACAGAGACAGGATGGTCAGGATGGCTGGGTCAACAATGAAGAATCAGCCTAAAACGTTACACCCCAAGGAGCAGGCAAAATCAGGGTAAGGCCATAAGTCGGAAGTCGGGTAGACGGAAAGGGTGAGGTATCTGAAGAGTCTAGACAGACTCGTGGTCAGTGCAGGCAGCATTTTGGGTAGGTGTAATAACAAGCGATGGTCAGCAACGGCTTAACTAGAAACAGTAAATGTGAACCCTAGCAGTGCGAATGCTATCACAGACAATCTGGGCTTAGACAAAGACTGGCTTTGTAATGACAGGGTAACACGTAATACAGGGTAGATACTGACTGGGGCAGGATCCGTGGGCTCATTGGCTCTTTAAGGGGTTACTTGAAGGGTTATTTGACCCTAAAGTAAAACAGTGGCACATTGGCCCAAACCTCTAGGTGCCCTGTAGGCTATGGTGCTCTGTAGGCTATGGTGCCCTGTAGGCTGTGGTGCCCTGTAGGCTGTGGTGCCCTGTAGGATATGGTGCCCTGTAGGCTGTGGTGCCCTGTAGGCTATGGTGCCCTGTAGGATATGGTGCCCTGTAGGCTGTGGTGCCCTGTAGGATATGGTGCCCTGTAGGATATGGTGCCCTGTAGGCTATGGTGCCCTGTAGGATATGGTGCCCTGTAGGCTGTGGTGCCCTGTAGGCTATGGTGCCCTGTAGGATATGGTGCCCTGTAGGCTGTGGTGCCCTGTAGGCTATGGTGCCCTGTAGGATATGGTGCCCTGTAGGCTGTGGTGCCCTGTAGGATATGGTGCCCTGTAGGATATGGTGCCCTGTAGGCTATGGTGCCCTGTAGGATATGGTGCCCTGTAGGCTGTGGTGCCCTGTAGGCTATGGTGCCCTGTAGGATATGGTGCCCTGTAGGCTGTGGTGCCCTGTAGGCTATGGTGCCCTGTAGGATATGGTGCCCTGTAGGCTGTGGTGCCCTGTAGGATATGGTGCCCTGTAGGATATGGTGCCCTGTAGGCTGTGGTGCCCTGTAGGATATGGTGCCCTGTAGGCTATGGTGCCCTGTAGGATATGGTGCCCTGTAGGCTGTGGTGCCCTGTAGGATATGGTGCCCTGTAGGCTATGGTGCCCTGTAGGATATGGTGCCCTGTAGGATATGGTGCCCTGTAGGCTATGGTGCCCTGTAGGATATGCTTTGCCTTTTGAGGGCATAAGCCCTTGGGGCCAAAGGAATGGAGGGTGAGCTGCTAGCTTTTTTTTAACATTCGCCTGATAACATGCGCTGATATTTATCCCCCCCCCCCCCCCCCCCACACACACTTTTGTGGAAAAATAATTTGGGATAAAGGGTCTTTTCTTAAATGAGGAGAGGCAGATTGGCCAGCGGAGGTTGTTTATTGTCTTCCTTTCTTTCATACCTTCTATTCTTTCTTTCTTTCATACCTTCTATTCATTCTTTCTTTCATACCTTCTATTCTTTCTTTCTTTGCTATTCTTTTTGACTTTCTGCCTGTCATTTTCTCTTCTCAAACGTAAAACAATGGCTCATTGGCCCAGACCTCTAGGTGCCTGGATTCTAAAGGAGTCATGGCGCCACCCTCCACGCGGACAGTGAGCCACAGAGACCAACAAGGTGGCACATGCAGCATCTTGGTATGACGATATTCCTGACAGAAGAGTTTGCACCATTGGGACAAGGAAAGTATATGGAATGTACGATCTTTTCAGGTCCTCCACACAGGAGCATTATGTATTGGGTGGTACTTGGGATAATTGGAAAATAGGAAGGGGTACTGCACAATAAAAATTTTGGAAATCCCGGTTTAGTAGACAGATTGGTTGGTGTCATGTCCCACGACGTGTGTTTTATTTTACCCAGGGTGACTGCTTAATATAATGCATAGGCTGAGCAGTGTGCCTTTAATCCTCTGTGTCCCTTCCTGGCTCCCTTAGTCTTGCTGTGTTGCAATTAGCTCCTCCCTTCTTCCCCTCTCCCTCATCCATTTCTAGTTTGGCTTCCAAGCAGTGCACACCTGCTGCTCCCTTCTGCAGTTACAGTCTTTCTACCTGCTGCTGCTGTATGGGTTATATCACAAGCAAATCTACTGTATCGAACGTACAAGTCAAGATTCCTGTTGTAAGAAGTTTTATTGCAGGATTCTGTTCTGAAATAAAGCTTTTTCAAACGTATCCTACGTGATCCACGAACAGCCGAGTAAGCTATATGCCAAACCTTATGGAGTAAAGAAAACATCCATCACAGATACACCCAGGGAACATGGAGCTGTCTACAGGATTCACAGTACTGCCATCTGGTGAGTCAGAATAGCTGGTGTGCTTCAGTGGTGCTCAACCCTATCATCAAGCTCCACCAACAGGTCAGGTCTTGGGGATCTCTACACAGGTGGCTCTATAACTCACCTGTGCATCTGTTTGGAGATATGTAAAGCATGGCCATGACCCTTGAGGAGTACCACTGGTTTACTTGGGGAGGGATCCAAATTTTTTTTCTTGCAAGAGTCACAGATCCACCATCCACATGACTTTATATAGATAATGTGCAACGTTAATTCCTGCTCACCAGCAATAGTGTTGCCTGCAGCCAACTGCCAAATCCCTTGACGACTGGACAACATTAATGGGGTGGTGGGGTTGCAGTTATCCTGGAATTTTCATTCATGTTTTGGGTGCATTTCCACTTCGGCGCTGCGAGAACCCTGCAAGGTCCTCTAGTGAAGGGCAGAAGGTAATCCTGCTCTCCGGAGAGAGTCTGTGTCTGGCAGATATTTATTGTTCATCAGATAAGAGCCAATATAACCATTTTATATTGGTTTTCACACCCTCCTATATCTAGAAATCTCAGAAAGCCTTGTGGCTCATATCGTAAAGTCTTATTAGTTACAAAGAGGAATTCTGCACGGTGAATGGTCCAGGCTTCTGTACGTATAATGAAACTAACGTAAAGCACACTCCTGCCATTGATTCTCTTGGTTAGTTGCCACACCAAGGCAATGGATGCCAATCAATGGCAGATCATGAAGATGCTTCAAAGACCTGTGACCCACATCCCACAGAGTGCCCACATTGTACTGGGGATGAAGGCCTATTGTTTACTGTCCACATTTCATTTAGGGCCTATCAGTCATTGCCTGCATTTCATTGGGGGTTATATGCCTGTTGCTCATCTGAATTTAATTTGGGCCATGGGCCTATTGTTTATTGTCCACCTTTCATTGGGGATATAGTCATATCATTTATTGTTCACATTTAGTTAGAGACCATGGGCCTAATGTTCAATGTCCCCTTTTCATTGAGGGCCATAAGCTCATTGTTCATAGTCCTTATTTTATTTGGAGCCATAGTCCTGTTGTACATTATCCACAATGAATTAGGGCCATAGGCCAATTGTTCATTGTCCATATTTTTTTGGGGACCATAGACCCATTGTTTATTGTCCACAATACCTTGGGGGGCCATAGGCCTATTGTTCATTGCTCACATTTCATTGAGGACCATAGGCCTATTGTTCATTGCCCATATTTCCTTGGGGACCATAGGCCTATTGTTCATTGGCCACATTTTCTTGGGGCCACAGGTCTATTGTTTATTTTTCATATTTTCTTGGGGATCATAGGCCTGTTGTTTATTTTCCACATTATCTTGGGGGCCATAGGCCTTTTGTTCAATGTTCACATTTCATTGGGGCCATAGGCCTATTGTTTATTTTCCACATTTCCTTTGGGTCCATAGGCCTATTGTTTATTTTCCACATTTCCTTTGGGTCCATAGGCCTATTGTTTATTTTCCACATTTCCTTTGGGTCCATAGGCCTATTGTTTATTTTCCACCTTTCCTTGGGACCATAGGCCTATTGTTCAATGTTCACATTTCATTGGGGCCATAGGCCTATTGTTTATTTTCCACTTTTTCTTTGGGTCCATAGGCTTTTTTTTTATTGTCCACATTTCCTTGGGGACCATAGGCCTATTGTTCATTGTTCACATTTCATCGAGGACCATAGGCCTATTGTTTATTGCCCATATTTCCTTGGGGACCATAGGCCTGTTTTTTATTGTCCATATTTCTTTGGTATGAGGTCATTGCTAGAGGTATGCTGGGGATGCGGCCGCGGTGAGGCGATGCGTCACAGGCTCATGGGAGAGGTGAGTGGATCAGATGACCCCCGGGGTTTCACACAGTAGGGCATCCCAAATTTATGCCCCATAAGGAGGTAGACCAACCCACCCAAAGTGTCTTATAGACTCGAGGGGGGGGGGATGGTTCACTTTAAGTCTTCATGCTTAGGACATGTCCAAATGCAATGCAAAGTAAAAAAAAAACATACAAGGAACTTTCTGAGGGCCAATAAACTGCAGCACACTCCTATCGCTTAAGGGGTTAATGCATAGTTTCATGGTGATTCGCCTTCTTTACCAGCGCTGTTGCCTAACGGAAAATATTGACACAAATGTGCTGAGATTTTATAGGGTCATTCAGGTGGCTTTACAAGAAAAGGTGCCAACAAATAAATCCAGTTATAGCACCGAACAGGTGAAGAAGCAGCGTGATGGATTTAGCAACATTTGTGTTACTCTGTGTGTCGCCATTTTTTCATATACTAGAAATAGGATAGAATAGGAAATATAACACACCCGTATTTCTTGCCCTATATGGAGCATATATGCCCATAGGACGCACCTAGGATTTTGAGGAGGAAAATAAATATTTTGAACTAAATGTTGTGCTAAAACACCATCCCCCCAAGAACCAAAAAATGTGCAAAATTCCCCCCATTACAGGAAGACATGTGGCAGTGTGGCATTCCCCCCCTCCCGTTCCCCAAATAGGCAGTGTGGCATTCCCCCTCCCGTTCCCCATATAGGCAGTGTGGCATTCCCCCCTCCCATTCCCCATATAGACAGTGTGGCATTCCCCCCTCCCATTCCCCATATAGGCAGTGTGGCATCCCCCATCCCATTCCCATAGGCAGGGTGGTAACCCCCCATCCTATTCGCTATATAGGCAGTGTGGCATCCCCCCCATCCCAGTCCCCATATAGGCAGTGTGGCACTCCCCCTCCCTTTCCCCATATAGGCAGTGTGGCATCCCCCCCATCCCATTCCCCATATAGGCAGTGTGGCATTCCCCCTCACATTCCCCATATAGGCAGTGTGGCATTCCCCCTCCCATTCCCCATATAGGCAGTGTGGCATCCCCCCCTCCCATTCCCCATATAGGCAGTGTGGCATTCCCCCCTCCCATTCCCCATATAGGCAGTGTGGCATTCCCCCTCCCATTCCCCATATAGGCAGTGTGGCATTCCCCCCTCCCATTCCCCATATAGGCAGTGTGGCATTCCCCCCTCCCATTCCCCATATAGACAGTGTGGCATCCCCCCTCCCATTCCCCATATAGGCAGTGTGGCATTCCCCCCTCCCATTCCCCATAGGCAGTGTGGCATTCCCCCTCCCATTCCCCATATAGGCAGTGTGGCATTCCCCCTCCCATTCCCCATATAGGCAGTGTGGCATCCCCCCTCCCATTCCCCATATAGGCAGTGTGACATTCCCCCCTCCCATTCCCCATTGGCAGTGTGGCATTCCCCCCTCCCATTCCCCATATAGGCAGTGTGGCATTCCCCCTCCCATTCCCCATATAGGCAGTGTGGCATTCCCCCTCCCATTCCCCATATAGGCAGTGTGGCATCCCCCCTCCCATTCCCCATATAGGCAGTGTGACATTCCCCCCTCCCATTCCCCATTGGCAGTGTGGCATTCCCCCCTCCCATTCCCCATATAGGCAGTGTGGCATTCCCCCTCCCATTCCCCATATAGGCAGTGTGGCATCCCGCATCCCTTTCCCATATAGGCAGTGTGGTGCTCCCCCTCCCATTCCCCATACAGGCAGTGTGGTAACCCCCCATCCTATTCCCTATATAGGCAGTGTGACATTCCCCCCTTCCATTCCCCATAGGCAGTGTGGCATTCCCCCCTTCCATTCCCCATATAGGCAGTGTGGCATTCCCCCTCCAATTCTCCATATAGGCAGTGTGGCATTCCCCCCTCCCATTCCCCATATAGGCAGTGTGGCATCCCCCCTATCCCAGTCCCCATATAGGCAGTGTGGCATTCCCCCTCCCATTCCCCATATAGGCAGTGTGTCATCCCCCCCATCCCATTCCCCATATAGGCAGTGTGGCATCCCCCCTATCCCAGTCCCCATATAGGCAGTGTGGCATTCCCCCTCCCATTCCCCATATAGGCAGTGTGGCATCCCCCCCCCATCCCAGTCCCCATATAGGCAGTGTGGCATTCCCCCCCTCCCATTCCCATAGGCAGTGTGGCACCCCTCCCATTCCCCATAGGCAGTGTAGCATTCCCCCCTCCCATTTCCATAGGCAGTGTAGCATTCCCCCCTCCCATTTCCATAGGCACTGTGGCATTCCCCCTCCCATTTCCCATATAGGCAGTGTGGCATTCCCCCCTCCCATTCCCCATAGGCAGTGTGGCATTCCCCCCTCCCATTCCCCATATAGGCAGTGTGGCATTCCCCCTCCCATTCCCCATATAGGCAGTGTGGCATTCCCCCTCCCATTCCCCATATAGGCAGTGTGGCATTCCCCCTCCCATTCCCCATATAGGCAGTGTGGCATCCCCCCTCCCATTCCCCATATAGGCAGTGTGACATTCCCCCCTCCCATTCCCCATAGGCAGTGTGGCATTCCCCCCTCCCATTCCCCATAGGCAGTGTGGCATTCCCCCCTCCCATTCCCCATAGGCAGTGTGGCATTCCCCCCTCCCATTCCCCATAGGCAGTGTGACATTCCCCCCTCCCATTCCCCATAGGCAGTGTGGCATTCCCCCTCCCATTCCCCATATAGGCAGTGTGGCATTCCCCCTCCCATTCCCCATATAGGCAGTGTGGCATCCCGCATCCCTTTCCCATATAGGCAGTGTGGTGCTCCCCCTCCCATTCCCCATACAGGCAGTGTGGTAACCCCCCATCCTATTCCCTATATAGGCAGTGTGACATTCCCCCCTTCCATTCCCCATAGGCAGTGTGGCATTCCCCCTCCCATTCCCCATATAGGCAGTGTGGCATCCCGCATCCCTTTCCCATATAGGCAGTGTGGTGCTCCCCCTCCCATTCCCCATACAGGCAGTGTGGTAACCCCCCATCCTATTCCCTATATAGGCAGTGTGACATTCCCCCCTTCCATTCCCCATAGGCAGTGTGACATTCCCCCCTTCCATTCCCCATAGGCAGTGTGGCATTCCCCCTCCCATTCCCCATATAGGCAGTGTGGCATCCCCCCTATCCCAGTCCCCATATAGGCAGTGTGGCATTCCCCCTCCCATTCCCCATATAGGCAGTGTGGCATCCCCCCTATCCCAGTCCCCATATAGGCAGTGTGGCATTCCCCCTCCCATTCCCCATATAGGCAGTGTGTCATCCCCCCCATCCCATTCCCCATATAGGCAGTGTGGCATCCCCCCTATCCCAGTCCCCATATAGGCAGTGTGGCATTCCCCCTCCCATTCCCCATATAGGCAGTGTGGCATCCCCCCCCATCCCAGTCCCCATATAGGCAGTGTGGCATTCCCCCCCTCCCATTCCCATAGGCAGTGTGGCACCCCTCCCATTCCCCATAGGCAGTGTAGCATTCCCCCCTCCCATTTCCATAGGCAGTGTAGCATTCCCCCCTCCCATTTCCATAGGCACTGTGGCATTCCCCCTCCCATTTCCCATATAGGCAGTGTGGCATTCCCCCCTCCCATTCCCCATATAGGCAGTGTGGCATCCCCCCTATCCCAGTCCCCATATAGGTAGTGTGGCATTCTCCCTCCCATTCCCATAGGCAGTGTGGCATTCCCCCTCCCATTCCCATAGGCAGTGTGGCATTCCCCCCTCCCATTCCCCATATAGGCAGTGTGGCATTCCCCCTCCCATTCCCTTAGGCAGTGTGGCATTCCCCCTCCCATTCCCATAGGCAGTGTGGCATTCCCCCCTTCCATTCCCCATATAGGCAGTGTGGCATTCCCCCTCCCATTCCCCACAGGCAGTGTGGCATTCCCCCCTTCCATTCCCCATATAGGCAGTGTGGCATTCCCCCTCCCATTCCCCATATAGGCAGTGTGGCATCCCCCTCCCATTCCCCATATAGGCAGTGTGACATTCCCCCCTCCCATTCCCCATATAGGCAGTGTGGCATTACCCCCCTCCCATTCCCATAGGCAGTGTGGCATTCCCCCCCTCCCATTCCCATATAGGCAGTGTGGCATTCCCCCCCTCCCATTCCCCATACAGGCAGTGTGGTAACCCCCCATCCTATTCCCTATATAGGCAGTGTGACATTCCCCCCTTCCATTCCCCATAGGCAGTGTGGCATTCCCCCCTTCCATTCCCCATATAGGCAGTGTGGCATTCCCCCTCCCATTCCCCATATAGGCAGTGTGGCATCCCCCCTATCCCAGTCCCCATATAGGCAGTGTGGCATTCCCCCTCCCATTCCCCATATAGGCAGTGTGGCATCCCCCCTATCCCAGTCCCCATATAGGCAGTGTGGCATTCCCCCTCCCATTCCCCATATAGGCAGTGTGTCATCCCCCCCATCCCATTCCCCATATAGGCAGTGTGGCATCCCCCCTATCCCAGTCCCCATATAGGCAGTGTGGCATTCCCCCTCCCATTCCCCATATAGGCAGTGTGGCATCCCCCCCCATCCCAGTCCCCATATAGGCAGTGTGGCATTCCCCCCCTCCCATTCCCATAGGCAGTGTGGCACCCCTCCCATTCCCCATAGGCAGTGTAGCATTCCCCCCTCCCATTTCCATAGGCAGTGTAGCATTCCCCCCTCCCATTTCCATAGGCACTGTGGCATTCCCCCTCCCATTTCCCATATAGGCAGTGTGGCATTCCCCCCTCCCATTCCCCATATAGGCAGTGTGGCATCCCCCCTATCCCAGTCCCCATATAGGTAGTGTGGCATTCTCCCTCCCATTCCCATAGGCAGTGTGGCATTCCCCCTCCCATTCCCATAGGCAGTGTGACATTCCCCCTCCCATTCCCATAGGCAGTGTGGCATTCCCCCCTCCCATTCCCCATATAGGCAGTGTGGCATTCCCCCTCCCATTCCCTTAGGCAGTGTGGCATTCCCCCTCCCATTCCCATAGGCAGTGTGGCATTCCCCCCTTCCATTCCCCATATAGGCAGTGTGGCATTCCCCCTCCCATTCCCCACAGGCAGTGTGGCATTCCCCCCTTCCATTCCCCATATAGGCAGTGTGGCATTCCCCCTCCCATTCCCCATATAGGCAGTGTGGCATCCCCCTCCCATTCCCCATATAGGCAGTGTGACATTCCCCCCTCCCATTCCCCATATAGACAGTGTGGCATCCCCCCTCCCATTCCCCATATAGGCAGTGTGACATTCCCCCTCCCATTCCCCATATAGGCAGTGTGGCATTCCCCCTCCCATTCCCCATATAGGCAGTGTGGCATTCCCCCTCCCATTCCCCATATAGGCAGTGTGGCATCCCCCCCATCCCAGTCCCCATATAGGCAGTGTGGCATTACCCCCCTCCCATTCCCATAGGCAGTGTGGCATTCCCCCCCTCCCATTCCCATATAGGCAGTGTGGCATTCCCCCCCTCCCATTCCCATAGGCAGTGTGGCACCCCTCCCATTCCCCATAGGCAGTGTAGCATTCCCCCCTCCCATTTCCATAGGCAGTGTAGCATTCCCCCCTCCCATTTCCATAGGCACTGTGGCATTCCCCCTCCCATTTCCCATATAGGCAGTGTGGCATTCCCCCCTCCCATTCCCCATATAGGCAGTGTGGCATCCCCCCTATCCCAGTCCCCATATAGGTAGTGTGGCATTCTCCCTCCCATTCCCATAGGCAGTGTGGCATTCCCCCTCCCATTCCCATAGGCAGTGTGACATTCCCCCTCCCATTCCCATAGGCAGTGTGGCATTCCCCCCTCCCATTCCCCATATAGGCAGTGTGGCATTCCCCCTCCCATTCCCATAGGCAGTGTGGCATTCCCCCCTTCCATTCCCCATATAGGCAGTGTGGCATTCCCCCTCCCATTCCCCACAGGCAGTGTGGCATTCCCCCCTTCCATTCCCCATATAGGCAGTGTGGCATTCCCCCTCCCATTCCCCATATAGGCAGTGTGGCATTCCCCCTCCCATTCCCCATATAGGCAGTGTGACATTCCCCCCTCCCATTCCCCATATAGGCAGTGTGGCATTCCCCCCTTCCATTCCCCATATAGGCAGTATGGCATTCCCCCTCCCATTCCCCATATAGGCAGTGTGGCATTCCCCCTCCCATTCCCCATATAGGCAGTGTGGCATTCCCCCTCCCATTCCCCATATAGGCAGTGTGGCATTCCCCCTCCCATTCCCCATATAGGCAGTGTGACATTCCCCCCTCCCATTCCCCATATAGGCAGTGTGGCATTCCCCCCTCCCATTCCCCATATAGGCAGTGTGGCATCCCCCCTCCCATTCCCCATATAGGCAGTGTGGCATTCCTCTCTCCCATTCCCCATATAGGCAGTGTGGCATCCCCCCTCCCATTCCCCATATAGGCAGTGTGGCATTCCCCCTCCCATTCCCCATATAGGCAGTGTGGCATTCCCCCTCCCATTCCCCATATAGGCAGTGTGGCATTCCCCCTCCCATTCCCATAGGCAGTGTGACATTCCCCCCTCCCATTCCCCATATAGGCAGTGTGGCATCCCCCCTCCCATTCCCCATATAGGCAGTGTGGCATCCCCCCTTCCATTCCCCATATAGGCAGTGTGGCATTCCTCTCTCCCATTCCCCATATAGGCAGTGTGGCATTTCCCCCTCCCCATTCCCCATAGGCAGTGTGGCATTCCCCCCTCCCATTCCCCATATAGGCAGTGTGGCATTCCCCCTCCCATTCCCCATAGGCAGTGTGGCATTCCCCCCTTCCATTCCCCATATAGGCAGTGTGGCATTCCCATAGGATTCGGGGGTTTATTTGGAATAAAGGGTCTTTTCTTGATTGAGGAGTTATTTAATTGCCCCCTATGAATTTAGGCGGTATCCATGTTTCCAGCAAGTCTGTTCATCAACCTGAAGCTCCCTTTAAAGTGGACCAAAACCCAGCGCGATCAGCTCAGGAATCTATACGATTCCCGGCCCGATCGATTCCCTCCCACCGGGGCATCAAAATTTGTGCTGCCCCGCTGTGTGAAACCCCCCAGGTCATCCATGTCATACGTTGCTTCCCAGTCCAACAGCACATGCGCGAGCCGTGGCCACATCCCCACTACCCCTTTGTG
Organism: Gastrophryne carolinensis; assembly: GCA_027917425.1. Classification (NCBI taxonomy): domain Eukaryota; kingdom Metazoa; phylum Chordata; class Amphibia; order Anura; family Microhylidae; genus Gastrophryne; species Gastrophryne carolinensis. The sequence goes on from CM051235.1 coordinate 618,711,626, forward strand.
GATGGCCGGCGCGGGCACGCTCCCTGTTAGACGAAAGCAGGGGATGTGGCCGTCAGCGCGCTTGGAGACGCTGGCCTTCGATGAAGGCTTAGACGACGTGAAGAGGTGAGTTGCACTCGGCGATCTGGGGGGTTTCACACAGCGGGGCATCCCCAATCGGGGGAAAGGAGCAAAAGCCAGGAGAGTCAAAATGTCTCAAATGGGGGTGCGGGTAATCAGGCAGGGTAGTGGCATATCACCCGCCAATGTCGGCAGGTGACATGCCAGCCTTCTTACCAGGTGAATGGGTATAAGGGGCCTCTGGACCCCTCACCAGTTCACCCCAAGTAAGTGACAAAAAACATCTTGTGTGCCAAGTTGTCAGGAAACACAAGGGCAGGGAAAAACTGGAGTTAGCTTAAATGCTGCCAGACAGAGGAGCCCATGCCATAGATTGGTGGTTCTCAAGGAGTGGGCGATGACTGCAAGTGGTTTTGCAGAACCCGGTTTTAGGAAAATCCACGACACACCTCTGAATACATTCTTGCTTTTTAATTCATATGTACAGCAATCCCTCCGTATTCACTAGGGTTAGTTGCACAGTCTTCTTGTGGATGCATGCGCCCTTGGATTGGGGAAAAGGTAAGCATTACTGACATTCTGGGGGGTTCACACAACGGGGCATCCGCTGAGTGAACCCCCAAAAATGTCAGTGGCCACTTGCCTTGGGTTTTGTTCTGCTTAAAAACCTACGGTATATCCAACTATCACCTGTACCACCACCTCAACCAAACCTAGGGTTCAACCATCATCTAAACACCACCACAACCAAACCTAGGGTACAAAACAACCATCATCTGAACCACCACCTCAAAGAAACCTAGGGCACAACACCCATCTAAATCACCACCACAATCAAACCTAGGGTACAACCGGCATCTAAACCATCACTGCAACCAAACCTAGGGTACAACCCCCATCTAAACACCGCCACAACCAAACCTAGGGTACAAAACAACCATCATCTGAACCACCACCTCAATCAAACCTAGGGTACAACCACCATCTAATCCATCACCACAACCAAACCTAGGATACAAAACAACCCCCATCTAAATCACCACCACAATCAAACCTAGGGTACAAAACAACCCCCATCTAAACCATCAGCGCAACCAAACCTAGGGTACAACCGGCATCTAAACCATCACTGCAACCAAACCTAGGGTACAACCCCCATCTAAACACCGCCACAACCAAACCTAGGGTACAAAACAACCATCATCTGAACCACCACCTCAATCAAACCTAGGGTACAACCACCATCTAATCCATCACCACAACCAAACCTAGGATACAAAACAACCCCCATCTAAACCACCACCACAACCAAAACTAGGGTAAAAAAACAAAAATCATGTGAACCACCACTTCAACAAAACCTAGGGTACAACCAGCATCTAAACCTTCACTGCACCCAAACCTAGGGTACCAAACAACTATCATATGAACCACCACCTCAACCAAACCTAGGGTACAACTATTATGTAAACCACCACCTCAAGCAAACCTAGGGTGCAAACAACTATCATATGAATCACCACCTCAACCAAACCTAGGGTGCAAACAACTATCATATGAATCACCACCTCAACCAAACCTAGGGTGCAAACAACTATCATATGAAACACCACTTCAACCAATCCTACGGTACATCCCACTATCACCTGAACCACCACCTCAGCCAAACCTAGGGTGCAACTGCCATCTAAACCATCACTGCAACCAAACCTAGGGTACAAACATCATTTAAACCACCACCTCAACCAAACCTATAGTACAATCAACAATCATCTGAACCACCACCACAACCAAACCTAGGATACAAAACAACTATCATCTGAACCACCACCTCAACCAAACTTAGGGTTCAACTAACTATTATCTGAACCATCACCATAGCCAAACCTAGGGTACAACCAACTATTATCTGAACCACCACCACAGCAAAACCTAGGGTACAACCAACTATTATCTGAACCACCACCACAGCCAAACCTAGGGTACAACCAACTGTCATCTGAACAGCAAATACAACCAAACCTAGGGTACAAAACAACCCACATCTAAACCACCACCACAACCAAACCTAGGGTACAAAACAATCATCATGTGAACCACCACTTCAACAAAACCTAGGGTACAACCGGCATCTAAACCATCAACCCAACCAAACCTAGGGTACAAAACAACCATCATCTGAACCACAAATCAACCAAACCTAGGGTACAACCACCATCTAAGCCTTCACTGCACCCAAACCTAGGGTACCAAACAGCTATCATATGAACCACCACCTCAACCAAACCTAGGGTACAACCACCATCTAAACACCACCACAACCAAACCTAGGGTACCAAACAACCATCCTCTGAACACCACCTCAACCAACCCTGCAGTACATCTAACTATCACCTACCTGAACCACAACCTCAACCAAACCTAGGGTACAATCATCATCTGAACCACCACCACAATCAAACCTAGGTGTACAACCGCCATCTAAACAATCACCTCAGCCAAACCTAGGGTACAAACAACAATAATCTTTTCGATTCCAGGACCGTCTGCCTGTTTTGTTCCGCTTTAAATACCCTTGGTTTGCAGAAGCTTTCCATGGCAAGGCAAGCTGCTGGCTGTATAAAATCTTTATTTGCATAGTATACTACAAGCACAGTCCAAAGGGCCAAAACTGCAACAAACACATCAATGTAGTGGAATTTTTTTTACAGTCCTTCACTTACAGTTAAATAACCTGATCTTAAAGGCACCTGCCATCTAAACCATGACCTGCAACTGAAAAGTAAGCTTCACAGCCATCTGTGGGCTCCAAAAAAGACCCTAGACCCACCTATTGGCAGCAGAGGACCTGCAGCACTGTGTGAGATCAATACTTGATCTAGGGTGGTTAGGTGAGTATAGGAGTTTTTTGGGCTTTTAATGGCCATAAAAACCACAACAGCCTCCAATCTAAACCCAAAGCATTGACACACCGCTCATGATGTTGCAGACATATCAGTGGGAGGTCCATGTCATAGCCATGGTGGCAAAGCAAGATGTCAGCTACATAAGATTGTTTTGCATAGTAAACAAACCCAGTAGTAGTGGTTCAATGTAGTAGAATTTTTTTACTGCTCTCATAAGCTAAGTTAAAAGGCAACTTTCAGCACAACCACTTCCTCCAAGGCAACATCTAAACCACCACCACAACCAAACCTAAGGTACAAACAACTATCATCAGAACCACCGCCTCAATCAAACCTAGGGTACAACCACCATCTAAACCGTCACCTCAACCAAACCTAGGGTACAACCATCATCTAAACCACCACCTCAACCAAACCAAGGGTACAACCAATGATCATCTGAACCACCACCTCAACCAAACCTAGAGTACAACTGTCATGTAAACCATCACTGCAACCAAACTTACAGTACATCCAACTATGGTCTGAACCAGCACCTCAACCAAACCTACGGTACAACCGCCATCTAAACCGTCACCTCAACCAAACCTAGGGTACAACCATCATCTAAACCACCACCTCAACCAAACCAAGGGTACAACCAATGATCATCTGAACCACCTCAACCAAACATAGAGTACAACTGTCATGTAAACCACCACCGCAACCAAACCCACGGTGCATCCAACTATGACCTGAATCACCACCTCAACCAAACCTACGGTACAACCGCCATCTAAACCATCACCGCAACCAAACCTAGGGTACAACCATCATCTAAACCACCACCTAACCAAACCTAGGGTACAATCAATGATCATCTGAACCACCACCTCAACCAAACCTAGCATACGACCATCGTGTAAACCACCACCACAACCAAACTTACAGTGCATCCAACTATGGCCTGAACCAGCACCTCAACCAAACTTAGTCTACAACTGACATATAAACCATCACTGCAAACATACCTAGCTTACAACTATCATCTGAACCACTACTACAACCAAACCTAGGATCTAAATCATCTAAACCACCACCACAACCAAACCTAGAGTACAATCAATGATCAACTGAACCACCACCTCAACCAAACCTAGGATCCAAAACAACTATCATCTGAAGCACCTCAACAAAACATCTAAACCACCACCACAACCAAACCTAGGGTACAAACAACCATCATCTGAACCACCACCTCAACCAAACCTGGGGTATAACCAACTATCATCTGAACCACCACCTCAACCAAACGTATGATCCAAAACAACTATCATCTGAACCACCTCAACAAAACATAGGGTACAAGAGCCATCTAAACCACAACCAAACCTGTGGTACAACTGCCATCTAAACCATCACCACAACCAAACCTAGGGTACAACCATCATCTAAACCACCACCTAAACCAAACCTAGGGTACAATCAATGAACATGGGAACCACCACCTCAACCAAACCTAGCATACGACTGTCATGTAAACCACCACCACAACCAAACTTACAGTACATCTAACTATGGTCTGAACCAGCACCTCAACCAAACCTAGTGTACAACTAACATATAAACCATCATTGCAAACCTAGGGTACAACTATCATCTGAACCACTACTTTAACCAAACCTAGGATCTAAACCATCTAAACCACCACCACCACCAAACCTAGGGTACAATCAATGATTATCTGAATCACCACCTCAACCAAACCTAGGATCCAAAACAACTATCATCTGAACCAGCACCTCAACCAAACCTAGTGTACAACTGACATAAAACCATCATTGCAACCATACCTAGGGTACAACTATCATCTGAACCACTACTTCAACCAAACCTAGGATCTAAACCATCTAAACCACCACCACAACCATACCTAGGGTCCAAAATAACTATCATCTGAACCACCTCAACAAAACATCTAAACCACCACCACAACCAAACCTAGGGTACAAACAACCATCATCTCAACCACCACCTCAACCAAACCTGGAGTATAACCAACTATCATCTGAACCACCACCTCAACCAAACCTAGGATCCAAAACAACTATCATCTGAACCACCTCAACAAAACATCTAAACCACCACCACAACCAAACCTAGGGTACAAACAACCATCATCTCAACCACCACCTCAACCAAACCTGGAGTATAACCAACTATCATCTGAACCACCACCTCAACCAAACCTAGGATCCAAAACAACTATAATCTGAACCACCTCAACAAAATATAGGGTACAAGAGCCATCTAAACCACCACCACAACCAAACCTAGGGTACAAACAACCGTCATCTCAACCACCACCTCAACCAAACCTGGAGTATAACCAACTATCATCTCAACCACCACCTCAACCAAACCTAGGGTACAAACAACTATCATCTGAAACACTACCACAACCTAACCTAGTGCCTCAGGGGAATGCCAGAGGTTGGCTCTGGAATCTTTTAAATTCCAGGGCTGGACCTAGTGTGCTTTGTTTTTCTTTGAAGTGGAAGTCCCCTGTACTCCATTGCTGATGTCCTCAACACAGTGCTGAGATAGACCCGGGGATATAAAGCAGAACAAAAAGACAACCGGCCCGGCCCTGGAATCTAAAATATTCCAAGACCGGCTGCTGTCCTTCTCCCAGGGAATCGTCCAGTGAGAGCCGTCTGCTGTGACCACGTCATTTGGCAATATTGTTGTGAATGTTGTATTTGTTAGTCACATGATATAGTAATTACACTGTGTAGCCCCCCCCCCCCCCAAGTTACTCCTGGTGTCTGGATGCAAATACTGTATGTGTATGGCAGCAATAAATGATTCCCCAATATTGGTCCTACACATTGCACTATTGCAGCGGCTCAGTTTGGCCACTAGATGGAAGCATAGGATGACTAAAGCAGTCTCATGATGAGGCACAGCTTATGTCATTCCATCTAATCTGCATCACTGTTATTGTTGGGTGGGGGGGTACAGATAAATCAGGATGGGGGTCAGGTTGGGGTACAGATGAATCAGGATGGGGGTCAGGTTGGGGTACAGATGAATCAGGATGGGGGTCAGGTTGGGGTACAGATGAATCAGGATGGGGGTCAGGTTTGGGTACAGATGAATCAGGATGGGGGTCAGGTTGGGGTACAGATGAATCAGGATGAGGGTCAGGTTTGGGTACAGATGAATCAGGATGGGGGTCAGGTTTGGGACAGATGAATCAGGATGGGGGTCAGATGAATCAGGCCAGGGGTTAATATGGGGTAAACAGTAACTGGCAATGATGGGTTAATAGACGGTGGTGGTGGTGATGGGGTTATAAATAGCAGTGAGATGAAGGCTAAATATAGTAGCTGGAGGATAATAATATCTAATATAGTATATGATATAATATAATAATAGTATAGTATATGATAATTTATATATATATATATATATATATATATATATATATATATATATATATATTAATAATATAATAATATATAATATAGTATATGATATAATAATAGTATAGTCTATGATAATAGTATATATATATATATATATGATAATAATGTAGTAACTGGAGGATAATAATATCTAATATAGTATATGATATAATATAATAATAGTATAGTATATGATAATATATATATATATATATATATATATATATATATATATATATATATATATATATATATATAATATAGTACGGTATATGATATAATAATAGTATAGTCTATGATAATAGTATATATATATGATAATAATGTAGTAACTGGAGGATAATAATATCTAATATAGTATATGATATAATATAATAATAGTATAGTATATGATTATATATATATATATATATATATATATATATATAATATATAATATAGTATATGATATAATAATAGTATAGTCTATGATAATAGTATATATATATGATAATAATGTAGTAACTGGAGGATAATAATATCTAATATAGTATATGATATAATATAATAATAGTATAGTATATGATTATATATATATATATATATATATATATAATATATAATATAGTATATGATATAATAATAGTATAGTCTATGATAATAGTATATATATATGATAATATAGTAACTGGAGGATAATAATATCTAATATAGTATATGATATAATATAATAATAGTATAGTATATGATAATATATATATATATATATATATATATATATATATATATATATATACAAATAATATAATAATATATATATATATATAGTATATGATATAATAATAGTATAGTCTATGCTAATAGTATATATATATGATAATAATGTAGTAACTGGAGGATAATAATATCTAATATAGTATATGATATAATATAATAATAGTATAGTATATGATAATATATATATATATATATATAATATAATAATATATAATATAGTATATGATATAATAATAGTATAGTCTATGATAATAGTATATATATATGATAATAATGTAGTAACTGGAGGATAATAATATCTAATATAGTATATGATATAATATAATAATAGTATAGTATATGATAATATATATATATATATATATATATATATATAATATAGTATATGATATAATAATAGTATAGTCTATGATAATAGTATATATATATGATAATAATATAGTAACTGGAGGATAATAATATCTAATATAGTATATGATATAATATAATAATAGTATAGTATATTATAATATATATATATATATATATAAATAATATAATAATATATAATATAGTATATGATATAATAATAGTATAGTCTATGATAATAGTATATATATATATATATATATGATAATAATGTAGTAACTGGAGGATAATATCTAATATAGTATATGATATAATATAATAATAGTATATGAAAATATATATATATACATATATATATATATATATATATATATATTAATAATATAATAATATATAATATAGTATATGATATAATAATAGTATAGTCTATGATAATAGTATATATATATGATAATAATGTAGTAACTGGTGGATAATAATAGCGCCCAATCGGTGAGCAGCAGCTGCTTGCGCTGAGCAGGAAACAGTTAACGTGCACAGGCCAGGCTGGGGGGCGGGGCTGTGCCTCAGGCACGCGGCAGAAAAAAGAGCCAGCTGCGCATGCTCAGTGAAGCAATCGGCTCTGTGCACGTGCGGATTTCGCGCGTACACATCCAGGGCTTTGCGCAGGCGCAATGGAGACCTGGAGGCTGTAGCTGTTGGGTGCTGCTCTCGGACTGGGCTCAGGTGGGTGCACTGCCCCTCCCGCTATCAAGCGGACCTAAAGTTACTTTACTTTAACCACCCCCCCGGGGCATCCCAATTTAAGTTGCCTCTACGGTTAAGGATCCCAAGTAGCCAGAATCGGGCATGGAGCTCTTTATGATGGGGGAAGAGAGAGGGGGGGGGACAGGAAATAGCTGCACACTCCAGTAAAGCATGTCTCTTATTGGAGGAAAGCGTTGGCCAAACGAACCTATGGGTCACATCAAAAATGACTTTATGTTCCTTTTAACGCTCTGCACTGGGACATCGGGGGGCTTTTATGATAGGCCCTTTATGATGGGGGACAGGAAACAGCTGCACACTTCCAGAGCACCAACCACCTTTGATGGCATCCCTGGAGATCGAGTCCCGTTGGGGTATTCCGATTTGGCATGTCCCAGTTGCCCCCACAGTCACTCACCATTCCCAGGCTGAGGTCGCATCCTTGGCATCTCCGCTTCTAAGCCATTCATATGAGCCAGACATGGCAGTGTGCCAATGCTGTTGTGTCGTGCATTAATATTGCATGGCACACAGTGCTCACCTGCACCCGCACATGCACCATGGAGAAGGTAAGTATAGGAGGGGATTTAGGGGACGGATCTTACACAGTGGGGCATCGGGGTGCCCCTGGAGAAAGAAAGAAGCCCAAATAGTGAAAATCCAGGGTTTTGGTCCACCTTAAAGTGAGCCTAGAGTCTCATAGGCATACTTGCTCCCCCCGGGGCATCCCAAAGCTGTGTGAAACCTCCCAGGTCACCCAATAATGTTCCTCCTTTCCTGGAGCAACAGCCGCATCCCCGCTATACCTTTAGTAGCGTGCGCGCCCGCGCCAGGCATTTGGGAATGGCCGATGTGGGCACGCTCCCTGTTAAAGGGTAGCAGAGGATGCGGCCACCAGCGGATCCACTCGCCTTAGACGAAGGGGCAGGAGCGGACCTGAGCGCACTTACTGGACCAGAGGCCGCACATGCGCCGTAAGACCGGGGAAGGGTTTCACACAGCAGGGAAATCCCGATCCCGGGGGCAAGGGCCAAAACCCTGTTGGACTATTCCCACCCGTTCCTTGTTTGATGTGCCTCCCAGCCTGGGCTGCGCTGGTCGGGTGAAGGTAGGCAGCACCGTGTGTGCTTATGGAGCGCTGCTCCTCCGCAGTCCCCCACCAAAGGGTGGGCGGTATAGGCTGATGGTGAGCCTCTATGGATGCCCCGTGTAGCGGTGGGTCCTGTACAGAGGGCCGCCATCCTCCCTCTTTCTCCCTGTAGCCTTCGGGAGGGAAAGAAGGGGGGGGGGGGTGAGCGTGATTCGTGTATACGGCGTTTGTCATGTCTTTTGACTAGTATATGTGGTGTCTGCCGCCGCGCTGACTTGTCTTTTTTACTATTGCAAATGCCGCCGCCGCCGCCGTGCGCGTCTTTTCCTTCATTTGGATGTTCCACGACAGGCGGCGGCGTTACCTCAGACGCTTCTGCGTTATCATTGGCTGCTTGTCTGTGAGCTTCGCGCTCTTCAGGGGGGGGGGGCGGGGCCTGGCTTGGCGCGCCCTGCTTCACGGCCTGCTCTGGCCCGCCCTTCGAGATACTCGCCATTTTGTCAGCGCGCGCGTGTGGCGGTTATACTTACCGCGATCCTTAAAGTGGACCAACACCCAGGATTTTGACTATCCTGGGTTTTGGTCCACTTCGGCGGGGCACCCCGATCGGGGGTGCCCCGCTGTGTGAAACCCCCCAGAAACCCCAAAAAACTCACCTCTCAACGCTCCCACGTGAGCGCCGCAGCCAATCCCCGCCAACGTCCAGGCGGGGATCAGGAACGTCCAGGCCGCTTCCGCCGCCGCCGCCTCCCGCGCGTCACTCTCGGCGCGCGCGCGCCCCCGCCGGCCATTCACAGAGGGCCGGCGCGGGCGCGCGCACGTCTGGAGGGGTGCGCGGGAGGCGGCGGCGGAAGCGGCGGCGGATCAGGTAAGGTGTTTTTGGGGTTTCTGGGGGGTTTCACCCCGCGGGACATCCCGATCTCGGATGTCCCGCGGGGTGGGAGGTGATCGGCCCGGGAATCTTATAGATTTCCGGGCCGATCACCCCTGGGTGTTGGTCCTCTTTAAGTGCCCTCGTGGGCGGTTTTATACTCATTGCAGTGTGTTTGGTTCTGACACCCCTTCTTCCGATTCAGACGGGTGAAGCCATTGGCTTCTCCCGGACCAGTGTAATTGATAGTTGGGCCTTGTAAAATTCTCCCACTTCCCTAGCGGGTTATTGGGGCATCCAGGGTTGCTTATAGCGTCAATCCCTGCTGGCATATCGTGCCTAATAATCACCATATGGAGGCATCCCAGGATGGGTTACCGGGGTCCCTTCGGGACAAGACCGGCTGTGTGTAGCGTGTGGGCAGCCTCGTGCTGACGCTGACTTGTTTTTTTACAGAGATGTTCCCCTTTAAACCGGACCTTCAGCATGATTTATTGAAAAGCCCAAACCCTTAAAAAACAATTCCCCAGCATCTAAAATTAATATATTTTAAGTTTTTATTCACTTATTATTCTTTCCCCCACTGGGCTGCAACTTTGTATGTACAGGGTGTGGGAAACATATAAGATAGGCTCTTATTCAGGGTGAAGGTCCGGATTAATGTGGACAATCTGTATGTACAGGGTGGGAGAAACATATAAGATAGGCTCTTATTCAGGGTGAAGGTCCGGATTAATGTGGGCAATCTGTATGTACAGGGTGGGGGAAACATATAAGATAGACTCTTATTCAGGGTGAAGGTCTGGATTAATGTGGGCAATCTGTATGTACAGGGTGTGGGAAACATATAAGATAGACTCTTATTCAGGGTGAAGGTCCGGATTAATGTGAGCAATCTGTATGTACAGGGTGTGGGAAACATATAAGATAGACTCTTATTCAGGGTGAAGGTCCGGATTAATGTGGGCAATCTGTATGTACAGGGTGTGGGAAACATATAAGATAGACTCTTATTCAGGGTGAAGGTCCGGATTAATGTGAGCAATCTGTATGTACAGGGTGTGGGAAACATATAAGATAGGCTCTTATTCAGGGTGAAGGTCCGGATTAATGTGGACAATCTGTATGTACAGGGTGTGGGAAACATATAAGATAGGCTCTTATTCAGAGTGAAGGTCCGGATTAATGTGAGCAATCTGTATGTACAGGGTGTGGGAAACATATAAGATAGGCTCTTATTCAGGGTGAGGGGCCGGATTAATGTGTGCAATCTGTATGTACAGGGTGTGGGAAACATATAAGATAGGCTCTTATTCAGGGTGAAGGTCCGCTTTAGGTAGACCAGTTGTCCTAATGGAGTGAGCGGGTGTTTGGGTGGCATTAGGTGCCTGTGCCCTGGGTATCCCTCTGCTCCCTGTGACACCCATGGCTTTTCTGTTAGATGTGTCGATGTCACAGGTGGCAGTGGAGAACCTCTTTAACCCAGCCATTTGTTTCCATTGAGCAGTGAGGCCCCCTCCCGATGTCTTCCTCCATCCCATGCTGCGACCTGATACAGCGCCCTCTGCAGGACGAGCGGCCGCGCATCTCTGTGACCATGAAGAGCCCAGGTCACATGACCGAGCGCATATTACACCTCAGCCTGGAGATCATCCGCCTGCTGGCCGGAGAGGTGAGGTCACATGACATTGTTTTCCTATTTTTAACACACACCTCTGACCAGTGAGGTGGATTCTGGGAGGTCACATGACATTGCTCTCCTCTTTTAAAGGGCCACTCCAGCCCTCTGCATCCAGACGCTCTCTGCGTCGCGCACGCTCCTGCCCGCCCATTTCTGCGAATAAGCGTGTGCAATGCAGAGAGCGCTGCTCCTAGTGGCCAGTCGGGACTTCTGGAAAGATAATGGCAGGGTGTTCAGGGGCTGGATTCGGGGTTAGGGTGTCTTTCTTTTTTTCTTTTATTACATGAGCCTAATCGCTATTTGCAGGGGGTTATGTTTATTTAGCAGGAAGGGGCTGGAGTGGCCCTTTAAAGTGGACCGTCACCCATGGGTGATCGGCCCGGGAATCTATAAGATTCCCGGGCCGATCACCCCCCTCACCGCGGGACATCCGAGATCGGGATGTCCCGCGGTGAGGGACCCCCCCCAAAACCCCAAAATAACTCACCTGATCGCCTCCCGCGCACTCCTCTAGCCGTGCGCGCGCCCGCGGCGGCCGTTTGTGAATGGCCAGCGCGGGCGCGCGCACTGTCAGAGGGGCGCGCGGGAGGCGGCGGCGGACGCGCTGCCTTGTCCGCCGCTTGTCCGTGGGAGCGTGGTGAGGTGAGTTTGGGGGTTTCTGGGGGGTTTTACACAGCGGGGCACCCCTAATCGGGGTGCCCCCCTGAAGTGGACCAAAACCCAGGATAGTCAAAATCCTGGGTGTTGGTCCACTTTAATAAAACACCTTCCTGACCAGTGAGGTAGAATCTCTCTCCGGGGAGGTCACATGACATCACTTTCTTCCCTATTAATGAAACGCGCCCATTACCGGAGAGGTGAGAGGGATTCTGGGAGGTCACATGACATCACTTTCTTCCCTATTAATGAAACGCGCCCATTACCGGAGAGGTGAGAGGGATTCTGGGAGGTCACATGACATCACTTTCTTCTCTATTAATGAAACGCGCCCATGACCGGAGAGGTGAGAGGGATTCTGGGAGGTCACATGACATCACTTTCTTCCCTATTAATGAAACGCGCCCATTACCGGAGAGGTGAGAGGGATTCTGGGAGGTCACATGACATCACTTTCTTCCCTATTAATGAAACGCGCCCATTACCGGAGAGGTGAGAGGGATTCTGGGAGGTCACATGACATCACTTTCTTCTCTATTAATGAAACGCGCCCATGACCGGAGAGGTGAGAGGGATTCTGGGAGGTCACATGACATCACTTTCTTCTCTATTAATGAAACACGCCCATGACCGGAGAGGTGAGAGGGATTCTGGGAGGTCACATGACATCACTTTCTTCCCTATTAATGAAACGCGCCCATTACCGGAGAGGTGAGAGGGATTCTGGGAGGTCACATGACATCACTTTCTTCTCTATTAATGAAACACGCCCATGACCGGAGAGGTGAGAGGGATTCTGGGAGGTCACATGACATCACTCGCTTCTCTATTAATAAACCACACCCCTGACTGGAGAGAGGTGAGTGGAATTCTGGGAGGTCACATGACATCGCTCGCAAGCCTATCGGTAAACCACACCCCTGACCGTAGAGGGGTGTGAGGGATTCTGGGAGGTCACATGACATCACTCGCTTCTCTATTAATAAACCACACCCCTGACCGTAGAGAGCTGAGGGGGGTTCTGGGAGGTCACATGACATCACTCGCTTCTCTATTAATAAACCACACCCCTGACTGGAGATAGGTGAGTGGAATTCTGGGAGGTCACATGACATCGCTCGCAAGCCTATCGGTAAACCACACCCCTGACCGTAGAGAGGAGAGGGGGATTCTGGGAGGTCACATGACATCACTTTAATCTTTTTTAATAAAACACGCCCCTTACCAGAGAGGTGAGGGGGATTCTGGGAGGTCACATGACATGGCTCACATGCCTATCGATAAACAACACCCGTGACTGGAGAGATGAAGGGGATTCTGGGAAGTCATATGACATCACTCTCATCTCTATTAATAAACCACACCCCTGACAGGAAGGGAGAGGGGGATTCTGGGAGGTCACATGACATCTGTTGGGTCCTATGTATTTTATCTCTTCCTTCCAGGATTACATGGTAGTGAAGAAGCCTTCTGGTGATCATGTGACACCCGGCAGCCGCCATCATGAGATGACAGGAGGCGGGAACTGGAAGGGGAGCGGCACCATGGAGCCGAGAAACCAGAAGATTCTACAAGCCCTCAGTGGGATTATTGAGCAGCTGTCCCTGGAGGTAGGTAGCCATTATCTCCCTGAAATACATCATAGACCCTGCCCTTAACCCCTTAACAAAAAAGCGAATTTAAACCCACCCTGCCCTAAAGTTTGAAAGTGAACCAATCAACTCTGGCCTTGGAGTCTAAAAGATTCCAGGGCCGTCTGACTCGGGATGCCCCACTGTGTGAACCCCGCATTCACCTACCTTTCCAGGGCTGGCATGCAGCGTTCTCATGAGGCCCTCTCCTGTACTCAGGACAGGAACGTGCTGCACACCACAGAGAGACTGGAGACAACACTTTATGCCGTGCATTAGTATGCGTGCCATGAAGCACATCCCGAATTGGGATGCCCCAATGTGTGAAACCCCCGTGACGTTGCATTTAAAGTGGACCAAAACCCAGGATTTTGACTATCCTGGGTTTTGGTCCTTTCCCCAGGTGCACCCCGATCGAGAAAATCGGGAAATCCCCCCCAGATTGCGCCCACCAACTCACCTGTTCTTGGTCCCACGCGCGTCTAAGAGCAGTGGCTCTGACCGCCGCATCTTCCGCCTCCCTCTAGCAGTGCACATGCCTGCGCCAGGCATTTGCCAATGGCCGGCGCGGGCACTCTCCCTGTTAGAGGGAGGTGGAGGATGCGGCCGCCAGAGCCGCTGCTTTTAGACGCGCCGTGGGACCGGAAAGAGGTGAGTCCGTTCAGGCGTTCTGGGGGTGCCCCCAGGGAAGGGACCAAAACCCAGGATAGTCAAAACTTTTGACTATTCTGGGTTTTGTTCCACTTTAAAGTGAACCAACACCCAGGGGGGATCGGCCTTGGAATCTATAAGATCAGATCTCTCCGCGCGGGGCATCCGAAATCGGGATGCCCTGCGGGGTGAAACCCCCCAGGACGCCCACATACCTTACCTTAACCCCGTTCCAACGGCGCATGCGCAGGCCGCAGCCACGTCTCGCGCTTCCCTCTAGCAGGGCGCGCACCCACGCCGGCCGTTTGTGAATGGCTGGAGCGTCCGCGCTTCCTGTTAGAAGGAAGCACGAGACGCGGCCTCCAGCACTCAGAGCCGCTGTGGTTGGACGCCGCTTGTATGTGTATACCACAGCGGCTCTGAGCGCTCTGATTGGACGAGTGCCCGCGTAGGAGTGTGGTGAGGTGAGTGTTTACGGGCGTTCTGGGGGGTTTCACACAGCGGGGCACCCCCAATCGGGGTGCCCCACCGAAGTGGACCAAAACCCAGGATAGTCAAAATCCTGGGTGTTGGTCCACTTTAACGTGCCTTTTCTGATTCCAGCAGCGAATGCGCGGGCTCTTGTCCAGTGAGAGCCGCTTGCTGCGACTAAGTCAGTCGGCAAACTGCTCTCATTGCCTAGAATAAGGAGCGCGTGCTGCCGCATCCCCTACATCCCTGGTGGTGTGTGCGCTCCCATCCCAGGCTATCTGAATGGCTGGGACTGGAGCGCGTGCACGACGCCGGTTGATGCGTTAGCGCTCGCTCCCTATTATAAACAAGAAGAGCCACAGGAAGCCTGCCAAAGGACGTAGTCACGGCAGACGACTGTCATTGGACAAGAGCCCGCACATGCGCTGTTGAAGCAGGCAAAGGTGAGTGTTAAGGGTGCCCGGTGGGGTTTTGCATACCCTGGAAGAAGGGCTGTGGCCGGCCCTGGAATCTTTTAGATTTCAGGGTTGACCCAAGTCAGTTTCATTTTGCTTTAAAGATTCCAGGACGGGCTACTTCTCGGGATGCCCCGCCATCTGACCAACACGCCTATACCCCACCCCCGCCCTGCCACCGCAGTTATAATTTGTGCCAACAGCCCATTGTACATTTCATGCTTTGAAGTGTGAAGAGAAGACTTCCCGGGTTTATGTCTTGCCGCAGGGGCATCCCGATTGGGCTGTGTGAAGCCCCCCAGATCGGCCATAAAAACTTACCTTCCCCCGGTCCGACCGCGCATGGAATTGTCCCTCGCCCAATCGGAGCCATTCCCTGTGCATATACATTTTTCAGCAAAGGGCTCTGTTTACGCCAATTGGGAGCATAAGCGAGCGCATCCTCCAATACACGCGCGCACCTGCCCCCCGAACATTGGCGTGAGCGCTCCTGGAAAAGGTGAGTCTTGCAGCGCCCATAGGGGGGATTTCACACAGCGGGGCATTCCGATTTGGGATGCCCTGTGGGAAAGCCAGAGGCCGACCAGCTGTGTTGGGCTTTGCTCTGCTTTAAATTCCCTAAATATAATAAAAACGCTGGTAGTGACACATGTGACTGCTGCTGTCATTGTTCCAAAACTAACTCAAATGTCTGTGCCTCTCGTAGGTGGGAAACCTGTCCAGGCATTTGCAGGGTGCCGGTAATGGGGACCTAAACTCTCCAGGTAAGAAAGTTGTTTTAAGCCCTGCCTATAAGAGGTTGGACGGTAAGGTTGCCCCTCCCCCTAGAGGGTTATACCTGCTGTGATAAACTCCCCCCCCCCCCCCAGTTCATCCAGTAAGACTCACCTCTCCTTGGTCCAATGCCGCATGTGCGGCCTCTCGTCCTATCAGAGCCCTGCCTTGCTGCGTTTATATCTTTCGGCAAAGAGCTCTGATTGCCTTCAATGGTGAACGCACATGCTGATGGGTCCCCGGCAGCGTACACACTCCTGCCTCAGCTATTCGGATAGGTAAGCGCACGCCACCAAGGGTTGCAGGGGATGCAGCAACACGCGTCCCCCATTGTAAACAAGAGCTCGCACATGTGCCTTTGGACTGGGGAAAGGTGAGTTATTACCGGCGCCCTGGGGGGGTTTCACACCAATTTGGGATGCCCTATGGGAAGTCTAGGGGCCGGCCCTGAAATCTTTAAGATTCCAGGGCTGCCGGGTAGTGTTTTGTTCCACTTTAAAGGTGGCCAACCAGTGGGCTTTCCAACTGCCCACCTCACCTCAGACCCACTCTCACAAAATGTGTTTGGTGTTGGTCTTTAAAGCAGACCAAAACTCCTTAGTCTTGGAGGCTAAAAGAGTCTAGGGGTGGTGCAATTCACTGTCTCCAGGGCTCTGTGAATACCCCCAACAGTCGTCCCCATATACTTACTGTTTCTGTGCTTCCACAGCCCATGCGTGGGTGGTGGTGACATCACTGGCTGTCATCTGATGCACGTACCAGTGCCAAGCACTACTGAGTGTCCAGGGTAGGTGTGCATGATCTTGAGGGAAGCACCTGGCACTCAATTGATTCAGAATGGATTGCCAGGCGACGCAATTTCTTTCTGATTGGCTGTGTTTCCCGACAATCTCTTCTGATTGGAGGAGAATCTGGGCATGCACAGTGGGATCGCCGGATAGGTAAGATTACAGAACATTGGAGTTCACACATGCTGGGATGCCCCAGTAATATAATGCACGGCATACAGCTCTGTTTGGAACAGAGAAGAAAGCTGTGCATGTGATTGGCAGTGTTTCACACAGCGGTATGTAATCGCCCGGCCCTAGAGTATTTTAGTCTCCGTGCCAAAGAGTAACAAAACCCTAAAAAAGTGTTTTTTTTGGGGGGGGGGGGGGTTGTTCCTCTTTAAAGTGGCTTGAAACCCAGGGGGGATCGGCCCGGGAATCTATAAGATTACTGGACCGATCAGATCCCTCCCTGCGGGGAACCCGAAATCGGGATGTCCCGCGGGGAGGAACCCCCCAGGAGGCCCACAAACCTTACCTCAGCCCCGTTCCATCGGCGCATGCGCGAGCCGCGGCCACGTCTCGCGCTTCCCTCTGGCAGGGCGCGCACCCGCGCCAGCCGTTTGGGAATGGCCGGCGCAGGCGCGCTCCCTGTTAGAGGGAAGCGCGAGACGCGGCCTCCAGCGCTCAGAGCCGCTGAGCTTCTATGCGCGTCCAAGCGGCCTTGGACGCGCATACCACAGCGGCTCTGAGCGCTATTATTGGCTGGAGCGGTCACGTGGGAGCGAGGTGAGTGTTTCTGGGCTTTCGGGGGGGTTTCAGACAGCGGGGTGCCCCACCGAAGTGGACCAAAACCCAGGATAGTCAAAATCCTGGGTTTCGGTCCACTTTAACATAAATTGTGTCAACAGACTCCACTATTTTACTTCTGTTAATCCTCTATTAAAATGTATTTTAACAGATTACCCCAAGACCGGAGGTGCCACACTGCTTCACACATGTGAAGGCTCCACCCACTGTGCAGCAAAACCAGTGAATGCTGCTGATGCAGAATGGCTCTCGGAGCAATGTATTCCTCAGCATAATACATTCATCCACATCAGTAATCGTAAAGCTGTGGAGTTATTACAAAATAGGCAGAGGGAAAATGTTGGCGCCCAACGTGGGCCCGAGCTACAGTCAATCCAGAGCAAATGCACAGAGACGGAAACGCACATTTTGGTGTACAACACAGAAAACACTGATTCTTTAAATCAAGTTTTAGACAAAACGTTGACTGGTCTGTCTGACCGAGGAGCCCCCAACACCGATAACTCCCTTTATGAAGGACACAAACCAGACAATAGGTATAAGGAGAGGACTTGCATTGATGACGGAAAAGAATCAAACGTGAAATCTCATTTTATGGAGCCTCAAAGAATACACAGGAAAGGAGGACCAATAGGGCCCTCTGAATCAGCAAAAACCTATCTTGCTACTGGCGATCATGGTGGACATCCAGGAGAACCTTTGGAAATCACGTCTCATGTTTCAGGCAGAAGCAGTGCTCCTTCTATTTCGCCGCTTGAAAGTAATCGTGATACAGAGAGCAGATGTAACCCCTTAGAATCTCTGACAGGATTTTACGACGCCGCAGTTGCCGGTGAGGTTGAAATTCAGGAAACGGACCGTGACAGCGTTGTTGAGAACTTGAAATCTTGCCTCCGTTGCAGGAAGGGCTTTAACGATGGCTTGACGGTGAACCGGGGCAAAGCTTGTCCAGATTGCCAGAGGAATTCTGCCAGTAGCTCTGGTCTTGGCGCACGCACAACAGTCAATGAGGTTGGGGCTTGTCCTGATAGCGGGGGGAGTTTTAAGGGTATTTTTGCTCATATTGGACATACAACAGTCAACCTGGTCTTGGCTTGCCCCGATTGTGGGAGAAATTTCAAGAATGTCGCTTGTCGTAGTGGACGTACAACAGTCAACCAGGTTAGGGCTAGTCCTGAAAGCGGGAGGAATTTCGAGGGTAGCTTTGCTCATAGTGGCCATGCAAGCATCAACCCGGTTTTGGCTTGTCCAGTTAGTGTGAGAAATTTTGAGGATATCCCTTGTCGTGGTGGACATACAGAAGTCAATCAGGTCTTGGCTTGCCCTGATTGCGGGAGGAATTTAGAGGATATCGCTTGTTATAGTGGACATATAACAGTCGACCAGGTTAGGGCTTATCCTGAAAGCGGGAGGAATTTCGAAGGTAGCTTTGCTCATAGTGATCATGTAAGCGTCAACCCAGTCATGGCTTGTCCAGATAGTGGGAGATATTTTGGGGATGCCGCTTGTCGTAGTGGGCATACAACAATCGAACAGGTTAGGGCTTGTCCTGAAAGTGGGAGGAATTTAGAGGATATCGCTTGTCATAGTGGACATACAACAGCCGACCAGGTTAGAGTTTGTCCTGAAAGCAGGAGGAATTTCAAGGGTAGCTTTGATCATAGCAGACATGCAACAGTAAACCCGGTCTTGGCTTGCCCTGATTGCGGGAAAAATGTAGAAGATATCCCTTGTAGTGGACATACAACAGATGACCAGGTTAGGGCCTGTCCCCATTGTGGAAATGGATCGGATGCTGGGACTGGTCTTGGTAAAGATTCAGCGGTCAACCATCAAAAAGAGGTGTCTTTACTTGAGTGCGAGCAGACCTTTAACCATAACAGACACCAGGAATTAAATGGAAATACAGGGATAGCTTGCCCTGACTGTGGGAGGCGCTTCCCATATAAATCTCACCTAGCGAGACATCGAAAACGCCACAGCGGCGAGAAGCGTTTTCTCTGTTCCGACTGCGGCAAACGTTTTGGCCTGAAATCTGCTCTTCTAAGGCACCAGTTGATACACACGGGTGAGAAACCCTTTGGCTGCACCGTATGCGGGAAGAGCTTCAATCAGCGTTCACATTACGTCAGGCATCAATTGAGTCACAGCGGCAAAAAGCCACTCTCGTGCTCGGACTGCGGCAAGCGGTTCATCCAAAAATCTGACCTGGCGAAGCATCAGAAGAGCCACGAAGGCAAGAAACTGTCTTGTCCGCTATGCGGAGAGGAGTTCTGTTCGAAGCTCTTCCTCATCAGACACCAGAAAGCCCACGGGAGAAGCTCTAAGGCCACGTGCCCGGAGTGCGGGAGATGTTTTTCTCAGAAGTCCGCTCTGGTCGTTCACCGCAGGATCCACACCGGGGAGAAACCCTTTTCCTGCGCCGACTGTGGCAAACTGTTTAACCGGAACTCGCTCCTGGTTCGGCATCAGAGGAGTCACACCGGGGAGAAGCCCTTCTCCTGCCACGTCTGTGGAAAGACTTTCACACGCACAACCAATCTGCTCACACATCGGAGGAGTCACACGGGAGAGAAACCGTACTCGTGTGGGACGTGCGCCAAATCGTTCAGCAGTAATGCCGCGCTTATCAAGCATCGGAGGACTCATGAAGCGGAGGCGGATGAGTTGGTACATCAATAAAGCCTACTTGTCCGGCGCGAGCCAAGCTTATATAGAAAACCTATACTCGCATTTTGTCACCTTCAAATCCTCTGCCTGGTTCCAGTGTTTTAAATCGGAACAAAACCCAGGGTTTCGACTAGCCCTGGTTTGATTACTTGTCCCTGGGGCATCCTGATCCGTTGTGTGAAGCCCCCCCCCCTAGATCCCCCATACAAACTCGCCTTTTCCTAATCCTGCAGCGCATGTGCGAGGTCTCGTCCAATCAGAGCCATTTAACGTGCATATTTAAAGGGGGTAGCTCTATAAGATCCCAGGGTCTCCAGATTCCCTCCCTTCAGAATCGGGATGCCCCACTGTGTGAAACCCGCCATGTCACCCGGAAACTCACCTTGTTTACTGGCGCATGTGTAGGCAGCCACCGCATCCCCACCATCCCTTTAGCAGGGCGTGTGCCCAAGTCAGGCTTTTGTGAAAGGCCGTCGCGGGCACACTCCCTGTTAGAGAGTAGCGGGGAATGCGGCCACCAACGCGCTTGGATCCGCTCACCTTAGACAAGCTCTTAAACGAAGGGGCGGGAGCGAATCCGAGCGCACTGATTGGACGAGAGGCTGTGCATGCCCTGTAGGACTGGGTAAGGGTGAGCCAGATCGGGCGACCTGGGTGGGGCTCACACAGCAGGGCATCCCCGATCAGGGGGCCCCGGGGGCAAGGAAGGAAGTCAAAATCCTGGGTTTTGGTCCACTTTAAAGTGGAACAAACAATGCAGCTGGCCCTGGAATTTAAAAGATTCCCTGCCCTTCCCCTAGGACATAGCCCGCCCCCTTCCCACTCACCTACTTCCTGGCTCCCTTGCTGATGAACACATCGGGCAGCAGCTTCACCTGCATCTTTGGACTGTGTGGCGTGCTCCTGTGCCCGGCCACTCAGGTAAGCTGTAGGCAATAGTACACTTGTGTCTGTGGATGCAGCCGCTTTCACTCCTGAATGCTGAGCATTAATATACACGGCTGAGATGAGCTGCTTGGTAAGTGTGAGTTAAAGAAGGAACTCCTGTGGGAAGTTGGGCTCACCAGGTAAATAAAATAGTACAAACTATAGTAGGTTTATTTTTGTGAATCAGTGTGTGTTAATACTGGCACAAATTTAAACCAACAAAAACTTTTTTTAATCTTTCTCCTGGATTCCTGCTGAAGCAGGTAGTTTAAAAGGAAGGCCACAACTCATGGAGCCTGGCTCTGCAACGCTGGCTGTGTAAGTGCTGCTTGGTAAGTGTGCGTAAAAAGCAGAAGTACTTAAGCTGTAAGTAGCTACCTTTGAATCCAGAGTGTTATTTAAGTGTTTGTAAATTCTTCACTTAATAAAAGGATTTGTGTTCCAACAAATTGATATAATGTACTAGTCATGCCTAACAATGGATAACAGAAGATGGGGTAGGGGTAAAAGTTACGGCAAGATAACACCGCTATCTGGAAGATAATGGGAGAACAGGGTAGGCAAGACAGGTGCTGGTAGTGGGTGTCTCTATTATTAGGGGAACAGACAAAGACCTGGGATGGACAAACGGTGTGTTTCCATACGGCATTTCGTGGATCAGGTTGACCGATTAATGGGAGGGGCTGCGGAAAACCCAGAGGTCATGGTGCATATTGGCACCAATGACAGGAAGAAGTAGGTGGAAGTCCTTAAAAATGATTTCAGGGATTTGGGTCGTAGGTTTAAGGCAAGGACCTCAACTGTAGTATTCTCAGAAATACTACCAGTACCAATAGCCATACCAGAGAGGCAACAGGAGATTGGGGGGGGGGGTTGATCAGGTGGCTCAAAAATTGGAGTAAAAAGTAAAGGCTTGGGTTCTTAGAGAACTGGGCCGACTTCACAGCGGGCTACAGGTTCTTTGGCAAGGATGGGCTGCACCTCAATAGGGAGGGTGCATCTGTTCTGGGGGAGAGGATGGCTAAAAGGTTGGAGGAGTGTTTAAACTAAGCACTGGGGGGGGGGGGGTATAAGCAGTTATAAAGGGGAAGTTAGTGACAGTGGATATAGACTTGAAACTGGAGAGGGGGGGCACATAGAGCAGGAGTAAGGGCAATATACAAAATTACCCAGATATAGACTGGGATGCTGAAACCTGTGGATCTCATAAAACAAGTACAAGCTTCTACAAGGGGGAGAGCCATATTGGTAATAATACTAACCAATGTACCAGACAAAGTAACAAAAGTACAGGTTGGGGACACCTTGTAAACAGTGATCATAATATTAATTTCCACTTAGCAGTCACTAGGGTGCCTTATCAAGGAGCCACAGAAATGCAGAACTTCAAAAAGGCAAAGTTTGACCAGCTTAAAGATGCCCTAAACTGCATTGACTGGGGGAATGCATGGGCAGTAAATGGGATACTTCCAAAGAAAAACTCAATTTTCATTGTGATAGATATAGAAACAAGTGTAAACCAATGTGGCTAAACAAACAGATAAGGGCAGCAAAGCTGGAGACGGAAAAAGACTGATCACCAAAAAGATTAAAACTAACCCTAAATTATTCTTTAGCTACATAAACAGTAAAAGATACAAACCTGAGGGTGAGGGCATACATACATCCTTGTGTTTTAAGGGAGTTATGTACAGTAATAGACAAGCCGTTATGTCTAATATTTGTAGATACAACAATGACGGCGGCTATTCCCGAGAGATTGGCGCTTGGCAAATGCGGTGCCAATATTCAAAAAGGGATCTGGGGGGAACCTGGGAACCACAGACCGGTAAGTTTATCTTCTGCGGTTGGCAAGCTGTTTGAAGGTTTCTTAAGGGATGTTATCCTGAGGTATCTTGGGGAAAATGACCTTATTACTCCATATCAGCATGGATTTGTGAGGAATCGCTCCTGCCAGACAAACCTAATCAGCTTTTCTGAGGAAGTAGGTTTAAGATTGGGTCAGGGGGAGTCATTGGATATCATATATCTTGACTTTTCTAAAGCATGTGATACTGTGCCACATAAAAGGCTGGTACAAAGGATGAGAATACTTGGACTGGGGGAAAACGTGTGCAGATGGGTGAGAAATTGGCTTATTGATCGGAAGCAGAGGGTGGTTATCAATGGTACACACTCAGATTGGGTCAGCGTTACTAGTGGAGTACCGCAAGGGTCAGTTCTGGGACCAATTCTCTTCAATATATATATTAATGACATTGGGTAAGGCTTAAACAGTAAAGTAAAGTAAAGCTGTGTAAAGTAATTAACACAAAAGAGGACAGCAGGCAGCTACATACAAACTTAGATAAATTGGAAGCATGGGCAGTTAAATGGCAAATGAAGTTTAACACAGATAAATGTAAGGTTATGCACATGGGAAGGAGAAATCTGTGTCATGATTACACACTAAATAAAGAAATTCTGGGTAACACTACAATAGAAAAGGACCTCTGGGTTTTAGTTTACCAATAAACAAAACTGTAGTAATCAATGCCAGGCAGCAGCTGCCAAAGCAAACAGGATCAAGAGGGGAATATGTGCCCATGACCCGAGCATCATTTTACCCCTGTACAAGTCACTAGTCAGATCACATATGGGGTAGTGTGTACAGACCAGAACTGGAGCGCGTTCAATGGAGGGCAACTAATAAAAGGAGCGCGGGGGCTAGAGTACCCTGAAAGATTGTCATGGTTAGGTTTATTTAGTTTGGAAAAAAGAGCCTGAGGGGTGATCTAATAACTATGTATAAATATATCCAGGGTCAATACAAAGATTTGTCCCACAATCTATTTATACCCCGGAGTGTAACCATAACCCGAGGGCATCCACTAAGGTTAGAGGAAAGGTGCTTTTTCCACCGACATGGGGGGGGGGGATTCTTCTCTGTAAGAGCAGTGACACTATGGAACCTGCTGTCAGAGGAGGTAGTTATGAAGGATATAGTTATAACGTTCAAAAGTGGTCAGGATGCATGTAATAACATTACCAGCTATGGCTACTAGACCACTGGAAGGAGATCTATAGTGGCCGGGATGCCCTCCTTGCATGTAATAACATTACCAGCTATGGCTACTAGACCACTGGAAGGAGATCTATAGTGGCCCGGGATGCTCTCCTAGCATGTAATAACAATACCAGCTATGGCTACTAGACCACTGGAAGGAGATCTATAGTGGCCGGGATGCCCTCCTTACATGTAATAACATTACCAGCTATGGCTACTAGACCACTGGAAGGAGATCTATAGTGGCTGGGATGCCCTCCTTGCATGTAATAACATTACCAGCTATGGCTACTAGACCACTGGAAGGAGATCCATAGTGGCCCGGGATGCCCTCCTTGCATGTAATAACATTACCAGCTATGGCTACTAGACCACTGTAAAGAGATCTATAGTGGCGGGGATGCCCCCCTTACATGTAATAACATTACCAGCTATGGCTACTAGACCACTGGAAGGAGATCTATAGTGGCCGGGATGCCCTCCTTGCATGTAATAACATTACAGCTATGGCTACTAGACCACTGTAAGGAGATCTATAGTGGCCGGGATGCCCTCCTTGCATGTAATAACATTACCAGCTATGGCTACTAGACCACTGGAAGGAGATCTATAGTGGCCGGGATGCCCTCCGTGCATGTAATAACATTACCAGCTATGACTACTAGACCACTGTAAGGAGATCTATAGTGGCCGGGATGCCCTCCTTACATGTAATAACATTACCAGCTATGGCTACTAGACCACTGGAAGGAGATCTATAGTGGCCGGGATGCCCTCCTTACATGTAATAACATTACCAGCTATGGCTACTAGACAACTGGAAGGAGATGTATAGTGGCCGGGATGCCCTCCGTGCATGTAATAACATTACCAGCTATGGCTACTAGACCACTGGAAGGAGATCTATAGTGGCCGGGATGCCCTCCGTGCATGTAATAACATTACCAGCTATGGCTACTAGACCACTGGAAGGAGATCTATAGTGACCGGGATGCCCTCCGTGCATGTAATAACATTACCAGCTATGACTACTAGACCACTGGAAGGAGATCTATAGTGGCCGGGATGCCCTCCTTACATGTAATAACATTACCAGCTATGGCTACTAGACCACTGGAAGGAGATCTATAGTGGCCGGGATGCCCTCCTTACATGTAATAACATTACCAGCTATGGCTACTAGACCACTGGAAGGCGATCTATAGTGGCCGGGATGCCCTCCTTACATGTAATAACATTACCAGCTATGGCTACTAGACCACTGGAAGGAGATCTATAGTGCCGGGATGCCCTCCTTGCATGTAATAACATTACCAGCTATGACTACTAGACCACTGGAAGGAGATCTATAGTGGCCGGGATGCCCTCCTTGCATGTAATATTACCAGCTATGGCTACTAGACCACTGGAGGGAGATCTATAGTGGCCAGGATGCCCTCCTTGCATGTAATAACATTACCAGCTATGGCTACTAGACCACTGGAAGGAGATCTATAGTGGTCGGGATGCCCTCCGTGCATGTAATAACATTACCAGCTATGGCTACTAGACCACTGGAAGGAAATCTATAGTGGCCGGGATGCCTTCCTTACATGTAATAACATTACCAGCTATGGCTACTAGACCACTGGAAGGAGATCTATAGTGGCCGGGATGCCCTCCGTGCATGTAATAACATTACCAGCTTTGGCTACTAGACCACTGGAAGGAGATCTATAGTGGCTGGGATGCTCTCCTGGCATGTAATAACATTACCAGCTATGGCTACTAGACCACTGGAAGGAGATCTATAGTGGCCGGGATGCCCTCCTGGCATGTAATAACAATACCAGCTATGACTACTAGACCACTGGAAGGAGATCTATAGTGGCCGGGATGCCCTCCTTACATGTAATAACATTACCAGCTATGGCTACTAGACCACTGGAAGGAGATCTATAGTGGCCGGGATGCCCTCCTTACATGTAATAACATTACCAGCTATGGCTACTAGACCACTGGAAGGAGATCTATAGTGGCTGGGATGCTCTCCTAGCATGTAATAACAATACCAGCTATGACTACTAGACCACTGGAAGGAGATCTATAGTGGCCGGGATGCCCTCCTGGCATGTAATAACATTACCAGCTATGGCTACTAGACCACTGGAAGGAGATCTATAGTGGCCGGGATGCCCTCCTGGCATGTAATAACAATACCAGCTATGACTACTAGACCACTGGAAGGAGATCTATAGTGGCCGGGATGCCCTCCTTACATGTAATAACATTACCAGCTATGGCTACTAGACCACTGGAAGGAGATCTATAGTGGCCGGGATGCCCTCCTTACATGTAATAACATTACCAGCTATGGCTACTAGACCACTGGAAGGAGATCTATAGTGGCCGGGATGTCCTCCTTGCATGTAATAACATTACCAGCTATGGCTACTAGACCACTGGAAGGAAATCTATAGTGGCCGGGATGCCCTCCTTGCATGTAATAACATTACCAGCTATGACTACTAGACCACTGTAAGGAGATCTATAGTGGCTGGGATGCCCTCCTTGCATGTAATAACATTACCAGCTATGGCTACTAGACCACTGGAGGGAGATCTATAGTGGCCAGGATGCCCTCCTTGCATGTAATAACATTACCAGCTATGGCTACTAGACCACTGGAAGGAGATCTATAGTGGTCGGGATGCCCTCCGTGCATGTAATAACATTACCAGCTATGGCTACTAGACCACTGGAAGGAGATCTATAGTGGCCGGGATGCCCTCCGTGCATGTAATAACATTACCAGCTATGGCTACTAGACCACTGGAAGGAGATCTATAGTGGCCGGGATGCCCTCCTTACATGTAATAACATTACCAGCTATGGCTACTAGACCAATGGAAGGAGATCTATAGTGGCCGGGATGCCCTCCTTGCATGTAATATTACCAGCTATGGCTACTAGACCACTGGAAGGAGATCTATAGTGGCCGGGATGCTCTCCTAGCATGTAATAACAATACCAGCTATGACTACTAGACCACTGGAAGGAGATCTATAGTGGCCGGGATGCCCTCCTGGCATGTAATAACATTACCAGCTATGGCTACTAGACCACTGGAAGGAGATCTATAGTGGCCGGGATGCCCTCCTGGCATGTAATAACAATACCAGCTATGACTACTAGACCACTGGAAGGAGATCTATAGTGGCCGGGATGCCCTCCTTACATGTAATAACATTACCAGCTATGGCTACTAGACCACTGGAAGGAGATCTATAGTGGCCGGGATGCCCTCCTTACATGTAATAACATTACCAGCTATGGCTACTAGACCACTGGAAGGAGATCTATAGTGCCGGGATGCCCTCCTTGCATGTAATAACATTACCAGCTATGACTACTAGACCACTGTAAGGAGATCTATAGTGGCCGGGATGCCCTCCTTGCATGTAATATTACCAGCTATGGCTACTAGACCACTGTAAGGAGATCTATAGTGGCCGGGATGCCCTCCTTGCATGTAATAACATTACCAGCTATGGCTACTAGACCACTGGAAGGAGATCTATAGTGGTCGGGATGCCCTCCTTGCATGTAATAACATTACCAGCTATGGCTACTAGACCACTGGAAGGAAATCTATAGTGGCCGGGATGCCCTCCTTGCATGTAATAACATTACCAGCTATGGCTACTAGACCAATGGAAGGAGATAAACAGGCTGAACTGGATGGACTAATATATTTATTCAGCCTTACATACTATGTTACTATGTGAGCATGTACCTACCTGATGTTACATGAAGGTGGGCGTGTACCTGCCTCATTCATTTTGGGTAATAAAATAAAACAAAATATTTTCTTTTTTTGCTCCTAATTGTCCTAATCCTAAACCTCATACGAACGAATGCTATAGTGGACTGGAGCACCTGGGCCCACCAATGGAAATCATTCTTGGGACCCACCAGAGGAAATCATTCTTGGGACCCACCAGAGAAGGTCATTCTTGGGGCCACCAGAGGAAGTTATTCTTGGGCACACCAGAGGAAATCATTCTTGGGACCCACCAGAGGAAATCATTCTTGGGACCCACCAGAGAAGGTCATTCTTGGGACCCACCAGAGGAAAACATTCTTGGGACCCACCAGAGGAAAACATTCTTGGGACCCACCAGAGGAAATCATTGTTGGTCCCACCAGAGGAAGTTATTCTTGGGCACACCAGAGGAAATCATTCTTGGGACCCACCAGAGGAAATCATTCTTGGGACCCACCAGAGGAAGTCATTGTTGGTCCCACCAGAAGAAATCATTCTTGGGACCCACCAGAGGAAATCATTCTTGAGACCCACCAGAGGAAGTCATTCTTGGGACCCACCAGAGGAAATCATTCTTGAGACCCACCAGAGGAAGTCATTCTTGGGACCCACCAGAGGTAGTCATTGTTAGTCCCACCAGAGCAAATCATTCTTGGGACCCACCAGAGGTAGTCATTGTTAGTCCCACCAGAGGAAGTCATTCTTGGGACCCACCAGAGGTAGTCATTGTTAGTCCCACCAGAGCAAATCATTCTTGGGACCCACCAGAGGTAGTCATTGTTAGTCCCACCAGAGGAAGTCATTCTTGGGACCCACCAGAGGTAGTCATTGTTAGTCCCACCAGAGGAAATAATTCTCTGGACCCATCAGAGGAAATAATTCTCTGGACCCATCAGAGGAAATAATTCTCTGGACCCACCAGAGGAAATCATTGTTGAGACCCACCAGAGTAAGTCATTCTTGGGACCCACCAGAGCAAGTCATTCTTGGGACCCACCAGAGCAAGCCATTCTTGGGACTCGCCCTTTAGTTAAAGCACAATTAGATTGTTACATAATCTAAAATGTTTTTTTATTAACCAAGTAACAAAGGGAAATTACTGAATGATTAACAAAACCGACAGGGCAAACCAAAAATACTGCCTGGGCCTTGAACCCCTTGTGCCTGGGGCCCATCCTGGGTCTTGAACCCCTTGTGCCTGGGGCCCATCGGAGGACCCTGTGGTGGGCCAGTCCGATACTACCTATAGCCATCCAGTCATGCCATCCAGGCTTCACTTGCGCTATCAGCATGGCAACTACTCAGCACCAAGGGCCAGTGACTATAACACTTATAGGGCACCTATACTCCGAGGTAAGTATATGTCGTCACCTTCACAGTGGAAGGTATATATATATATATATATATATATATATATATATATATATATATCCATCCCCAGCCCAGGTCCCCAAAACTGTGTTTTTTTTTTTACCTTGGCCTTGCCCAGTATCCATAGAAAGACAAACTAGATGCAGTCGGCCATATTCCTCTCTGGCTGAGCAGCTCAGCAATGGGGAGCGCTTCAACCTAACTGGTGTTATGTGACAGTTTGGTTGCAACAGAACTAATCAGCATGTGGTGGCCCATTCACCATAATACTACTTCCTGTTGTTTTTATAGCTATTAGGCAAAGGCTGAGGTAAAACAAAGAAACAGGCTGTTTTGAGGCACTAGGCCGGGGATAGAAGGTGACGACATATACTTACCTCGGAGTATAGGTGCCCTATAAGTGTTAGTCACTGGCCCTTAGTGCTGAGCAGTCGCCATGATGATAGTCCAGGCTGTTTTGCATGTGCCGTTGGACTGGGAAAGAAGGTGAAGTTATGGGCGACCTGGGGGGTTTCACAGAGCGGGCCTTCCTGATTCTGCATGCCCGGGAGGGGGGAGGGAATCAATGGGCCCAGTAATCTTCCTGGGCTCTCTGTGGGTTTTGGTCCACTTTAAGGCAAACCAAAACCCTATTTCCCAAGCCCTAGAGTCTAACATACCTCCCAAGTGTCCCTGATTTGGAGGGACTGTCCCTATTTTGAGTCCATGTCCCCCTGTCCCTCATTCTCATTTGTCCCTCTTTGAGGTGTAACATGCAGATCTGCAGCAATAAATGATTAATTTGCCTATTTCTATTGTTGTAACTGTAATTACCTGACCTATACGTCCCTCAATGAGGGGGTGTGGTTTAATTTACATATTGCTCCTCTTTTGAGTCCATGTCCTTCATTGGTCTCATTTGTCCCTGTTTGAGGTGTAACATGCAGAGCTGCAGCAATAAATTATTCATTTGTCTATTTAAAGTGTTTGTATTGCTGTCACTGTTACAATGTATCTCCTATCCATCCCTCAATGAGGGGCGTGGCTTCATCCATCCCTCAATGAGGGGGCGTGGCTTCACCCAGCCCTCAACGAGGGGGCGTGGCTTCATCCATCCCTCTGAGGGGGTGTGGCTTCATCCATCCCTCTGTGAGGGGCGTGGCTTCATCCCGCTGTGAGGGGGCGTGGCTTCATCCATCCCTCTGTGAGGGGGCCTCATTTAGCAAATGTCCCCCTTTCCCACCCTGAAAAGATGGTAGGTATGTAATAGGGTGTAACAATGACAACAATATAAACACTTGGACGAGGCAAATGAATAATTTATTGAGGCAGATCTACATGTTACACCTCAAAGAGGGACAAATGAGAACAATGAGGGGCAGGGGGACATGGACTCTAAAGAGGGACAATATATATAAATAAAGCCACGCTCCCTCATTGAGGGATGGATAGGAGATACATTGTAACAACTACAACAATATAAACACTTTGAATAGGCAAATTAATCATTTATTGCTGCAGATCTGCATGTTACACCTCAAAGAGGGACAAATGGGAACAGCGAGGGGCAGGGGGACATGGACTCAAAAGAGGGACAGTCCCTCCAAATCAGGGACACTTAGAAGGTATGTATTCCTATCCATCAATCAATGAGGGGGTGTGACAGAACATCCTAGGTGTAGTTAATTTCTCTGTGTGTAGGTTGGTGTAATGTGTGTATGTATATATATATATGTATATATATATATGTAATATATATATATAGACCTTGGCTGACCCCTCTGCTCTGCATAACTCCCCCCCCCCCCCCCTGCGTGCCATAAAACTCCCCCTGCATGCACACAGGGTTGCCTTGAATGACTATCTCCCCTCATAAAACTGCAAAGCATAAACAAAGTGTTATCAGGATCAACCTGCCATCGAGAGCAGAGCCAAGGTCCATATCCTGCCCTCTTCCATGGAATGTTCTCCTCATCCCCCTCCCTGTGGAATCTCAGGACAGATGGGGGATGTCATGTGGACCAGCTTTCAGGTACCCAAAGATGGAGAATCCCAGATGCACCAATCAGACAGTGGATGTCTCCAATCGCTCTGCCGATAGGAGGGATCAGAAACTGACCCCTGGTGAGAGGGAATAAGGTGAGCTGCAGAATGGGGACAGGACACACTCAATCTGACCATCAAGATTGACACACGCTGCTTTTAACATCCAAGCAAAAGAAGACCAGAAAGCGTGTGAGGACAATTTACTTGATCAAACAGAACGCAGCCCAGACGGACTTTTAAGTATATTTTCCACCTTCTTTTATTTTGCATTGCTATTTATCTTATTTACCGTGTTTTATAGTTAACTCTGGTTTTATCACCTTGCATCGTGTTTCTTGTTGTTTTGTGTTTTTCTGTTTGTTTAAATAAATTCTAAAAATACAGCAGATGCTCTCAATTGATCTGATATAAAAAGCTCACGCTATTTCTGAAGAGCCTGGCTACCTTACTTGCCTAGGACGCTCGATCGCCCCGCCTGGAAGTGGTTGTGGGTCGATCGATACGTTCGATCTGATTGTATTGTGTGTGCCCTGTATTATATTATAGAGTTGAGCACTGTTGTGCTCTGGTGGCAGCAGTTTATAGCCACGTGTGTTGCCAATTAAAGACTTGCAGTGACACACGTGGGGTACGACTGGCCGGTCTGATCAGATGAACGATCAATAGGTCTGATCAACCCGTGCAATCGTCACAGGGGGTGTGACCTAATTTAGCTAATATCCCTCATTCCCACCCTGAAAAGTTGGGAGCTATGGAATAGGATGTAACCGTTACAACAATAGAAACACTTTGAATAGGCAAATGAATTAGTTATTGCTGCAGATCTGCATGTTACACCTCAAAGAGGGACAAATGGGAACAACGGGTGAAATGGACTCAAAAGAGGGACAGTCCCTCCAAATCAGAGACACTTGAATAGCATGCTATTCCTATCATCCCTCAATGAGGGGGTGTGACCTAATTTAGCTAATGTCCCTCTTTCCCACCCTGAAAAGTTGGGAGCTATGGAATAGGGTGTAACAATGACAACAATATAAACACTATGAAAAGGGAAATTAATCATTTATTGCTGCAGATCTGCATGTTACACCTCGAAGAGGGACAAATGAGAACAACGGGGGACATTGACTCAAAAGAGGGACAGTCCCTCCAAATCCGGGAAACTTGGGAGGTACGGCTTGCAATCTAATAGGAGACGGTGGCGACACAGCAAGCTGGAGCATGGAGCTTGTTGCCAGGGTTTCATGCATAAACATGAGGTGGCAGGTCACATGACTGAGGAGGGGGGCGTGGTTACTGGCTGACCCAGGAAGCTGATTGTCATCACTTCCAGGCTAGAGGCAGGCTGCAGTGATTGTGGCTGCTCGGGATTAGCAGCAGGATAAAGGAGGACGGGGGCGGGGAGCCTGCACATTATCCCTCCAAAGCCGACGTCAACTGCAAGCGCGTAGGAAGAGGTAAATA
Source organism: Gastrophryne carolinensis (assembly GCA_027917425.1). Taxonomy (NCBI): domain Eukaryota; kingdom Metazoa; phylum Chordata; class Amphibia; order Anura; family Microhylidae; genus Gastrophryne; species Gastrophryne carolinensis. Next base: position 618,745,058 of record CM051235.1, read on the forward strand.
TCCTGCAATCACCTCTCTGCATCCTATTGTCTGTATATATATATATATATATGTCTGTGCAGCATTAGCCTTTGAGAATAGCAGAAAAGCAAAGGAGTGCGGCGATGCGTTTCGCAGGCTTGCAGCGCATTTCCACATACCGATAAATCGACCGCTTTTTTTTTTTACAAGGAATACGCGACTCGTAGGCGAGCGGACGATTCGTCTTATAATTGCATTTGTTATTATTATTTATTTGTATTTGTTGTGATGTTCGTTAGAGCAAAAGATCGCTCGCGGTGTGCGCTAAATGTCTTATTCACGGGCGGTTTGTGTGAACTCTTATGTCGGCCGAAGCGATGGGACGCCAGATCCGCGAGCGAATTTGCGATCGTTCGCTCAATCTCGGCGGCAGGCGTTTCCATGGATCCGTTCTCGTCTGAAATGGTGCGGAACGGAGTCTTTTTTTTTTAAATTGGACCAAAACCCAAGATTTTGGCTGTTCTGGGTTTTGGTCCTCGCCCGCAATCGGGGATGCCCCGCTGTGTGATACCCCCATAGCGCAGAAACAAACTCACCTGTTCCCGTTCCTACGGCGCGTGTCCGTCCGCTCATCCAATCAGCGCGCTCGGATCGGCTGACATCCCTTCGTCTAAGGCGGGTGGCTTCGAGCGCGCTGACGGCTGCATCCCCCGCTACCCTCTAACAGGGGGCCAATAACAAATGCGGGAATGCGCCCTGCTAGAGGGATAGCGGGGATAAGGACGTGGCTGATGCATACGCTGTTGAACCGGAAAAGAAGGTGAGTTACCGGGTGACCTGGAGGGATTCGCACAATGGGGCATCCTGATTTTGGATGCCCCGGGGGGAGGGAATCTGTCGGCCCGGGAATCTTATAGACAGTTGGGAGGTATGCAGGGGTTCCCAACACTTCTTCATCAAGTACCACTTAATCCGGACCTTCACCCTGAATAAGAGCCTATCTTATATGTTTCCCACACCCTGTACATACAGATTGCTCACATTAATCCGGACCTTCACCCTGAATAAGAGCCTATCTTATATGTTTCCCCTTTGTACATACAGATTGCCCACATTAATCCGGACCTTCACCCTGAATAAGAGCCTATCTTATATGTTTCCCACACCCTGTACATACAGATTGCTCACATTAATCCGGACCTTCACCCTGAATAAGAGCCTATCTTATATGTTTCCCACACCCTGTACATACAGATTGCTCACATTAATCCGGACCTTCACCCTGAATAAGAGCCTATCTTATATGTTTCCCACACCCTGTACATACAGATTGCTCACATTAATCCGGACCTTCACCCTGAATAAGAGCCTATCTTATATGTTTCCCACACCCTGTACATACAGATTGCTCACATTAATCCGGACCTTCACCCTGAATAAGAGCCTATCTTATATGTTTCCCACACCCTGTACATACAGATTGCTCACATTAATCCGGACCTTCACCCTGAATAAGAGCCTATCTTATATGTTTCCCCTTTGTACATACAGATTGCTCACATTAATCCAGACCTTCACCCTGAATAAGAGCCTATGTTATATGTTTCCCACACCCTGTACATACAGATTGCCCACATTAAAAATCACCCTACCTGCATCTACTGCATGTTATGAGCCTTTAAACATCAAAGATGGCGGCTCATGGAACATTAGGCAGCCTGCAAACAGGAAGTGCCTTCTGACTGTGCCGCTCTGCATTCTGGGATTGCTGACCTGATAGGGTTAAACAGTAAAGCTGTTAACCTGACTGCAATTAACATGAACACTTTTGAATAAACAAGCATCTGGTGATTTTCTGAAGAATGTCTATTATGTGTGAACACCACTTCTTCTCTTCAAGGTTTTAGCCTTCACAGCATTATTAGCCAAAATACAGCTTGTGACGCCATAACTCATATCATCCCAAGAAATGTTTTCATATTTTGTACTTGTCCCAGGTCATGACCTGGACAGTGTCAGACAAACAATAAAATTACAAGAAAAAGTCTGACACTCCCTATGGGGTATATACTGGGAAAGGGGTGTGTCAGATGACCAATGAAAATGCTTGAATTTGTATCTGTATATGTGTGGCAACACCCACCCATATCATTGTATATTAGCAACTGAAAATAAAATCAAAAGGGGCACATTCGCTTCAGATGCCCTTTGAGTCTTTACTACACAGCGGTCTCTCTGTGTCTTATTCACTCTTAGAATGATTTGGACTCTGACAACAGAAGTAGAAGCTGTGCCCAAATGGGGTACGAACTTAACAGACCTTTTCCTGACCCCTGCTCTGCTCTGTCTGAGCAAAGCACAGCTTTAACCCCGCCCCCCTGTACCTTATCCCACTCTCCTCAGTAAGTGTGATGTTTCTGAGTCAAGATGGCGGCACCCGTATCCTAGAGTCCTGAACAGAGTTGCAGCCCAGTGGGGGAAAGAATAATAAGTGACTAAAAACTTAAAATATATTAATTTTAGATGATTGGGAATCATTTTTTAAGGGTTTGGGCTTTTCAATAAATCATGGTGAAGGTCCGGTTTAACATTTGCTAAATATCTCATATACCACCTGGGTTGTACGTATGGGTTGTCAGCACCTAAAACAGTGTTAAAAACAAAAAAACAACCATATAAGTTGTATGATATACACAAATAATATATAATATATTATTATTATTAAAGCATATATCATTTTTTTTTTCTTATTACCTTTTGTAGCAGTTTTCTACTTCTAAAGCGAGTCAGGGATGGGTAATATGGGCAGATCAGGTTGAAATACAGGCCAATCTGCAACCTGGCAGACCACCACCTGATCAGCATACCTCCCAAGTGTCCCTGGTTTGGAGGGACTGTCCCTCTTTTGAGTCCATGCCCCCCTGTCCCTCGTTGTTTCTTATTTGTCCCTCTTTGAAGTGTAACATGCAGATCTGCAGCAAAAAAAGATTCATTTGCCTATTTAAAATGTTTGTATTGTTGTAACTGTTACACCATATCTCCTATCCATCCCTCAAGGAGGGGGCGTGGCCAAATTTACATATGATCCCTCTTTCCCTCCCTGAAAAGTTGGTAGGTATGCTATCGGTGGTACTGGTACTTCCAGAGTATCAATGAGTAATTTAGAGAGTTATTAGGACTATTCTAGAGTAAAGTAGCATGTTGCTGAGTAATATAGAGTATTACTGAATAATCTATTGTATCACTGAGATTAGAATGAAACTAAGTAATGTAAAATATTATTGTGTAATCTATCACCTCCCAACCTTGTCTAATCAAGTGCCGCTTTGCAAGCACCACCTTTTAAAAAGCCATTTAAAGAGGACCAAAACCCAGGATTTTGACTATCCTGGGTTTTGGTTCTTGTCCCTGGAGCGCCCCAATCGGGCGCCCCTCTGTGTGAAATCGCCCCGGTTGCCGAAAACAACTCGCTTCCACTCGGGCCTACGGCGCATACGCGGCCGCTCGTCCAAGCAGCACGCTTGAAGCTTTGTCTAAGACCAGAGGCTCCGAGTGCGCCGGCGGCAGCATCCCCTGCTTCCCTCTAACAGGGAGCGTCATGCTAGAGAGATAGTGGGGATGTGGTTCGCGCATGCGCCGTTGGACTGGGAACCAAGGTAAGTGTAGGGGGCGACCTGGGGGGGGGGGGGTTCACACATCGGGGCATCCCGATCTTGGATGCCCCGGGGGGGGGGGGGATCTTATAGATTCTCAGGACTTTCGCAGTGGGTTTTGGTCCACTTTAAAGTGAATGAATCATAATAAATAGGCAGTTTATTTACTGTGCAGTTGTGCACCCAGGCCTGGGTGTAGTATAGATGGCGAATAATCCAGTAGGGGTATACAGGTCAGTCTGCAGCCTTTGTCAGGTACCACCTGAAAGTACCACCTGTTGGGAACCCCTGGTATAGAGGTAAAGCCAGGAAAGAGGCAATAACTTTTGTAGGGTAATTAAAAAGAGCAGTACAAAAAGAAAACAGGCGCGAAAGATTGTTCTAATTGTTGGTTAGCGCGATTGGATGCAGGTTTGCTGTGCTGGGCGCTCCGCATCTTATTTGTGGCCAATGGCAAGTGACAGAATTTTTATTGTCAGCCAAATGGTTGCAACACTCAGCCAACTAATACATCCGCGCTCAATCGTAGGTGATGCGTTTTGTAGGCCTTCAGCGCATTTCTACAAACAGATAAATAGACCGCTTGTTTTTCAAGTAATATGAGGAATGTGCGACTCGTATATTGTTTGCTTATTGTGTTCGTTGTTATAATTATTTATGTATATTCGTTCACTCAGCCAACGAATACATCCGCGCTCAATCGTAGGTGATGCGTTTTGTAGGCCTTCAGCGCATTTCTACGAACAGATAAATAGGCCGCTCGTTTTTCAAGTAATGTATGAGGAATGTGCGATTCATATATTGTTTGTGTTCGTTGTTATAATTATTTATGTATATTCGGTCACTTGGCCAACTAATACATCTGCCCTCAATCGCAGACTATATGTTTCGTAGGCCTTCAGTGCATTTCCCCAAACCGTTAAATAGACCACTCGTTTTTCAGGTAATGTAAGAGGAATGTGTGACTCATAGGCGAGGGGATGATTTGTCTGCTAATTGTGTTCATTATTATCTTATATTCGTTCGCTCAGCCAACTAGTATATTCGCGCTCAATCGCAGACGATACGTTTTGTAGGCCTTCAGTGCATTTCCATGATCAGATAAATAGACTGCTCATTGTAATGTATGTATGAGGAATGAGCGACTCGTATGTGCGGGCAATTTGTCTGCTAATTGTGTTCGTTATTATTTATTTATATTCGTTCTAATGTTCGTTAGAGTAAACGTCCATGAGATCACTCGTAGTGTGCGCTAAACGTCTTATTTCTCGACGATTTGTGTTTGCGCATGGCGAGAGTCGCGCGATCGACGAGAACTCTATTGTCAGCCAAAACGATAGGGTGTCCGATCAGCAAGCAAATTCTTGTTCATCGCAACGATCATGGCGGCTGACTAATGAATTTGCACTCATTGCTCAATCGCAGGTGATAGGTTTCGTAGGCTTACAGCGCATTTCCACAAACAGACCGCTCGTTTTTCAAGTAATGTATGAGGAACGTGCGACTTGTAGGCGAGCGGACGATTTGTCTGCTAATTGTGTTTGTTATTATTTATATTCGTTCTAATGTTCGTTAGAGTAAACGTCCGTGAGATTGCTTGTGGTGTGCGCTAAACGTCTTATTTGTGGCCAATTTGTGTTTTACGCATGCAGACAGTTGTGTGACCAACCAGAAATCTTTTGTCAGCCGAAACGATAGGGTGCCCGATCCGCGAGCAAATTCTCGTCCAATTCACAATCTTGGGGGCTGACTAATGAATTTGTGCTCATCGCGCAGCCATAGACGATATGTTTCGTAGGCTTACAGCGCATTTCCACAAACAGACCGCTCGTTTTTCAAGTAATGTATGAGGAACGTGCGACTCGTAGGCGATTTGTCTGTTAATTGTGTTCACTCGGCCAGCGTATACATTCACGCTCAATCGCAGGCGATGCGTTTCGTAGGCCTTCAGCGCACTTGCACGCACAGATAAATAGACCACTAGTTTTTCATGTGATGCATGAGGAATGTGCAACTTGTATGTGCGGACGATTTGTCTGCTAACTGTGTTCTTTATTATTTTATATTCGTTCACTCGGCAACTAATACATTCGCGCTCAGTCGCAGGCGATACGTTTCGTAGGCCTTCAGTGCGTTTCCACAAACGGATAAAGACTAGAAGTAATATGTGAGGAATGTGCGACTCGTAGGCCTTCAGTGCGTTTCCACAGACGGATAAAGACTAGAAGTAATATGTGAGGAATGTGCGACTCGTAGGCAATCAGACCATTTGTCTGCTAATTGTGTTCATTAGTTATATTAGTTGTAATGTTCGTTAGAGTAAACATCCGTGAGGTCGCTGGTGGTATGCACTAAACGTCTTATTTGTGGTCGATTTTGTGTCTGCGCATGGCGACGGTCGTGCGACCAACAAGAAATCTTTTGTCAGCCGAAACGATAGGACGCCCGATCCGTGAGTGAGTTCTCATTCTTTGCTCGATCTCGGGCGGCAGGCAAAAAATTTTTTATTGCCAAAAAAAGACTAATAAATCCGTGCTCATCGCTCAATCGCAGCTCCTGGCGTTTCCACTGATCCATTCTCATCTGATTGCGGTCGATTTGGCGCTCACAAACCGATTTGTTGAAATGGGTCGTAACGGAGTATATTTTAAGGTGGGCTTTCGACTTCTGTTTGTCAGATGTGATGAATGAAAGGAAAGACAGGAAATGCAGTGATAACTTTTTGTAGGATAAATTGAATGCGTACAAAAATGAAAACCCACAGACCAGAGAGTGTATTAACACCTCATTTAGTGTATTATATATGTGTATATATTCTCTAACACGCTTCCTGAAGCCCTCACTCTGTATAAATCCTCCTATGAATGACAGTAGTAGCGATTTCTCCTGACCGAGCACATCTATCATTTGTTACAGTGTGTTATGCACTGCTGAGCTAAGGTAAACAGACTCATACATTGCATCTTTCGGGTGATATCTCCCAGGGGAGGAGCAGAGAAGATGACTTGTGTCTTTTGTGAGTCTGCATCTATTTGTAAACCATTTATACCTAGATGCCAGGTGTAACTGGAAAGCTCAACAGGAAATGGAGAAGGAAAGTGCGACCGCTAGCAAAACACTACAGAATGCAGAAACGCGGGCAATCGCGTTTGCCGCTATTGTAGCACATGGACTAGGTGTAAAACCTGCCTCCCACATGTTGGGTGCGGGCGCACCCTTAGTGACACAGCAGCCGGGCAGCAAATCCACTCAGAACGCTTTTATCATTAGAAAGGCTTGCACTGCAGATGCTTGTGTGACCCGCTCCAGGGTTAGTGAGTCTCAGGGGGCCCCTTGTGGTGATACCGTGGCATGTTTTTAGTGCGAAAGAATAGAAAGGAAAAGAAAAAAAAAAAGAAATATATATATATATATAATTATTCAAATATAATAAAATATAATAATAAAATAATAATAATAGATATAATAAAATAAAATAATAATAATAGATATAATAAAATAAAATAATAATAATATATATAATAATAGATATAATAATAATAATAGATATAATAAAATATAATAATAGATATAATAAAACAATAATAGATATAATAAAATAATAGATATAATAATAATAATAATAGATATAATAGATATAATAAAATAATAGATATAATAATAATAATAATAGATATAATGAAATAATAATAATATAAGAAGAAGAAATAATATAATAGAAGGACAGAATGAAAGCAAGATCAGAAGGAATGCGAGACACAAGAATAAAAGAGAGAGAAAAGAAATGGGTGGGGGGGGGAGAATAGCTTGTAAGAAATATAAAGAATAAATGGAAAGAAATTGAAAGAAACAAAAGCATACAGTGAAGAACAGAAAAATAAAACCAAATGAATAACAGAAAAAAGCAACAGAAGGCAGGTAGTAAAATGTGTGTAATGGAAGCAGATTTCCCTACTTGCAATCTGTTGCTATTGGCAACCGTACACCAAGAAGAGAAAAGCGAGGCCTGTACACACAGAGCACTGCTTCTATGGCCGCTGCCGAGGTGAGGGAGCTCACTCACCCTTACACATGGCCAACTGCAGAGTACAGTGTGTACAGGGCTCGCTTCTCTCTTGTGTATGGTGCAAGTAGAGAAACCTGTTTCCATAAAATGCACATTTTACTACCTGCAATCTGTTGCTGTTAGCAACCGTAAACCAAGTCTGTACACCAAGAAGAAGATAAGTTAACATGCACACACAGAGCACTACTTCTATGGCCGCTGCCGAGGTGAGGGAGCTCACTCACCCTTACACATGGCCAACAGCAGTGTTCAGTGTGTACAGGACTCGCTTCTTTCTACTTGGTGTACAGTTGCCAATAGCAACAGATTGCAGGTGTTAAAACTGCTTCCATAAAACAATTTTACTTCCTGCAATCTGTTGCTATTAGCAACCGTACACCAAGAAGAGAAAAGTGAGGCCTGTACACAAAGCTGCTTGCAGGCGGTGGATTTCAGTCTTGCTCTGGTTACATGGCGCTGTCCCCCTCCTCCTCCTCCTCCTCCATTGTCTTCCTCAGGCCCATTCCCGTCCTCGTTTCTTGTCTTCCCTCCCCCGCCTCCCCCTTTGTTTATATTGATTAGGCCTCACAGAGGGGAGAAGCCTCCTCAGGAGAGACACGCGGCAGGCGCAGGCCTTGCGAGAATTTCTCTCACATATTCTACTACAATATATATATTTTTTGTATGCTCCATTTTTCCTATTTCAGAATCCAAATCATTTTTATCCACCAAGTCCAGTGATTGTACAAGAAATTTACCTCAGCGGGTTACAGGGGGAGGTTCTGCCACACACCACATGCCTGTGTCTTTCTTTTTTTTTCACTGGAACACATACACTCTCACTTTCTTTTTCTTTCTCTCTCTCACAGTTGTGCGCACACTCTCTCTCGCACACCCACAATGTTTCACACTCGCACTCTCAGAAACAAACCTCGATTATGTGTTTTTTTTCTTTCTTTACCCCAAGGGATCCCCTGTACTAGTTCAGAGGGTTGGGGGGGGGCGGCAAGTCACTTGCCCAACATGGCAGCGGATAGCTTGCCCATACCCCCCACCTCATTGCCGTACTCCCACTTACCAGGGCTTGCGGAAGAGCCCAGCACCCTGGACCTGTGCCAAAGGGCAATCATCTCTCCTCTGTTCTCTTCCCTCTGTTCACTTCTCTTCTCTACTGTTTTGTTCTCTTCTCTGCTGTTCTCTCTACTTTCCCCTCTTCTCTTATCTACCATTATCTCTTCTCTACTGTTCTCTTTTCTCTCTTCTCCTCTCTACTGTTCTTTTCTAGCTTCTCCTCTCTACTGTTCTCTTTTCTCTCTTCTTCTCTACTGTTCTCTCTTCTCCTCTCTACTGTTCTTTTTTCTCTCTTCTCCTCTCTACTGTTCTCTTTTCTCTTTTCCTCTCTACTGTTCTCTTTTCTCTTTTCCTCTCTACTGTTCTCTTTTCTCTCTTCTCCTCTCTACTGTTCTCTTTTCTCTCTTCTCCTCTCTACTGTTCTCTTTTCTCTCTTCTCCTCTCTACTGTTCTCTTTTCTCTCTTCTCCTCTCTACTGTTCTCTTTTTTCTCTCTTCTCCTCTCTACTGTTCTCTTTTCTCTTTTCCTCTCTACTGTTCTCTTTTCTCTTTTCCTCTCTACTGTTCTCTTTTCTCTTTTCCTCTCTACTGTTCTCTCCTCTACTGTTCTCTCTTCTCTTCTCTACTGTTCTCTCTTCTCTACTGTTCTCTCTTCTCTTCTCTACTGTTCTCTCCTCTACTGTTCTCTCCTCTACTGTTCTCTGTTCTCTACTGTTCTCTGTTCTCTACTGTTCTCTGTTCTCTACTGTTCTCTTTTCTCCTCCTCTCTACTGCTCTCTCTTCTCCTCTCTACTGTTCTCTCTTCTCCTCTCTACTGGGCTCTTTTTCTGTCTTCTCACCCTCTACTGTTCTCTTCTCCTTTCCACTGTTCTCTTTTCTCTCTTCTCCTTTCCACTGTTCTCTTTTCTCTCTTCTCTACTCTTTCACTTTTTGCCTCCCCTTTTTCTCTACGATAATGTATTTTATAACAAATGTACATTTGTGACTTATATACAAGGAGTTTGATGTCTCATAAAAAGAGAATAAATTCCAGTATAAGAACAGTGAGGGGGAGGGGCTGCATTAGTGTAGTTATTCTAAGTATGTCACACACCCCACTTCAAACTTTAATATTTACAATAGGGTTAACTCACCGCTAGGTGGCAGCATTGCAGAGAATCTCCAAAAATTCAACAGGCCCCTCCCGGTCTATACATACCTGGTACCTCCCAACAATCACCCAGTGTTCTTCTCTGCAAGGTGGCGACAAGACAGAAGAAAGAAGTCTCCTGCTTGCAGGTAGCCGGGGTATCCCCCCGGCCCCCCCCCCCCCCCCCCCCGTGGTCTATTTCTGCCCGGCTCTTGTTTGTAGCATACTTGTTATCTGGCAGCCTCCCAGCTTCGGCTGTAGGCCGGGCAAAAGGTAGCCGGCACCTTGGGTGCCTAGGAGATTAGCTCCTCCGCTCGACCCTTCATTGCGGGGCATAGCGGGATTCCCGGAGTGGTGATCCGGATGTGGGATGCCCCCATTTAACTAGTGGAAGTTAGCGGTTATAGGTTGTGCTAGCCCTGGGACAGTAGTTTATTCCTCACTCCGGGGTGTGTGGCGCACTTTGGGACCGGTGACATGGTTGTGTGAGTGTGGCTGCGGAGCTGGCTGGTTTTGTGAGGGCTCCTGCGCTGTTTGCTGTGGTGTTTTTTGACTGGACCTGCCTTGTGTGTGATCTTTTACTTCAGCCGCTGCTTGTGTGAGTTGGCGTTTCTCCCCTCAGGAGCCGGGGGGGCGGGGCCAGGCTGCGCGCTGCGCCGCGGTCCCGCCTGTGGCTGAGCGCCGTGCTCGGCGCTTGTAGCCTAGCGTGTCCGGCCTGCTCAGGGGTGAGAGAGAGAGAGGTATGAGTGTGTGTGTGTGTTTTGCGCACTCGGGACCGGCAGGTTGCTCCGCCGGTCCCGTCTTGGAGGCTGAGCGCGGTTCGCTGGTCTGGCTTCGATGACGCCGCAGGGGGGCGGGACCGCGTCGCGCGCGGGACGCGCGCTGATTGGCCGGTTTGGAGGGGCGGGGCCTTCTCGGCTCCCGCGCTCCCGGGGCTCGTCTTCCCCTCCTTCACAGTCACGGAGTGGTGTTCGGGCCGCCATCTTTCTGCGGTTGCCTCTCTGCGCTTGTCTTCTCTCAGGTAGGCTTTTCAGGCAGATTAACTTGCGGGGGTTGTTTTTGGTCACATAGGACTGGTGGCCTGGCCCCCCGCCTTACGTCCCCCTCCTTCTCCCTCCTCCTCGCTCCCGCCCGCCTTTTTAAGGTGCTGGCTGGACATATTAACCATTTCTTTTTGTCTATGGTTAATGGGGGGGGGGGCTGTATGATTTTTCTGTATTTTTTATAGCTATCTGTGCCTGGACTGACTGTTGTCCCTGTTCTTTTGTGTCTTTCAGATCCTGGGATCCCGTCTGGCAGGGCTCTCCCGGTCTTATATACCTGGCTTGTGGGGGGTGGTTGTATAGCAATATATATATATGTTTTTTATGCTAATTCCCCTGGGTCAGGATTTTTAGGCAATTTTAGATAATTAGGGGGCATCCCGGGTCGCGTACTGCATAAATCCCTGGGTTCCGCGAATACCATAAATTTCACCACATGGAGGCTGCCACAGATACCGGAAATGGTTCTTCGGGACAATCCAAGGTGTGCGGGGGTTGTGGGACTCCGCTCCAGGGAGATGATGTCATTTTGTGTATCCCATGTGCACAGCAGAACATTGCACGGCAGTCCAGTACTCCGGTGCCTAGCACTTCGTCGGCCGCGCCATCTCCCTCTCCCCCTCGCTTATTCCGGACCCCGTGTGACGTTGTCCTGGGCGGGGATTCGCAATCTGAGGTATGTGCACGTTTGACCAGCCTTGAGAAAAGGTTTTCTGCAATGGCCGCTCAGAAGGCTCCAGCTAAGCGGAAGCATCTGTCTCCGCCTCCGCCGGATTCAGATGAGGAAGTTATTGGAGATCTGGATTGGTCGGATCGTCCCCTTGAAGATGGTGAACTCATTGAGGAAGAAGATTCTGAGGTTCAGCAGTTGCTGGGTGCTGAGGGGGATCAGGCTGAGGGCCTTCCCCTTGATTCATCTACCATTCTGACTCAGATGTTTGAGGTCTTGGATTTGGATCCTCCGGTGGTTGCTCCTAGGCCTAAGGGTCAGCTTTTTGGGGTGTCCAAGCAGCGCTTGGAGTTTCCCAGCCAACAGCATTTTGAAGAGATTGTTTTCAAGCAATGGGAGCAACCTACGCGTCTTGTCGGTGTGCCGTCTAGCTGGGATAGGAAGTATCCCTTTCCGGCGGAATTGATGAAGCGTTGGTCTGTCCCCCCTGAGGTAGATACTCCGGTCTTGGGACTGTCCAACACGGCGGTCGTGCATTCCCCTGACACGACTTCGCTCAGGGACGGCGAGGATCGCCGGATTGATCAGCTGGCCCGCCATGGTTTTGTATGTGCGGGTTCGGTGTTAAGGCCTGTCTGTGCTTCGGCTCTTTTGACCTTTGCGGTCAGGTCTATTGTCAGGGACTTGGGTGTGGATCTCGAGCCTACCTGTGATGAGTCTATTGCGCTTAAGCGCTGTGATTCCTTCTTGTCATTTATCCTGGCCGCTCAGGAGGATGCCATGTTGATGTGTGGTAGGGCTACTGCCTTGCTGGTGGCTATCCGTCGCTGTGTGTGGTTGAGACAGTGGACGGCGGATTTTAATTCTAAAAGATCGCTCACGGCTCTTCCCTTTTTGGGTTTGAGGCTTTTTGGTGAGAGACTGGATTCTGTTGCCAAGGGAGGTAAGTTACCTCAGCGCAAGAAATTTCGCCGTTCCTTTCGGGGGACGGTCTCCTTCAATCCGTCCTTTCGGGGAGCCGGAGCCGGCAGGGGTGCGGGCTTCTCGGCCTCCAGGGGCGCCAGTTGGAATAGGGGTAAAGGCCGTGGCCGTTCCGTTCGCGTCTGGGGCGCCAAGCCCAAACCAGTTGCCAAGCCCGCCCAGCAATGAGGGGGCGCCCTCACCCGTTCGGGTGGGGGGGCGGTTGCAACTTTTCTCCCGGGTGTGGGACCAGGAGTCCTTCCGTCCTATTCTGGATTTGAAGTTTCTCAACAGGTTTATTCGTCCCGGGAAGTTCCGCATGGAAACCCTGCGGTCTGCGATCGGTTCGCTTCGGCAGGGAGACTTTATGACGTCCATAGACATCAAGGATGCGTACCTGCACATTCCGATTTTTTCCCAGCTCATCAGCGGTTCCTTCGTTTCGTGGTGGAGGATCGGCATTTTCAGTTTGTGGCTCTTCCATTCGGCCTCACCTCTGCTCCGAGAGTGTTCACCAAGGTGTTGGCGGGGGTGATGGCCCTGCTCAGAGCTCAGGCGATTCGCATTGTGCCTTACCTGGACGATCTTCTCATCATGGCGCCTTCCTTCAGTCAAGCAGAGGGGGACACCAACCTGGTGGTGTCTATGCTGGAAAGGTTCGGCTGGGTGATCAATTACCCCAAGTCCTCGCTGGTTCCGGCCAGGGTGGTGACCTTTCTGGGGATGTCGTTGGACTCCTGCCAGCACAGAGTGTTTCTCCCTCAGGCCAAGGTTCTGCTGATTCAGGAATTGGCCCAGTTGCTTCTCTCCCATCCTCATCCGTCCATTTGTCTGGGGATGAGACTGGTGGGTTTGATGGTGGCCTCGTTCGAGGCAGTTCCCTTTGCACAGTTTCATACGAGGACTCTTCAACTTCATCTTTTGGCGTCTTGGGACCGGCGTCCGGGGTCGTTGGATCGGTCCTTCCGGTTGTCCCCTCGGGTTCGGCAGTCCCTTCTGTGGTGGTTGGTCTCGGACAACCTCTTGAAGGGCAGGTCGTTTCTGACCCCGCTTTGGGAAACTGTCACCACGGATGCCAGTTTGTCAGGCTGGGGAGGTTTCTAGAAGGATCTTCAGTTTCAGGGGCAGTGGGACCCTCAGGAGGCCCACTTGCCCATCAATGTTCTGGAATTGCGAGCCATCAGGTTGGTTCTGTCTCACTTGACACATCATTTACAGGGTCTGCCGGTTCAGGTTCGATCAGACAATCAGACGGCGGTTGCTTACATCAATCACCAAGGAGGGACTCGCAGTCTGGGTGCCCACAGGGAGGTGTCTCTGATTTTAGTCTGGGCGGAGACTCATGTCCCTTGCATCTCGGCAGTTTACATTCCGGGAGTGGAGAACACGGAGGCGGACTTTCTGAGCCGGTGTGCGTCCCGTCGGGGGGAGTGGTCTCTCCATCCCCAGGTGTTTCGGTCGCTTTGTCTCCGGTGGGGGACGCCGGAGGTGGATCTGTTTGCCTCTCGTCACAATCACAAGCTTCCGTTCTTTGTGTCCCTGTCCCGGGACCCTCTGGCCCTGGCGGTGGATGCCATGGCCCTGAGCTGGAGGGACCTGGGGTTTCTTTATCTGTTTCCTCCGATTCCCATGCTAGGCAGGGTTCTGCGAAAGTTGGTTCTGGAAGGAGTTCCCGCCATTCTCGTGGCTCCAAGGTGGCCAAGGCGGGTGTGGTTCGCAGACATCGTTCGTCTGGCCGTAGATCAGTTCGATCTGCCTCTTCGGCCGGATCTTCTCACACAGGGTCAACTATGTTACCCCACTTTACAAACGCTGGCTTTGACGGCTTGGCTGCTGAAACCTCCATCTTAACCCTTTTGTTGCCAAGCACGTAACACCTACGTGCTGGCTTGGCTGGGCCTTAAGTGCCAAGCACGTAGGTGTTACGTGCTTGACTTTCCTCGCTTGTAGTTTAAAAAGTAAAAACAACAAATACTCACCTGACCCCTTGTTGGATCCGGCCGGGTCTCCTCTTTAATTTGGTGCCATCCGATCCCCCGTGGGGGGTCGGATGGCTCCAGGAGAGCCCCCGGAATAGGCCGCCCCCCCCCCCGCTTCTGCAGCAGCAGCTTCTAACTGTAAAAAAAAAAAAAAAAAAAAATGACATTCACTTACCTGTGTGTGCGCTGGCTCCCGCTGTCCCTCCTCTTCACCTGGGGGGCCTCCGATCCCCCCCCAGGACTTACCGATCTTCAGGAGAGAGCCTGGGAGGCTCTCTCCTCTCTTCTGCACGATGGCGGCCGCCATCATGCCTCTAAGCCCCGCCCCCTTGGGGGCGGGGCTTATGAAGTCATCCCGGCCCCGATCTCAGGCTTCAGCCTTCTCAGCTTCTCAGATGCCGGTGATCGGTGCCCTGGAAGGAGGTGGCAGGAGATCCTCTGATCTCCTGCCTTCTCCTTCTCTGGATGCCGATCACCGGCATCTGTCAGCTGAGCGGCGAGGGACAAGAGCTTGCAATCGAAGGTAAGTACAGTAAAAAAAAATTTTTTTTTTTTCTAATAAAATACTTTTTATTATTGTGTGGTGTTTTTTTTTCACATTAACCCTTTGTGAGCTGGTAAGGGGTCCATGAGACCCCTTATACCAGTTCACAAGGCTGGGGGGGTGGCAAGTCACCTGCCCTAGCGGGTGGCTTGCCATTAACCCCCGCACCCCCATTACCTGCCTCCCCAAAGGCCAGGGGGGGGCAGAAGAGCCCGGGCCCACATAGGCTATGTGGGCTCGTAGGCTGCAGGGTGGGGGGGCCACCAAAGCTGGCCCCCCCACTCTGTGCCTACAAGCCCCCATAGCTGGTCCCGGGCTGGTTACTTTGGGTAAGGGGGACCCCACGTCATTTTTTTTTTTGGATTTTGAAGGGTTTTTAACCCTTCAAAATCCAAAAAAAATGGGGTCCCCCTCCCCGAGAAGGGGGACCCTATGTCATTTTTTTTTTTAATTAACCATTTGTCATCCAGCAGCTATAAAAGGCTTCTGGGCAGGAAAGGGTGTCTACCTATACATATGTGGTATCGCTGTAACCGGGAGAAATTGGGGTTTCTCACGCAATAAGATTTTATTGACAAACTTACATTTTTTATTACAAAAAAACTCTACAAATTGTAAAAAAATGTTTTTTTTTTGTTTTTTTTCACACATTTCACCCAAAAAAATTGAGAATACACCTAAAAAATACAAACAAGACATTTCATGTTAAAGCCCAGACTCTGTTGAAAAAAACAATATATAATTTTCCTGGGAAATCCCTGGAAATCCCTTCAAAAATGACAGTTGAATATGTGTAGCGCAAAATGGTGAAACATCGTCTGGCAACAGGGAGTGGCAAATGCTGCAGGTAGGCTGGCAGCGAAAGGGTTAAAGGAGGAGGGTCTTTGGGATGCGGTCATTCGGACTCTTATTAGTGCCAGGAAGAGATCTTCTTCCATCTATTACCGGTATTGGAGATCTTATATTGATTGGTGTGAGGCTAGGTCTTTGCCTTGCCGGGTTTTTTCTGTGTCTAGGATTTTGGAGTTTCTTCAGTCGGGGCTGGACTCCGGTCTTCAGCTGAGTACCCTGAAGGGGCAGGTTTCTGCCTTGTCAATTTTTTTCCAGAAGTCTTTTGCTAGTCATTCCTTGGTCAAGACTTTTTTCCAGGGGGTTACGCACGTGCGGCCTCCTAGGAAGCCTTTGCTCCCAGTTTGGGATTTGAATTTGGTGCTTTCTGCTCTTAAGGCTCCTCCTTTTGAGCCTTTGCGGGATATTGCTCTGTCCACTCTTACTCAGAAGGTTGCCTTTCTGGTGGCCATCACTTCGGTTCGGCGTGTTTCAGAGTTGGCAGCTTTGTCTATTCAGGCTCCTTATTTCGAGGATCATCAGGACAAAGTGGTTTTTCGCTTCAAGTCTGACTTTCTCCCTAAGGTGGTCTCTGCTTTTCATCTTAACCAGGACATTGTTCTTCCTTCCTTGTGTCCTAAGCCTAAGAATGTCAAGGAGAGTGCTTTGCACTGCTTGGATGTTGTACGTTGTGTTAGGTACTATCTTCGTGCTACGTCTTCTTTTCGTAAGACTGATGCCTTTTTCGTTGTGCCCTGTGGGCCTAGGAAGGGTTTGGCTCCGGCCAAGTCTTCCATTAGTAAATGGATTCGTCAGGCCATTGTTGGAGCTTATTCGGCTAAGGGGAAGGATCCTCCTTTTCGCGTTACTGCTCATTCTACTCGTGCGGTTGGTGCATCCTGGGCTTTTCAGCACCAGGCCTCGGTTGAACAAGTGTGTAAGGCTGCAACTTGGTCTTCCATTCATACTTTTTCTAAGTTCTATAAGGTTGATGTGCGGGCCTCAGCGGATGCTGTTTTTGGCCGCAAGGTTTTGCAGGCTGCAGTGGTTTGAGTTTTTTTGCTGCATTATTGCCTGGTCGGATACCCACCCTTTTCTGGACACTGCTGTTGGATGTCCCTATTGTAAATATTAAAGTTTGAAGTGGGGTGTGTGACATACTTAGAATAATACCATTTTGTGAATACTCACCTGTAAAATGGGTATTATAAGTATGTCACACACCCCACTTCACCCGCCCTTTTTTAGTATCCTGGCTCTTTATATGGTGAAGTTTAGTTTCTTTACGTTGAGGGTTACATTGTTTGTTCCTGGTACCTTGTCTTACTGCTGTTCTAATACTGGGTGATTGTTGGGAGGTACCAGGTATGTATAGACCGGGAGGGGCCTGTTGAATTTTTGGAGATTCTCTGCAATGCTGCCACCTAGCGGTGAGTTAACCCTATTGTAAATATTAAAGTTTGAAGTGGGGTGTGTGACATACTTATAATACCCATTTTACAGGTGAGTATTCACAAAATGGTATTATAATGTAGTATGAGCCATCGGAGTGAAGCTTCCTCTAGTACAGCCCCCTTCTTTATTTATTTTTTCCTGTCTATATCTTCTTCTGTGTCTTTCCTTTTTCTTCTCCCTTTTCATTTCTCCCCATCCCCAGGATGTGACTGACAAGTGCCACTGTCTGTGTTAGTTCTCCAGAGTCGCCATCATGGAGGAGACAGAGAAGCAACTCGAGGAACTTGAGGAGAACGAGAAGAAGATGGACGCGCTGTCTGGAAGAATCCTCAACATCACAATGGAGATCGCCTTCCTCCTGACCGGAGAGGTGAGGAAATGTGTGACCCCCCCCCCCCATACCTGCCAAGTGTCCCTGATTTGGAGGGACTGTCCCTCTTTTGAGTCCATGTCCCCCTGTCCCTTGTTCTCATTTGTCCCTCTTTGAGGAGTAACATGCAGATCTGCAGAAATAAATGATTAATTTGCCTATTCAAAGTGTTTCTATTGTTGTAACTGTTACATCCTATCTCCTATCCATCCCTCAATGAGGGGGCGTGGCTTCATCCATCCCTCAATGAGTGGGGCGTGGCTTCATCCATCCGTCAATGAGGGGGGCATGGCTTCATCCATCTCTCAATGAGGGGGTCTGGCTTCATTTACCTATTGTCCCTCTTCCCCGCACTGAAAAGCTGGTAGGTATGCCGCCCGGGCCTGAGCAGTGTGCTCTGCCGATCGGCCCGGGAACTTATAAGATTCCAAGTTCCGTTCGATTTCCTCCCCCCCCCCCCCCCGCGCATCAAAAATCGGGATGCCCCACTGTGTGAAAACCCCAGGCCGCCCCATACTCTTACCTTTGTCCGTGGCCGCATCCCCGCTCTTCCCCTAGCAGGGTGGGGATCTCCAAAACGGGATGGCCTTCTAAAGAGAACAATACCCAGGAGAGTGAAAATCACAGGTGGTGTTCATCTTAAAGTGGACCAAAATTATAAAATAATTTTCAGCATGTTGCCTGTTAGAGGGAAGCGGGGGATGCGGCCTCAGCTCGCTCGGAGCCGCTGACCTTAGACGAAGGCTTAGATGGCGTGACGTCAGTGGCTCAGAGCGCGCTGATTGGACAAGTGGCCGCTCTTGCACCGTAGGACCGGAAACAGGTGAGTTAACTTAGGCAATCTGGGGGGTTTTGATCCACTTTAAGATGAACAACACCCGAGATTTTCACTCTCCTGGGGATTGTTCTCTCTAGAGGGGCATCCCGTTTTGGGGATCCCCACTCTGCATATATCTGTAGATTGCCAGAAAAACTCACTTCTTCAGGGATTCCGATTGGGTATGACGCTACAGTTAAAGCAGAACAAAACTCAAGCAGGCCGGCCATGGAGTCTAAAAGATTCCAGGGACGGGCGCTGGTGTGAAACCCCCCAGGACACCCTGTAATTCTCACCTCTTCCTGGTCCTATGGCGCATGCCCGGGCTCTAATCCAATCAGAATTATTTTCCCTGACTATGTCATTCGTCATATGGCTCTGGATGTTTACAATGGGGAGCATGGGCGCGTGCATCCCCTGCATCCTCGGGATGTGTGCGCTCCCACCCCTGCCATTCAGACTGCTCACTAATAGGGCCACGCACTCCCATTGCAGAACATCAGAGCTGTTATAGTCATAGTACAGGGCGGTTTGTGGGGTTTCACACAGCGGGGTAACACAATTAGTGGTGACCCTAGGACACAGAACGAAACCCAAGATAGTGAAAATCCCAGGTTTTGTTCTGCTTTAAAGAGGACCAGCCACCTTTTTATAGTGGAAGTCTAAAAGCCAGATTTGGGATGCCGCACTGTATGAATCCCCCCAATGTCCCCTGCAATCGCTCACCTTTCCTGATGGTCCCACGCTGCGTTCACGGGCTGCAGCCACATCGCCAGCGTCTCCGTAGCTGAGGTGCGCTCCCGTACCAGCTGGCACTATGAGTGTCCTCACTCATGGGAGCGGCGGCCATCTTTCTGTGGACTATTTGAAGGGAATGCCGACAGGGCGCTCAGGTGAGTTACAGCAGCACTTCCTGCTGCACACTCTGCGACCTAATAATAGTAATAAAAATATTATTAATAATAAAAAAAAATAACTATAATAATAAAAGTAATAATAATAATAATCATAAAAATAATAATAAAAGTAATAACAATAATAATAATCATAAAAATAATAACAATAATCATAAAAATAATAATCATAATAATATTAATAATCATAAAAATAACAATAATAAAAAAAAAATATTTATATATATATTTTTTTTTATCCCAGATTCTGCCACTGGGCATCCCCCAAAATTCAGGTGCTGACTGATTTCAATGGAGACCAGGTCCACCAAACCCCAAACTTTTTTCAAAGTTCGGCTGAACTTTGGGGAGGGGGGGGTTTGCTCAGCCCAACAGCGGGGAATCCTGATTTGGGAACCAAATTAAAGTGGACCAAAACCCAGGATTTTGACTATCCTGTGTTTTGTTCCACTCCCCTGGGGTACCCCGATCGATATGTGAAACCCCCCAGATCTCCCGCATCAACTCGTCTCACCGTGGTCATACGGCGCATGCGCAGCTGCTCGTCCAGTCAGCGCGATCGGAGCCGCTGAGCTATGCGCGTCTGAGCAACAAACATTGGGTAGGAGAGGTACGAAATTACCCCGATGTTTGTTTATATAGAAAGTTGAGTAATACAGAAGCCTGGCCATTTTATATGTCTTATTGAGAATATGAAAAAAAAATAAAAATTATATATATATATTGTTGTTATCTTGTTGTTGTTGTTATTATTATTATTATTATTATTATTATTATTATTATTATTATTATTAATAATAATAATAATAATAATAATATAATAATATCATCTTGTTTTTCCCTTTTAGGAGTATATTATGGTAAAGAAGCCAGACAAGGAAGCCTGTGACCTCCCTGAAGAAGATGCTCATAAGTATTCCCCTGTAATAAAGCAGAAAGACGCCAATAACAAGAAGATTCTGGAACTCACTAACAAGATGATTCAGCTGCTGACTGGAAAGGTTAGTACATCCAAGACTACCCTCAAAAGGTTCTAAATTAGCCACCACCTGCCTGGCGTAGACGCTCTCGGTGTTTATTGTGTAACGAAACTTGGGAATTTGACTTTCCCGGGTTCTGGTTCCGTTCCCCGGAGGGGGGGGGGGGGGGGGTTAGGATCAGTTTAGTTAGGAAGGAGTAACAGAACAGGAAGATTACTTAGTTACAATGGCAGTAAGGGCCTATAAAAACTAGGTGTCTCTGCATAAACTGGGTAACTAGACACAGACTAGGCCTGCTGTAAGACTCGTGGCTAGAGCTCTAGTTCAAGGCGCCTTTTTAAAGCGAACCAAAAACTGGCCCTGGAGTCTGAGAGTCCAGAGCTGGCTGATTACATCTCACTGCATGTGCGGCAGCATCACTTACATCCCTTTGCGGCTTTGTGCAGCCAAGCCCGCAATAACTATATTTCAACCCCGGAACGCACACCACAACATATGATTCAATTATGCCTGAATTGTTTATAACTAGTTGTCATTAGTGCAGAGCCCAAAATACAGTTGGGTCCTGATTCTTACAATAATCAAAGCCACAATCAAAGTTTTACAACACATAAACATAAGTATTCAGTGATTATACAGCTTGATTGTGATGCTTTAGGGAGGTAACACTACAGCAAAGCGTATGGGCAATTAAACAATGATATGTGGTGATTATACGCTATAGTCAAAATGGTGTGACCTCAGGGGCTAAGTGTTGCCCTACAGAAAAGGCTTCTTATAAAAAGAAAAGTGGCAGCATGAAAATGTAACAAAATAAATCTGCCCTGCATAGCACAGGCATTAATTGTATTTACCATGAACAAAGTAACAATGGTCGCTCGCTATAGGACGTTTCGAGGCGGCGAATCCCCTTCTTCAGCTGAGCGCTACTTTGACAAATTTTTGACTTATAAACAATTCATGCATAATTGAATCATGTGTTGTGGTGTGCGTTCCTGGATTGAAATATAGTGCATCTTCCTAACCCCTGGGGTAAAGGGTCCTAGGCACAGCACCCAATTCACTGCTATTTTCTGGAGCGTCTCATTATCTTATAAGTGTGCTCCTTCCCAAACCTTTTTATCTAACATGCCCGCAGTAACTGCATGATTGGCACAGCCGATGGATGCAAGTGGTGCCTCCAATGCGTGCAACTTCCGTTCAGCTTATCAGGCGCACATTAATATGCGCGCCCCGGAGAAGCTGATTAGATGAGAGGCCGCATAAGCTGAGGAGCGGTGAGTTTACTATGCAAGCTTGGGGGTTTCACACAGCAGGGCATCCCAAACAGGGATAGTGAAAATCCCAGGTTTTGGTCCACTTTAGGGTGATAGATACTTTAACATACACTATGCCTCATTCTAGAACTGGCTTCACCACCATCAGCACATGTCCACCTTGAAAAGGGTGGAAGCTGCCCTTCTTTTGGGCCATTTTTTTTTGTACCCAAAAATTGTCGGCTTGTTTCATTTAGTCCTAGTCCACGAGCATCTACACAACAGACATTTCTGGATAGAATGTGAGGTGGGACCTGTTGTCAGGGACACGTGCGGTTTGCAGCAATATGCTGATGATCTTCTAATTTTCCTTGTGTACAGCACGGCCCGTTTCATTTCAATCATTACATCTGGGTATTCCGCTACAAGGTGGCGCAGTTGACTGCAGAAGATTTGTGGCTCCTCCCGGCCCTATAAATGGCCAGGAATCGCCCATAGATCCCCAGTGTTTCTCTGCAGTCATGACTGCGAAGACCGAAGATGGCTCTCTATGGTTATTCGCAGGTGAGCGGGGCAACCAAGCCTGCGACCCTGTAAGCCTATTTCCACCCGCTTCCAGACCCTCCTGCCTCCTAGCCTTGGCTAACGGATCGGGTGATGGTAGGGGAGCACCTGGGTCGGTTGTGCGCTGAGCTTTGCTCCAGGCCGCAGACCCTGTACTTGAAGGGTAGCCGGCCATAGGCATATGGTGAGCCTATAGGGGAAATGGAGGAACCACTGCTGCTTGTGTGCCTGATGTGCTTTACTGGGGTGAGTCCTAATTGTGGAGGTTGTTCTTGTATGAGGCTGCTCCTGCTCTGGGGGATTTGTATGCTTCCCCATCTGTCGCCCCTCACCCCCTCCCTCTTTTTACTGATCTGCCTTGTCCCTGCACTCCGCACCGCCCCCCCCCCTTCCCCCACTCTTCCCCCTTGTTGATTGCTATGCGTAGGTCCATCTGGTTGCGTCAGTGGGCGTCCGACACTGGACTTCGTCTCTTCGGTGAGCGTCTTCATGCTTTGACCAAGGATGGTAGGCTCCCCCAGCGTAGGAAGCAGGCTCGGGCCCTTTCGGGGATCCTCTTCTTTTCGCCCTTCAAGGGGAGGTCGTGGGTCCTCCTCCTCTGGTGGTCACAGAGGCTCTTGGGGTCAAGGCAGATCCCACGGTCGCCCCGGTCTCTCCTGGGGAACCAAGCCCAAACCCTCCCCCAAGGCCCCTCAGGCTTGAGGAGGCGCCCTCACCCGGCCGGGTAAGGGGACGGCTTTGGCTTTTTGCTCAAGTCTGGAGACTGCGCGTCTCAGACCGGTGGATTCAGGAGGTGGTTTCCTCCGGTTACAAGATAGTTTGCAGCCTGGCCACCCCCCAAGATTCCTCCGGTCCTGGATCTCTCTAAATCCTGTGGCGGCTCAGGGCCTGCGGTTGGCCGTACAGCGTCTTCTAGCTGCCGGAGTGATTTGCCCGGTATCTCGTCAGGAATAGGGTCTGGGGTGCTACTCCAACCTGTTCACGGTCCCCAAAAAGGACTGCTCCCTGAGGCCCATCCTGGATTTAAAGGGTCTCAACAAATTTGTCAGATTCAAGCATTTCCGCATGGAGACCTTAAGCTCAGCTGTGAGTTCACTTCGGCCGGGCGACTTCATGACCACGGTGGACATCAAGGATGCCTACCTTCACGTTCCGCTCTTTCCAGGTCACCAGAGGTTCTTGAGGTTCGCTCTGGGGATCAACACTACCAGTTTGTGGTCTTGCCGTTCGGTACCACATCGCCCCCTCGGGTCTTCACCAAGGTGCTGGCGGGTGTCATGGCTCTACTGAGAAGCCAGGGCATTCGCATTCTCCCTTACCTGGACGACCTATTGATTGCTGCTCAATCTCTTCATCAGGCCGAGAAGGATACTCAGGTGGTGACGTCCACTCTCGAGTCCTTTGGCTGGGTGATCAACTATCCCAAGTCTTCACTATCTCCGTCTTTGGCGAGGTCCTTCCTGGGCATGACGTTGGATACTTCTCAGGTCAAGGTATTTCTCCCCCAGTAAAAAGTGGAGAGCATTCAGATGCAGGCGCGGGCGCTGCTGCTGTGCCCTTATCCCTCCATTCGTCTGGGGATGCAGTTGGTAGGCCTCATGGTGTCTTGTTTCGAGGCGGTTCCCTTTGCTCAGTTCCACATGAGACCTCTTCAGTTACATCTCTTGTCGGTTTGGGATTGGAATCAGGAGTCCCTGGATCAGGAATTTGCTCTGTCTCCTAGCCAGGCAGTCCCTTTCGGGGTGGCTAGATTCGAGGAATCTCGTAGTGGGCAGGTCCTTTCTGCCTCTGCGCTGGGAGATTGTCACCACGGATGCCAGTCTGACCGGTTGGGGGGGAGTTTGGCAGTCTGAAGTTCCAGGGTCAGTGGGGTCCCCAGGAGGCCCATGCGCCCATCAACATTCTAGAGTTGAGGGCAATCAGGTTGTTTCTCTTCCAGTTGATTTCCCACCTTCGGGGTCGTGCTGTGCAGGTCCGCTCGGACAATCAGACGGCGGTTGCCTACATCAATCATCAGGGAGGGACTCGGAGCAAGCGAACCCTCAAGGAAGTGTTTCTGATTTTATCTTGGGCGGAGGAGACTGTTCCCTGCATCTCGGCGGTTTACATTCCGGGGGTGGAGAACCAGGAGGCAGACTCCCTGAGCAGGGGGACGTCTCGTCTGGGGGAATGGTCTCTCAGCAACAAGGGATTTCTCGCCCTGTGTCGCCGCTGGGGTCTGCTGGAGGTGGACCTGTTTGCGTCCCGTCACAATCACAAGCTTCCAAAATTCGTCTCCCTGTCAAAGGATCCTCTGGCCTTCGTCACGGACGCGCTCGCAATTCCCTGGACGGAGTTTCGGCTCCTCTATGCATTTCCTCTGCTGGGACGTGTGCTGCGCAAGATAGTCCAGGAGGGGGTCCCTTCCATTCTAGTGACCTCCCGCTGGCCGAGGAGGGTATGGTTCGCGGACGTCGTCCAGATGGCAGTGGATCGGTACGTCTTGCCCGACGGTCCAGGGCTTCTCACTCAAGGACAGCTGCTTTATACCAATTTACAAAAGCTGGCCTTAACGGCTTGGCTTTTGAATCCTCCATCTTGATGGGCAAGGGGTTGCTGGCTTCGGTTGTCGATACTTTGATTCAGACTCGGAAGAAATCTTCATCTATGATTTGCTATAGGGTCTGGCATGCTTATATTGCTTGGTGTGAGTCCAAGTCTCTATCTTGTCGTGAATTCTCCATTCCCAGGATTCTGGATTTTTTACAGCATGGTCTGGATTCGGGTCTACAACTTAGTACCCTCAAGGGACAGGTTTCGGCTCTGGCAATCTTTTTTCAAAGATCTTTTGCCAATCGTAGGCTTGTCAAGACTTTTTTCCAGGGAGTTACTCATGTGCGTCCGGCGCGTAAGCCTCTGTTACCGGTTTGGGATTTAAACTTGGTGCTTTCCGCTCTACAGGGTCCTCCCTTCGAGCCTCTGTGTAAGGCCGCTCTGCCCATTCTGACTCTTAAGGTAGCCTTTCTGGTCGCTATTACTTCGGTGCGTTGAGTCTTTGAGCTGGCGGCGCTTTCCATGAAACCTCCTTATTTTGAGTGGCATCAGGATAAGGTGGTGTTCCGTCTTAACCCGGAATTTTTGCCCACGGTTGTATCTGCCTTTCATCTCAATGAGGACATTGTCTTACCTTCCTATTGTCCTGCCCCGGCTAATTCTAAGGAACGGAACCTTCATTCTCTGGATGTGGTCAGGGCGCTCAAGTATTACTTGGTCGCCACTGAGCCCTTTCGGAAGCCTGATTCTCTTTTTGTTCTTCCTTCCGGACCTAGGAATGGCTTGCCTCCAGCCAAATCCACTATCGGCAAGTGGATTAGAAAGGCGGTGGTGCGAGCTTGTTCTGCCAAAGGGAGGGAACCTCCCTTCCGTGTTACTGCTCACTCTACTAGGGCTATTGGTGCCTCTTGGGCTTTTCAGCACCAGGCTTCTGTTGAGCAGGTTTGTAAGGCCGCTACCTGGTGTTCAGTTCATACTTTTTTCTAAGTTTTACAAGGTTGATGTTAGGGCCTCAGCTGATGCTGTTTTTGGCCGCAAGGTGCTTCAGGCGGTAGTGGTATCGTTGTCCTTGGTTGCCTCTTTATGGTGATTTGTTCTGAAGTTATTTTTTGTGAGGCTGTGTATTTTTTCTCAAGGTTCATCTCCCGGCTTCTGGCATAACTGCTTTTCAACACTCGGGATCTGTGGGTGATTCCTGGCCTTTTATGGGGCCGGGAGGAGCCACAAGTCTTCTGCAGTCAACTGCGCCAACTTGTGGCGGAATACCCAGATGTAATGATTGAAATGAAACAGGCCGTGCTGTAAAAAACAGATGCATACCTGCGGCTCAGGACGCGGGACCAGAACTTCCACTTTGGTTTGGTGGTCCCCTTTAGCAGGTGGCCCTGGTCTTCCTTAGTTAAACTATAATAGTGTAAAAGGAGGTCCCGGCCATTTTGGGTCATAGTCTACTCCATGTTTTAGGCGGCTTTTTTTTTTTTTAACATTAGGCCTTAGTGGAACAGATGTGAAAAGCCTGATTACTTTTATAATAGTGAGAGATAGGCCAGATGTTGCAATTTTAACTACAGTGTATTTGCTATCACTAACTGGCCATTTATGAAGGAGTCAGAGCCTGATAACAGGGCTCGGAACCTGAAAAATTAGAGGAGACTGAGCTGTAGCCTGACAAAATAAAGGAGGCAGAACCAGAGCCTGACACAATAGAGGGTTCCAGGTTCAAGCCTGACAAAAATATAGGAGTTACAGCCCAACAAAATAGAGGGGGCGGAATCAAAGTCTGAAAAAACAGAGGGGGGTCGGGGCATGAAAAATAGAGGGGACCGAGTTGGATCCCGACAAAATAGAGGAGCCGGACAAAATAGAGGGGTTGTGCTTTACAAAATAGAGGGTTTGGAGCCCGGAAAAATAAAGGCGACATAGTCTGAGCCCGACAAAATAGAGTAGGGCGAATCGGAGCGTTACAAAATAGAGGGGTCGTGCTGGACAAAATAGAGGGTTCCGAGTCAGAGCCTGACCAAACAGGGGCATCGGAACCGGAGCCTGACAAAATAGAGGGTTCCAGGTTCAAGCCTGACAAAAATATAGGAGTTGGATCCCGACAAAATAGAGGAGCCGGAGCCTGACAAAATAGAGGGGCTGTGCTTTACAAAATAGACGGTTTGGAGCCCGGAAAAATAAAGGGGACCTAGTCGGAGCCCGACAAAATAGAGTAGGGGGAATCGGAGCATTACAAAATAGAGGGGTCGTGCTGGACAAAATAGAGGGTTCAAAGTCAGAGCCTGACCAAACAGGGGCATTGGAACCGGAGCCTGACAAAATAGAGGGGTCCGGGCCGGAGCCTGACAAAAATAGAGGGGTCGGAGCCTGACCAAACAGAGGCGTCGAAACCGGAGCCTGACAAAATAGAGGGGTCCAGGCCTGAATCGGAGCGTTACAAAATAGAGGGGTCGCGCTGGACAAAATAGAGGGTTCCGGGTCGGAGCCTGACAAAAGAGAGGGATCCGGGTCGGAGCCTGACAAAAGAGAGGGATCCGGGTCGTAGCCTAGCAAAAGAGAGGGTTCCGGGACGGAGCCTGACTGGCAAAAGAGAGGGTTCCGGGTCGGAGCCTGACTGGCAAAAGAGAGGGTTCCGGGTCGGAGCCTGACTGGCAAAAGAGAGGGTTCCGGATCGGAGCCTGACTGGCAAAAGAGAGGGTTCCGGGTCGGAGCCTGACTGGCAAAAGAGAGGGCTCCGGGTCGGAGCCTGACTGGCAAAAGAGAGGGCTCCGGGTCGGAGCCTGACTGGCAAAAGAGAGGGCTCCGGGTCGGAGCCTGACTGGCAAAAGAGAGGGCTCGGGGTCGGAGCCTGACTGGCAAAAGAGAGGGCTCGGGGTCGGAGCCTGACTGGCAAAAGAGAGGGCTCGGGGTCGGAGCCTGACTGGCAAAAGAGAGGGCTCGGGGTCGGAGCCTGACTGGCAAAAGAGAGGGCTCGGGGTCGGAGCCTGACTGGCAAAAGAGAGGGCTCGGGGTCGGAGCCTGACTGGCAAAAGAGAGGGCTCGGGGTCGGAGCCTGACTGGCAAAAGAGAGGGCTCGGGGTCGGAGCCTGACTGGCAAAAGAGAGGGCTCGGGGTCGGAGCCTGACTGGCAAAAGAGAGGGCTCGGGGTCGGAGCCTGACTGGCAAAAGAGAGGGCTCGGGGTCGGAGCCTGACTGGCAAAAGAGAGGGCTCGGGGTCGGAGCCTGACTGGCAAAAGAGAGGGCTCGGGGTCGGAGCCTGACTGGCAAAAGAGAGGGCTCGGGGTCGGAGCCTGACTGGCAAAAGAGAGGGCTCGGGGTCGGAGCCTGACTGGCAAAAGAGAGGGCTCGGGGTCGGAGCCTGACTGGCAAAAGAGAGGGCTCGGGCTCGGAGCCTGACTGGCAAAAGAGAGGGCTCGGGCTCGGAGCCTGACTGGCAAAAGAGAGGGCTCGGGCTCGGAGCCTGACTGGCAAAAGAGAGGGCTCGGGCTCGGAGCCTGACTGGCAAAAGAGAGGGCTCGGGCTCGGAGCCTGACTGGCAAAAGAGAGGGCTCGGGCTCGGAGCCTGACTGGCAAAAGAGAGGGCTCGGGCTCGGAGCCTGACTGGCAAAAGAGAGGGCTCGGGCTCGGAGCCTGACTGGCAAAAGAGAGGGCTCGGGCTCGGAGCCTGACTGGCAAAAGAGAGGGCTCGGGCTCGGAGCCTGACTGGCAAAAGAGGGGTCCGGGCCTGAATCGGAGCGTTACAAAATAGAGGGGTCGTGCTGGACATAATAGAGTGTTCCGGGTCGGAGCCTGACTAAGTAGAGGGGTCCTGAAGTAGAAATTAAACGCACTCATAAGCATAAGTCTTCAGGAAATATGTTTATTCATTCCACCGGGGGCTTGCTTACTTCAACAGCCAACCTGAAATGCCCGCTTTACGGCTTGCTTAAATACAGGTTTAGACAAAGGCACTTAAATGAGCATCCTGATTGGATGCCTGGATACATGTAATACTTCTATTGGGCACTTCAAACATATACAGCACATATAGAAAGTTTAACTTACACCTTAAGAACACCTGTTTCTTATTAAGCAGACATAAAGTTCTTAGTAATGGTCATTCCTACGAGGGGAGGGGTGAAAAAAACCCTCCCCACACTCGGGAATGTGGTAGAGACATACAGGCAGCTAGAACTGAAATAATTAATACTAATTATAATATTTAATTTTCCACCTCAGTTGGAGTCTGACAAAATAGAGAAGGGGGAACCGGAGCGCGACAAAATAGAGAAGGGGGAACCGGAGCGCGACAAAATAGAGAAGGGGGAACCGGAGCGCGACAAAATAGAGAAGGGGGAACCGGAGCGCGACAAAATAGAGAAGGGGGAACCGGAGCGCGACAAAATAGAGAAGGGGGAACCGGAGCGCGACAAAATAGAGAAGGGGGAACCGGAGCGCGACAAAATAGAGAAGGGGGAACCGGAGCGCGGCAAAATAGAGAAGGGGGAGCCGGAGCGCGGCAAAATAGAGAAGGGGGAACCGGAGCGCGACAAAATAGAGAAGGGGGAACCGGAGCGCGGCAAAATAGAGAAGGGGGAACCGGAGCGCGGCAAAATAGAGAAGGGGGAACCGGAGCGCGGCAAAATAGAGAAGGGGGAACCGGAGCGCGGCAAAAAAGAGAAGGGGGAACCGGAGCGCGGCAAAAAAGAGAAGGGGGAACCGGAGCGCGGCAAAAAAGAGAAGGGGGAACCGGAGCGCGGCAAAAAAGAGAAGGGGGAACCGGAGCGCGGCAAAATAGAGAAGGGGGAACCGGAGCGCGGCAAAATAGAGAAGGGGGAACCGGAGCGCGGCAAAATAGAGAAGGGGGAACCGGAGCGCGGCAAAATAGAGAAGGGGGAACCGGAGCGCGGCAAAATAGAGAAGGGGGAACCGGAGCGCGGCAAAATAGAGAAGGGGGAACCGGAGCGCGGCAAAATAGAGAAGGGGGAACCGGAGCGCGGCAAAATAGAGAAGGGGGAGCCGGAGCGCGGCAAAATAGAGAAGGGGGAACCGGAGCACGACAAAACAGAGGTGTCGGAACCGGAGCCTGCCAAAATAGAGGGTTCCGGGTCGGAGCCTGCCAAAATAGAGGGTTCCGGGTCGGAGCCTGCCAAAATAGAGGGTTCCGGGTCGGAGCCTGCCAAAATAGAGGCTTCCGGGTCGGAGCCTGCCAAAATAGAGGCTTCCGGGTCGGAGCCTGCCAAAATAGAGGCTTCCGGGTCGGAGCCTGCCAAAATAGAGGCTTCCGGGTCGGAGCCTGCCAAAATAGAGGCTTCCGGGTCGGAGCCTGCCAAAATAGAGGCTTCCGGGTCGGAGCCTGCCAAAATAGAGGCTTCCGGGTCGGAGCCTGCCAAAATAGAGGCTTCCGGGTCGGAGCCTGCCAAAATAGAGGCTTCCGGGTCGGAGCCTGCCAAAATAGAGGCTTCCGGGTCGGAGCCTGCCAAAATAGAGGCTTCCGGGTCGGAGCCTGCCAAAATAGAGCAGTCATGCTGGATAAAATAGAAGGATCCGAGTCTGACAAAATAGAGGGGTCCGGGTAGGAGCCAAAAAAAATAGTTTTCGAAGCCCAAAAAATAGAGGGGACCTAGTCAGAGCCTGACAAAATAGAGTCGGAACTGGAGCCTTCAAAAATAGAGGGTTCCCGGGTCGGTGCCTGCGAAAATAGAGGGAACCTAATTGGAGCCTCACAAAATAGAGATGGGGAAACCAGAGCCCAACAAAATAGAGGGGTCAGAGCCCAACAAAATAGAGGGGTCAGAGCCCAACAAAATAGAGGGGAGCCTCGCTAAACAGAGGGGCCTGGGTCGGAGCCTGACAAAATAAAGGGGTTTGGCTGACTCTTCAGCCCTGTTAGGATTGCGTAGCGAGCCGTGACTTTATAATGACCACTTCCTTTCATGTTCCAGGTCCCAATGACCTACGAGGATGTGGCGGTGTACTTCACTACGGATGAATGGGAGTATTACAAGGAGCATGAAAATATCTATACCGACACGCCTGTGGCATCACCGAGGACGCCGCGAACACATAACGACACTCCCGTGGTATCGCCGAGGTCACTTAGGTTACAGCGTAAGTCATCAGAATTGGGCCGTGAGAGAATCAATGTAATGCTTGTGGTTTTGCGCCAATGAAAATGTCTTGTCTATTGAGGAAATCAATGATAGTTTTGTAACTTCCTAAAGGTAATTAGCGTGGTCACACCCCTCCTCTGTGATGTCATTTATTTGGAGAAGCTATGATGTGTTTAAAAATATAGCAATATCATCATCCCTGTGCGTGATCAATATCCGGTACTTTTTTTTTTTAATAGGTCGAACGGTCATCCGAGAAGCCACCATCCGGCAACCCAAAAAACAGCCTCGAACCAAAAAAGTGAAGGGCCCACGGAAAAGACGTTACATCCGGAAGAAAGACCGGATACCACCCGCCCCATCCAAGGATGTCATTGACGATGCTGCTGAGAACTCCGCCTTCGAAATCGATAAGGCGAACCAAGCGGCGACCAGCGACAGCGAAGGAGGTTTCGACGGCCCGCTTACCGTCAAGTGCAAAGAGTGCGGCAAAAAATGCCAAAACAAGGCGGCGCTGATCTCTCACCTGAAGGCCCACGCGCGGGTCTTCAAGTGTAACATCTGCAGCAGTTATTTCCTTAACAAAACGCTGCTCCTCCAACACAAAAAGGAGCACGCGGAATCCAAGCCATTCCCTTGCCCGGACTGCGGAAGGCGGTTCGAGCGCATCGTCGTCCTGGAGACGCACCGGCGCTGCCACAGCGGGGAGCGGCCGTTTTCCTGCACCGAATGCGGCAAGGCCTTCATGTCTGAGCAGAACCTGATCAAGCATCGGCGCATCCACACCGGCGAGAAGCCGTACATCTGCACCGAGTGCGGCAAGGCCTTCGTCAAGAGCTCGCACCTGTCCCGCCACAAACGCATCCACACGGGCGAGAAGCCGTACACGTGCGAGCACTGCGGGAAGCCATTTACCAACAAGGAGAACCTGGTGACGCATCGGCGCTTTCACACGGGGGAGAAGCCCTATTCCTGCAGCGAGTGCGGCAAGAGGTTCTCTTTCAAGTCGCACATGACCATCCACGTTCGCATGCACACGGGCGAGAAACCCTTCTCCTGCACCGACTGCAGCCGAAGCTTCGCCGACCGCTCGCACCTGCTGAAACACATGCGCTGCCACACGGGCGAGAAGCCCTTCTCGTGTCAGCACTGCGGGAAAGCCTTCTCCCGGAGCTCGCACTGCGCCAACCACGAGAAGACGCACATGCGCGAGAAGAAGTTTGTGTGCCCCGACTGTGGGAAGGGCTTCGGGTTGAAGAGCCAGCTAAAGAGACACTGGAAAACCCACTGAAAATACCCAACGGCTCAAGAACAGGAGTCATACTTTCCAAAAGATGTTAAGAAAAAACATAAACTGAGCATCTGTAATGAGGCCGTGTGAGGCAGCTGCCTCTGGCGGGACTGCGGGGGGGGGGGGCAATTGAGTGCAACTTTCCAAAATGTGTTTTTATTTTAACTGAGCAGGGGTGCATCGGTAATGAGGCCGTGTGAGGCAGTTGCTGGACTTGTTTTTTTTTTTAGCTATCTTCTTAGGTATTAAGCAGAGAAAGAGGGGTACAACTGCATGCTGTCCGTTTTTACAGTCAACCATAGGTGGCCCGACCTGACCCCCCCCCTACTCCATGCAGCAAAGAGTGGAGCAGCTCGTCTGGGGGGGGGAGGTCTGGGTCTCGTATTCATTTTTTTTGTTCCAAAAAATGTATTAAGACTTATTTTCAGGGGATGTCTTAATCTTCCATAAACAAGCATCTATGTTTATTGATTGAGCTGAAGATAAATCTTCATCCCTGGCCTCAGCCTGTTGTAGCCTCACACTGCACACAAGCCCGTTTCCCCATCATCTAAAATTTATATATTTTACGTTCTTAGTCACTTATTATTCTTTCCCCCACTGGGCTGCAACTCTGTTCAGGACTATAGGATATGGGAGCCGCCATCTTGACTCAGAAATATCACATACTGAGGAGGGGGGGATAAAGTAAAGTGGGCAGGGTCATAACTGTGCTTTGCTCAGACATGGGGCCAGGAAAAGGACAGCAATCCCAGAATGCAGAGCGGCACAGTCAGGCTGTCTGATGCTCCATGAGCCGTCTTCTTGGATGTTGAAAGGTTCATAACGTGCAGTAGATGCAGGTAGAATGATTTTTAATGTAGCCAATCTTCTGTACAGGGTAGGGGAAACATAAGATATGATCTTATTCAGGGTGAAGGTCCGCTTTTTTGGGGTAGGTCGTATTTTCAGAGGAAACTGGGTAGTTCACCTCGGGCAGCAGAGAGGCTAGCTTCAACCCTGTAAGTGACTGAAGTCCTAATGGCAGCTGCTCTCCGTAGTTGCCAGACATGTCTCCTAATGGACGGGTCTTTCTTGGTGGCCTGTTTTTAAGAGAAAAGTCTGAGTTAGCAAAGCAGATTCAGTCGTTCTGCTTCTTTTTTTATTCAATGAAGGACATTTTCTAATACCGACCTAGACCTCGATGGCATCCCCGAGTACAGAGTTGCTTTTCTAGAAAGCTTAACTGGGAAACGTGAGACGTTTGTGTCCTGACAAAGAGAAATGGACGCAGACAGAAGGAATCCCCCCCACCACACACACACTTGCGAGCCAGAGTGGCGCGTTCCAAAAATGTCTAGGAAATCAGGAATTCAGGGCGGGCTACCGCTTCCCCATCCGCAACCAATAATATAATCCTCTGGTCGGCTCCTCTACTTCAAGAAGAATTGAGCATATATGGCACATATATGCAGTTATGCTTGCCCAGAGCGGTGGACTGCCCGGGGAACAGTTGGGAGGGTTATATGCCTTGCTCAAGTGCACCCCAGTGATGTCCAGGACATGAATCGAATCTGCAACCCCTCCGATCACAACATTATGGTAAGGAAAAGGTTTCCTCTACCGAGGCATAGGAGAGTCTTCTTTAATGAGACGTGTAAAGCTTTCCTCTACTGATGATGTAGGAAAGGATTCCTCTCCAAGGAGAAAGGGAAAAGTATCCTCTTCTGTGGGTTTTTAAGAGTCTTCTTCAATTTAGACAGGTCTTCTCTGACGAGGCGAGAAAGTGCCTTCTCCAATGAGGTGGAGGAGTAGTCTCTAATGAGGCGGGAAGGGGTCTTTTCCAACAAGACAGGGAAAGGTCTCCTCTACTGAGGGTCTTCCCCAATGAGGTGAAGGAGAGGTTTCTAATGAGACAGGAAGGTGTCTTTTTCAACAAAGGGGGAGTGGAAGGGTCTTCTTCAATCAGGTAGAGGAGAGGTCTCTGAGACAGGGGTCTTTTCCAACAAGACAGGGAAAGGTCTCCTCTACTGAGGGTGGAAGGGTCTTCTACAATGGGATGGAGGAAGGTTCTCCTCTACCGAGGCAGTGAAGGGTGTTTTTCAGCGAGACTGAGAAAGTTATTCTGAGGCGTAGGAGGGTCTTCTTCATCGGGACAGGGAAAAGTTTCCTCTACCGAGGCATGCGAGGGTCTTCTCTAACAAGATGGGGAAAGTCTTCCTTTACCAATGAGTAAAAAAGGCTTTCCCCAACGAGGCAGGAAGGGGTCTCCTCTACCGATGGAGGAAAGAGTCCTCTGAAATGAGATAGAGAAAGGTCTCCTCTTCCGAGGCGGGTTGATTCTTCTTTAGTAAGACAGGGACGGGTCTCCTCTAAGGCCGGAAGGAGTCGTTTCCACCAAGACAAGGAAAGGTCTCCTCTGCTGAGGCGTGGAAGGTTCTTCTACAACCATACATAGGAAAGGTCTCCTACTGAGGCGTGTAAGGTTCTTCTACAAGGCAGGGAAGGGTATTTTCCAGTGAGGTCTCCTAGTGAGGCATGAAAGGGTCTTCTCTAACAAGACGGGGAAAGCCTTTACCCATGAGTAAAAAGGT
Organism: Gastrophryne carolinensis; assembly: GCA_027917425.1. Taxonomy (NCBI): domain Eukaryota; kingdom Metazoa; phylum Chordata; class Amphibia; order Anura; family Microhylidae; genus Gastrophryne; species Gastrophryne carolinensis. The sequence continues at coordinate 618,779,784 of CM051235.1, forward strand.
TTTCCCCAACAAGACAGGAAGGGGTTCCCTCTACCGATGGAGGAAAGGGTCTTCTGTAATAAGATAGTCTCCTTTACTGAGGTGGGGAAGGGAGTTATCCAACCTGGGTCTTCTTTAATGAGGTGAGGAAATGTCTCTTCTACTGAGGTGAGTCTTTTTTTAGTAGGCCGGGGACAGGTCTCCTCTGCTGAGATGGCTAAGAGCCTTCTCTGATGAGGCGGAGAAAAGGTCTCTACTGAGGTGGGGAAGGGTGTCCTCCAACCAGGAAGGAAACCACCTCCTCCAGTAAAGCGGGGAGCATTCTTCATGTTCTTGTCCAACAAAGCGAAGATATTTTCAAAGTGAAGATGTTAAATGACAGGACTTTAGGATAACTTTTATTATCTAGACCAGGGCTAAGTGATGGTTTTTTAATTGTGCATATGAAATGGACCAATGCATGTCTTCGTGTTGAACAAACTTTTTGCATGGTAAACCAGTAAATAAACTGACACAGGTTTACCATTGGTCTTAAAAACAGTAGCAAAAGATATTTGTAGCAGGGATCACAACCTTCAGGACATTGGAGGAACTGAAAATCTACTTCTCAGGGGACTTTCTACATCACAAATGCTATATGCCCAGCAGCAGGATAAAAATTGTTTTAGTATTTGCAGTCATTGGCTGAATTATTTAAACTCCGTAGTGATGAAAGGATCTGCTGTCCCCGTTGTGTCAGATCCAACGTTCAGAGGAAGTCATGAACTTTCTGGCAATCATGAGACTTGGCATGGACATGTGCAGCTGCTTCTGTCTGGTTGTCTCAAGACTGAACTCTTTTTATACCTAAAAGAATTACAAGATCATAACAAGTTTTCCAGCCAAGATGGGGCCCAAGTCATAATCCAGGGGCTACGTACTATGCATTGTATGTAAAATATAAATGCAAAGGACAAAGCGTTGGAACGTAGATCTCTAATGTTCACGGGAATGTAACCTCCGGGAGGAGGCAGAGATTTGCGGTTAGGAGTAGCAATAGGTAATGTTCGGTCATATGAATTATTTTAAAGCACAGCTCTGGACTATTTTTTAACACTGCCACACACTCGTATATTTGTTTATAACACTAAAAATGTACATAATAAATGTAATAAAGTTCATCTGCAACTTTAATTATAGAATTCTGGGCCATTCTAAACATTATAAGAACTTTTATAAATAAAAATAAACATTATACATACAAAATTTGGGTCATTTCCTCTGAAAGATTTGCAAACGACTAATTGCTAAGCCTGACGCAATTGGGCGATAATTGATCTATTGAAATGCTCATGGCAGTCTCCACTACCGAGGGCGGGAAGGGTATTTTCCAACAAGTCTCCTAGTAAGGTGTGAGAGGGTCTTCTCCAATGGGACGGGGAAAGGTTTCCTCTACCGAGGCAGGGGAGGGTTTTCTCTAACAAGACGGGTAAAGGTTATGTGTGAAAGGGTTTTCTCCAATGAGATAGGAAGAGGTCCCCTCTACCAAGGCAGGAAAGGGTCTTCTGCAATGAGATAGAGAAAGGTCTCCTCTTCCGAGGCGGGGAAGGATGTCATCCGACCAGGGTCTTCTCCAACGAGACAGGGAAAGGTCTCCTCTACTGACGTTAAGATTCTTCGTCAGTTAGACAGGGACAGGACTCCTCTAACATGGCCGGAAGGAGGACAGGGAAAGGTCTCCTCTACTGAGGCGTGGAAGGTTCTTCTACAAAGCGAGATAGAGACACACTTGTATATTTGTTTATAACAATAAAAAAGAATAAATTGCTGGGTGACTATTCTGATTGGAAGAGGAACCGGGCATGCACCGTGGCAGTGTGGAGCAAGGTAACGAAAACGGCAATGCCAGGGATTTTACACAGCAGGGCTTCCCAACTAGGAATCTGTCTTGGATCTTTCAGCAGAGAAACCCCCTATTATAGAATGACCAGTAATCGAGGTTGCGAGACAGAGGCAGATATGTGGCAAACCATGTTCAATAGTGATTAACAGTGATGATAAGTGAATAGAGCACAAACCAACCAGGCTGCTGTACAGATTTACAAGTGGACATATACATATGCATGTGCTGAGGTAACTATACAAAAATACAGGTGATCACTGAGGGCTACGGCAGCTATGCAGAAATATAGGTACACCCGGAAAAAAAACACACTCAGGCTGCTGTACATATACACAGGTGGAGTCAGGAAACATACATACATAGGGATCCAGAGAAAGGTCAAAGGCGGATACTAGGCTGAGACAGGGAAAGCAATAACAAAGGGCTGTGGTAGGAGTCCTGGGTTCAGGGTTTCAAGGTTCAAGATTCAGAGTCGGGGTCCAGGTAGACATTACAATGCTGATCCACTGGTTGGAAGGGTGGATCAGCTTATAAACACCAGGAAGTGACACATGTGCTGGCTGATTACCAGCGTCTCTGCAGGAGAGGGCCACCTGCTGACGGAGCAGCATATAGCAGAGGAATAACCAGGAAGTGGAGACAGGCAAGGTCTATACAGGGCAAAAACAGGCTTCCATATTGTGACCTGACAGAATCCTCCAGTAAATCGGATTGGGTTTTGGTCCAATTTAACACTTCATGGTTCCAATATTGAGGCACTTAAAATAGGGATTAATGTGGGATAAGACCCACCAGACCTGGCCCTGAAATGCCGATGGCCTCCTGTCTGGGCTTCTCAAATCAAGATGCCCTGCTGTGTGAAACTCCCGGGACGCCCATAAAATTTCACCTTCCTCTCTCCAACCGTGCATACGCAGGCTCTCGTTTATTGAGAGCCGTCTGCCGTGACTATGACACATGGCTCTCATTGACTAGAATGGGGAGTGCATGCTGCCTGGCTGCGTGCACGCTCCTGCCCCAGTCATTTAGATAGGGGATGAGGCAGTGTCTGCTCTCCATTCTGCTCTCCCCTGATTCACTGCAGGGCCAATGGAGAACGCTAGATGCTGTCCTGAGGTCAAAGTGCCCAAGACAGGACAACGCTGCAGCGAGCGATAGGTAGCGCCAGCTCAGCGCGTCCGGCACTCAGCGCTCCACACCATAGTTATGAAAAAGCTACACACACAGCATAGGCACTCTGGACCTGGACGCTGTAGCATAGAGCGCCAGACGCTGTGTGATTAAAGTCTGTATTTGAACACATAAACACCAGTAACAAAGCGAAAACACATGGAATGGCATTGTGACATTAACACTTTAGTGCCAGACCTGTAATGACAATTCTGCATAAAAATATGTCTGAAAGTGTTTGTTTGCAGCCAGGAGAGGTCACACAATGATTGGAGCAAAAAAAAATGTAATTGCCAAACACGCAATTTATACACAACTAATGAAACCCCATTGAATTGTATGGGAGAGCGACACTGAGCGAAAGGCAATACCTGGTGCTCTGGAACCTATTTACAGTGGACCTGGTTCTGGTCCCTGTCCCCGGGGAATCCAGATCTGGGATGCCCTGCGTTTTGAAACCCCGGTCATCCAAAATTCTTACCTCTTCCATAATCACCAGGTGCACATATGGCAGCATCCCCTGCTTCTGTGCCCCACTGTCCCCCCACAGAGGGGGGATGTAACAGGGATGCTGGTTGGTGTGTGTGGCAAAGCCGAGCTGTTAGCAGGATCCCGAAAGAGGTGGGGGGGCATTCCAAATAGGGATGCTCCGGGACAGGGAATGGGGTTTTGGTCCCCTTTAACATTTTCCTCCACCAATGTTCTCCTAATTTCTCTCCATCTTCTCCATCTATTATTGTGTGGCTGTGGATGTCACTGGGTGTGTTTGGGGGGGGCAGCATCCTAAGATTTTGCACAGGGCGACTCCCTCCCGTGCCCTATGTCGTTAATGGCCCAGGTAACTTGTTCCGGGGGGTTTCACATCTGGATGCCCCCGAGACAGAGGATTGCCTGGCCGGGACCAAAACCCAGGATTTTCACTATGCTGAGTTTTGGTCCTTGCGCCCTGATAAGGGACGTGCCTAGGCCCGATCAGACTCGCCCAACCTTCCTCAGTCCTACGGCGCTTGCGCAACCCTTCGTCCAATCAGCGTGCTCGGATCCGCTCACATCGGCTTGTCTAACTCGACCGCATCCCCCGTTACCCTGCAACAGGGAGCGTGCCCGCACTGGCCATTCACCGGCATGTGCTAGAGGGAGAGCGGGGATGCGGCGTGCACATGTACCGTTGGACCAGGAAACAAGGAAAGTGTATTGGCGACCTGGAGGGTTTCACACAGTGGGCTCTTATTCAGAGTGAGGGTCCGGATTAATGTGGGCAATCTGTATGTACAGGGTGTGGGAAACATATAAGATAGGCTCTTATTCAGAGTGAGGGTCCGGATTAATGTGGGCAATCTGTATGTACAGGGTGTGGGAAACATATAAGATAGGCTCTTATTCAGGGTGAAGGTCCGGATTAATGTGGGCAATCTGTATGTACAGGGTGTGGGAAACATATAAGATAGGCTCTTATTCAGAGTGAGGGTCCGGATTAATGTGGGCAATCTGTATGTACAGGGTGTGGGAAACATATAAGATAGGCTCTTATTCAGAGTGAGGGTCCGGATTAATGTGGGCAATCTGTATGTACAGGGTGTGGGAAACATATAAGATAGGCTCTTATTCAGGGTGAAGGTCCGGATTAATGTGGGCAATCTGTATGTACAGGGTGTGGGAAACATATAAGATAGGCTCTTATTCAGGGTGAAGGTTCGGATTAATGTGGGCAATCTGTATGTACAGGGTGTGGGAAACATATAAGATAGGCTCTTATTCAGAGTGAGGGTCCGGATTAATGTGGGCAATCTGTATGTACAGGGTGTGGGAAACATAAGATAGGCTCTTATTCAGAGTGAAGGTCCGGATTAATGTGGGCAATCTGTATGTACAGGGTGTGGGAAACATATAAGATAGGCTCTTATTCAGAGTGAGGGTCCGGATTAATGTGGGCAATCTGTATGTACAGGGTGTGGGAAACATATAAGATAGGCTCTTATTCAGAGTGAGGGTCCGGATTAATGTGGGCAATCTGTATGTACAGGGTGTGGGAAACATATAAGATAGGCTCTTATTCAGAGTGAGGGTCCGGATTAATGTGGGCAATCTGTATGTACAGGGTGTGGGAAACATATAAGATAGGCTCTTATTCAGAGTGAGGGTCCGGATTAATGTGGGCAATCTGTATGTACAGGGTGTGGGAAACATAAGATAGGCTCTTATTCAGAGTGAGGGTCCGGATTAATGTGGGCAATCTGTATGTACAGGGGGGAGGGGAACATATAAGATAGACTCTTATTCAGGGTGAAGGTTCGGATTAATGTGGGCAATCTGTATGTACAGGGTGGGAGAAACATATAAGATAGGCTCTTATTCAGGGTGAAGGTCCGGATTAATGTGGGCAATCTGTATGTACAGGGTGTGGGAAACATATAAGATAGGCTCTTATTCAGGGTGAAGGTCCGGATTAATGTGAGCAATCTGTATGTACAGGGTGTGGGAAACATATAAGATAGGCTCTTATTCAGGGTGAAGGTCCGGATTAATGTGGGCAATCTGTATGTACAGGGTGTGGGACACATATAAGATAGGCTCTTATTCAGGGTGAAGGTCCGGATTAATGTGGGCAATCTGTATGTACAGGGTGTGGGAAACATATAACATAGGCTCTTATTCAGGGTGAAGGTCCGGATTAATGTGGCCAATCTGTATGTACAGGGGGGAAACATATAAGAGAGACTCTTATTCAGGGTGAGGGTCCGGATTAATATGGGAAGAGGGAAAGAAAAAGGAGGAAAAGAAAGAATAAGGGAGGTAAAGAAGGGAGGAATGAAAGAAAGGAAGAAAGGTGGAAAATAAAGAAAAAAGGTGGAGGTTAGAAGGGAGTTAGGGAAAAAAAAGAAAGAATAAAGGAGAGGGTAAAAGAAAAAGGGAGGTAGAGACAAAAGGAAGAAAAAATAAAGAAGATGTGAAAAGAAAGAAGGGAGGTAGGGAAAAGGAAGGAGGGAGGTAGAGAAAAAGAACAAAGAATGAAGGAGAAGGGGAAAGAAGAAGGGAGGTAGGGGAAAAGGTAGAAATAATGAAGGAGAGGGGAAAAGAAAGAAAGGAAGGCTGGAAAGGAGGGAATTAATGAGAGAAAGAACTGAATGTAAGGTGGTGAAGGGAGAGATATAAAGAGAGAGAAGGTGGAAGAAAGGCAGAAGGAACAGTGGAGTGAAAGTAAGAAAGACAGGCTGAAGAAAGGGAGAGAAAGAAAGGTAGAGGGAAGTAGGGGAGAAAATGAATGAAAGAAAGAAGATAGCGTAAGCCTGGAAAGAGGGAAATACAACGACATGTTGGAAAATGCAAAGAAATGTGGAACACGGGGGGCTTCTGAGCCAGGTGAGGGACAGAAGGAAAGAAGGTGGAAGTTGGACAGAAAAAAAGGAAGGAAGGAGAGAATAAAAGGCTTAAAAAACTGCTGCACAAGCTTTCTCTAAAAGACAGAGGGAAAGAAGGTGGACAGAAGGAAGGAGAGAATAAAAGACAGAGAGAAACTAAAGGAGAGATAGGAAGAGAGAAAGAAAAGTAAGAATAAGGGAGATGAATGAAAGAAAGAAAGGAGGTAAATAAAGAAAAAAGGTGAAGGTTAAAAGGGTGATAGAGAAAAAAGGAAGAAAGAATAAAGGAGAGGGGGAAAAAGGGAGGTAGAAGAAAAGGAAGAAAGAATGAAGGAGAGGGGAAAAAGGAGGGGAAGTAGAGAAAAAAGGAAGAAAGAATAAAGGAGAGGGGAAAAGAAAGAGGGGGGTAGAGAAAAAGGAAGAAAGACGGGAGGTGGAGAAAAAAAAGGAAGAAAGAGTGAAGGAGAGGGGAAAAAAAAGAAAGAAAGGAGGGGGGGGAGGGAAGAAAGAATGAAGGAGAGGGGAAAAGAAAGACGGGAGGTTGAGAAAAAAAAGGAAGAAAGAGTGAAGGAGAGGGGAAAAGAAAGAAGGGAAGTAGGTAAAAAGTTAGAAAGAATGAAGGAGAGAGGAAAAGAACGAAGGGAGGTGGGGAGAAAAAGGAAGAGAGAATAAAAGAGAGGGGAAAAGAAAGAAAGGAGGTAGGAAAGAAGGAAAAAAGAATAAAGGAGAGAGGAAAAGAAAGAAGGGAGGCAGGAAGACAGTAAGAAAGAATGAAGGAGAGGGGGGAAAAGAAGGGAGGTGGAGAAAAAAGGAAGAAAGAATAAAGTAGAGGGGAAAAGAAAGGAGTGTAGTAAAAAAAAGAAGAAAGAATGAAAAAGAGGGGAAATGAAAGAAAGGATGGGGAGAAAAAGGAAGAAAGAATGAAGGAGAGGGGAAAAGAAAGAAGATGTAGGGAAAAAGGATTAAGGAGAGGTGAAAAGAAAGGAAGCTGAGAAAAAATAATAAAGGAGAGGGGAAAAGAAAGAAAGGAGGGATGGAAAGAAGACAGGAGAGAATTAATGAGAGAAAACTGAATGTGAGGTGGTGAAGGGAGAGATATAAAGGCAGAAGGAAAGAGGGAGCAATAGAAAGAGTAAGGAAGGAAAGAAGGGTGAACGTAAGAAAGACAGGATGAAGAAAGGGAAAGAGAAAGGTAGAGGGAAGGAGGGGAGAGAATGAAAGAAAGAAGATAGCATTAGCCTGGAAAGAAGTAAATACAAAGACATGTTGTGGGGCTGCTGAGCCACACGAGAGCTTTCTTGAGGGACATATGGAAAGAAAGAAAAAAAGGAGGTGGAAGTTGGGAAGAGGGACAGAAAAAAAAGGAAGGAAGGAGAGAATAAAAGGCCTAAAGAACTGAAAAGAATGGCCTGCTGAGCAAGATTTCTCTAAAGGACAGAGGGAAAAAAGAAAGTGGACAAAAGGAAGAAGAGAATAAAAAACAGAGAGAACTGAAAAAAGAGGTGTGCTGAGGAAGCTAAAGGAGAGATGGGAAGGGGAAAAGAAAGAATAAAGGCGGTAAAGACAGGGGGAATGAAAAAAGAAAGAAAGGTGGGAAATAAAGAAAAATGTTGGAGGTTAGAAGGAAGGTAGGGAAAAATGGAAGAAAGAATGAAGGAGAGGGGAAAAGAAAGAAAGGAGGACTGGAAAGAAGAAAGGAGAGAATTAATGAAAAACTGAATGTAAGGCCGTAAAGAGTGAGATACAAAGAGAGAGAAGAGGGAAGAAAGGCAGAAGGAAAGAAAGAAAAACAGTAAGGAAAGAAAGAGTGAGGGAAAGACAGAAAGAATGGAGGCAGAGGAAAGAGGGAGGGAAAGTAAGTAAGACAATAATAAAAAAAAAGGCTGAAGAAAAGGAGGGAAGGAAAGTAAGAAAAAGGGAGGTGAGAAAATGAAGGAATAAATGAAAGAAGATAGTGTAAGCCTGTAAAGAGAGAAATACAAGGACGTGTTGGAAAAAGAGGCAGAAAGCTTTCTTTAAAAGAAAGAAAGAAAACAGAGGAACGGAAAGAAGACAGGCAATATATAAGGGCAGTGGGAGGCAGGACACTGATTGGTAACAATGATGGCGCCGCACTCCGCAGGGCTGCAGGGGATGCGAGGCCATGGAGCGTTGCTAGGTAACGGGGACCCGGCACCTCTGCATGGAGCCCGGGGATGCGGCTTCCCGGCAGCAGGTAGAAAGGCGGAAGTGGCGGGAGACTGTCCTGAGGAGACAGCCAGGTACCGAGGCATGCCGGGTAATTATAACCCCATACATCACCTCATCATAGAGGAGCCTGTGACCCTCCATGTCTCCCATGTGACCCTCCATCCCTCCATGTCTCCCCCTGTGACCCTCCATCCCCGCACCCCTCCATGTCTCCCCCTGTGACCCTCCATCCCCTCACCCCTCCATGTCTCCCCCTGTGACCCTCCATCCCCTCACCTCTCCATGTCTCCCATGTGACCCTCCATCCCCTCACCCCTCCATGTCTCCCCCCTGTGACCCTCCATCCCCTCACCCCTCCATGTCTCCCCTGTGACCCTCCATCCCCTCACCCCTCCATGTCTCCCCCCTGTGACCCTCCATCCCCTCACCCCTCCATGTCTCCCCCTGTGACCCTCCATCCCCTCACCCCTCCATGTCTCCCCCTGTGACCCTCCATCCCCTCACCCCTCCATGTCTCCCCCTGTGACCCTCCATCCCCTCACCCCTCCATGCCTCCCCCTGTGACCCTCCATCCCCTCACCCCTCCATGCCTCCCCCTGTGACCCTCCATCCCCTCACCCCTCCATGTCTGCCCTGTGACCCTCCATCCCCTCACCCCTCCATGTCTCCCCTGTGACCCTCCATCCTCTCACCCCTCCATGTCTCCCCCCTGTGACCCTCCATCCCCTCACCCCTCCATGTCTCCCCTGTGACCCTCCATCCCCTCACCCCTCCATGTCTCCCCCCTGTGACCCTCCATCCCCTCACCCTTCCATGTCTCCCCCTGTGACCCTCCATCCCCTCACCCTTCCATGTCTCCCCCCTGTGACCCTCCATCCCCTCACCCCTCCATGTCTCCCCCCTGTGACCCTCCATCCCCTCACCCCTCCATGTCTCCCCTGTGACCCTCCATCCTCTCACCCCTCCATGTCTCCCCTGTGTTCCTCCATCCCCTCACCCCTCCATGTCTCCCCTGTGACCCTCCATCCCCTCACCCCTCCATGTCTCCCCTGTGTTCCTCCATCCCCTCACCCCTCCATGTCTCCCCCCCTGTGACCCTCCATCCCCTCACCCCTCCATGTCTCCCCCCTGTGACCCTCCATCCCCTCGCCCCTCCATGTCTCCCCCCTGTGACCCTCAATCCCCTCGCCCCTCCATGTCTCCCCCCTGTGACCCTCCATCCCCTCGCCCCTCCATGTCTCCCCACTGTGACCCTCCATCCCCTCACCCCTCCATGTCTCCCCACTGTGACCCTCCATCCCCTCACCCCTCCATGTCTCCCCACTGTGACCCTCCATCCCCTCACCCCTCCATGTCTGCCCTGTGACCCTCCATCCCCCTCACCCCTCCATGTCTCCCCCTGTGACCCTCCATCCCCCTCACCCCTCCATGTCTCCCCCTGTGACCCTCCATCCCCTCGCCCCTCCATGTCTCCCCCTGTGACCCTCCATCCCATCATCCCTCCATGTCTCCCCCTGTGACCCTCCATCCCCTCACCCCTCCATGTCTCCCCCTGTGACCCTCCATCCCCTCACCCCTCCATCTCTCCCCTGTGACCCTCCATCTCCTCACCCCTTTGACCCTCCATCCCCTCACCCCTCCATGTCTCCCCTGTGTTCCTCCATCCTTTCATCCCTCCATGTCTCCCCCTTTGACCCTCCATCCCCTCACCCCTCCATGTCTGCCCTATGACCCTCCATCCCCTCACCCCTCCATGTCTCCCCTGTGACCCTCCATCCCCTCACCCCTCCATGTCTCCCCTGTGTTCCTCCATCCTTTCATCCCTCCATGTCTCCCCCTTTGACCCTCCATCCCCTCACCCCTCCATGTCTGCCCTGTGACCCTCCATCCCCTCATCCCTCCATGTCTCCCCCTGTGACCCTCCATCCCCTCACCCCTCCATGTCTCCCCCTGTGACCCTCCATCCCCTCACCCCTCCATGTCTCCCCCTGTGACCCTCCATCCCCTCACCCCTCCATCTCTCCCCTGTGACCCTCCATCTCCTCACCCCTTTGACCCTCCATCCCCTCACCCCTCCATGTCTCCCCCTTTGACCCTCCATCCCCTCACCCCTCCATGTCTGCCCTATGACCCTCCATCCCCTCACCCCTCCATGTCTCCCCTGTGACCCTCCATCCCCTCACCCCTCCATGTCTCCCCTGTGACCCTCCATCCCCTCACCCCACCATGTCTCCCCCTGTGACCCTCCATCCCCTCACCCCTCCATGTCTCCCCCTGTGACCCTCCATCCCCTCACCCCTCCATGTCTGCCCTGTGACCCTCCATCCCCTCACCCCTCCATGTCTGCCCTGTGACCCTCCATCCCATCATCCCTCCATGTCTCCCCCTGTGACCCTCCATCCCATCACCCCATCCATGTCTCCCCCTGTAACCCTCCATCCCCTCACCCCTCCATGTCTCCCCCTGTGACCCTCCATCCCCTCACCCCTCCATGTCTGCCCTGTGACCCTCCATCCATTCATCCCTCCATGTCTCCCCCTGTGACCCTCCATCCCGTCATCCCTTCATGTCTCCCCCTGCGACCCTCACCTCCTCCATGTCTCCCCCTGTGACCCTCCATCCCCTCACCCCTCCATGTCTCCCTCCCTGTGACCCTTCATGTCTCCCCCTGTGACCCTTCATCCCCTCCATGTCTCCTCCTGTGACCCTCCATCCCCTCATCCTTCTGTCTCCTCCTGTTACCCTCCATCCCCTCATCCCTCTATGTCTCCTCCTGTGACCCTCCATCCCCTCATCCCTCTATGTCTCCTCCTGTGACCCTCCATCCCCTCATCCCTCTATGTCTCCCCCTGTGACCCTCCATCCCCTCATCCCTCTGTCTCCCCCTGTGACCCTCCATCCCCTCATCCCTCTATGTCTCCTCCTGTGACCCTCCATCCCCTCATCCCTCTATGTCTCCCCCTGTGACCCTCCATCCCCTCATCCCTCTATGTCTCCCCCTGTGACCCTCCATCCCCTCATCCCCTCCATGTCTCCTCCTGTGACCCTCCATCCCCTCATCCCTCTGTCACCTCCAGTGACCCTCCATCCCCTCATCCCTTTGTCACCTCCAGTGACCCTCCATCCCCTCATCCCTCTGTCACCTCCAGTGACCCTCCATCCCCTCATCCCTTTATGTCACCTCCAGTGACCCTCCATCCCCTCATCCCTCTATGTCTCCCCCTGTGACCCTCTCCCCTCCATATCTCCCCCTGTGACCCTCCATCCCCTCATCCCTCCATGTCTCCCCCCTGTGACCCTCTCCCTTCCATATCTCCCCCTGTGACCCTCCATCCCCTCACCCCTCTGTCTGCTCCTGACCCTCCAACCCCTCCCTGTGATCCTCCGTGTCTCCCCCGTGACCCTTCATGTCCTCATCCCTCATCTGTCCATTTCTCACGCCTTTCATTCTCTGTCCCCTCATCCCTCACCCCTCCATGTCTCCCCCCAGTGATCATCTATCCCATCATCTTTCCATGTCCCCTTTCTGGGATTCCCCCATCCCCTGATCCCTCACTCATCACCTATCCCACAGTTCCTTCAGCCCTCATCTAATAAGACATCATTTGATCCCCCACTATGCCCATTCTTTTGCTCCCCTCCCCAACACCACATCTGATCCCTAACCTCAGACCCTTCTTGTCTCATCTCTCTGATCTCCTCTCCAGCCCCCACCACCACCCCTCTGTCTCAGTCCTGTGATCATCTAATGATTCTCCAGACCTTAACTTTGGAGGGTCCCATCCTCAATTCTCAGCCCCCCCCCCCCACATCCCCTATATGTCCAACCCATCTGATCCTCTAACCCCACATCCACATCATATGTTTCTCCAGTCCCCTATCATTGGTGCCTCCCCACTTTTATCCCATGCCTCACCCCCTGATCCTTTATTCTCCAACCCCCTGTCACTGGTGCTCGCCCCAGGCTCACCAATCTTCTCCCATGCCTCAGCCCTCTATGTCCCCACTCCTGCCCACCACATCACCCCTGTGATCCTCTATGCCTCAGCATTGCCCTCCATGTCTTACATGTATGATCCTTCAGATCCCTACCTGAGTCCCATCCGTCTGATCTTCATCTTTCTCTTAGCATCGCTCCTCTGTGTATCTCCTTTGTGATCCGGTGTCCATGTGTCACCCCTCCAGCCTCGCCCTTCAGATCCTCCAGCCTTCAACATAAACCTGAGCCATTTTTAGGGTGATTTTTCTATGCCCCTTTACCTACCAGGTTTGTACCTGAGAAAAAATAAAATCTACCTGTGAGTATATATATTTACCTTCTCCTCTCCTTGGACTGATCCTTATGCAGTCAGTTACCCTGATGCCAACACCGGGCTGCACACATGGCTGCTGTGTGCAGTTGGCAGATAACACATTGCCAACATCTGAGCTGACAGTAGAAGAATGAGGCGAGTCGTGCTGTTGGGATTGTGAGGGATCAATCTATTAATTTGAACAAAGGTGCACCGCCTGTAAAATAAAGAATAATAACGTGTGCTCACTCTAAATAATTATCTGAACCAAAAACAGAGTGGACGTACACTAAGGCACACCTTTCTCTAAAGAAGCACCACTACATCAATTATCACAATGTACAAAACTTTATTAATACACAATTGGGCTAAAAAAACACATACCACAAGACATGTTAAAAAACCAACCATTTTGACCCCATTTATAGTATTGTATACAGTGCCCAAAAGGGCATAACCAATCAATACCACATGGACCCTGACCCACAATGTTGTCACCCCCAAAAAAACCCTTTTTGTGCCGGCACAAAAAATCCTATAGATACTCAAATATTTTAATATATATATATATATATATATATATATATATATATATCTCAAAAACCTATATACCACTGCGTGAAAAAAAAAAAATAAAATTATATATATATATATATATATATATATTGCTAAAAACCTAAAAATAAAGTGCTATAGTGCAAAATTGTGTATATACAATACGATCAATCAATTGTATATATACACATCATGATACAATAAACATACATCAACCACTATTATTGTGAATAACAACAATGAATAAAAAAATAAATACAATAAATAAAAATACCAGCAAAAAAAAAAAAAATATATATATATATATTCATACAATTACTAACTAATAATATATGCACATACCGTATATATACAATCACCAATCATCCTATATACCTGAGATAATCCTAATCAACTCTATAAATATTCCTAATCAGAAACCTGACTTATGTTGCACAAAAAATCATACCCAATGAACATGAAATATACATGATTAGATCACAATAATGTATTACCAGATGCCGGCAAACAACCAGACAATGAATCTCGCGTATACCGGGTCACCACGGGTATGTATATCAGGGTCAAAATTGGTGGATTGGATCAATCTATTAAAACGTGCCAAAAAAAGGTACGATTAGTGGGCAAACCAGGGGGTTCACACAGCGGGGCATCCCAGTCTAAGACTCCAGGGACGGCTGATGCACTGGGATTCCCCCACTGTGTGAACCCCCTGGTTTGCCCACTAATCTTACCTTTCCAACAAGCCCAAAGCAAATGCACGACCAGCGCCACTGGTTCCAAGGCTCCACCATTTGACCCCCATCCAGTTCCAAGGCTCCACCATATGACCCCCCCCCCCCCAATCCGGTTCCAAGGCTCCACCATTTGACCCCCCCCCAATCCGGTTCCAAGGCTCCACCATTTGACCCCCCCCCCAATCCGGTTCCAAGGCTCCACCATTTGACCCCCCCCCCCAATCCGGTTCCAAGGCTCCACCATTTGACCCCCCCCCCCAATCCGGTTCCAAGGCTCCACCATTTGACCCCCCCCCCCCCATCCGGTTCCAAGGCTCCACCATTTGACATCCATTTGGTTCCAAGGCTCCACCATTTGACCCCCCCCCCCCCCATCCGGTTCCAAGGCTCCACCATTTGACCCCCCCCCCCCCCCCATCCGGTTCCAAGGCTCCACCATTTGACATCCATTTGGTTCCAAGGCTCCACCATTTGACCCCCCCCCCCCAATCCGGTTCCAAGGCTCCACCATTTGACCCCCCCCCCCCCCATCCGGTTCCAAGGCTCCACCATTTGACATCCATTTGGTTCCAAGGCTCCACCATTTGACCCCCCCCCCCCATCCGGTTCCAAGGCTCCACCATTTGGCATCCATTTGGTTCCAAGGCTCCACCATTTGACCCCCATTTGGTTCCATCATTTGATCCCCATCCAGTTCCAAGGCTCCACTGTTTGATCTCCATTCCGGCCTGTAGCCTCATCCCTTCTAACCCCATCCTGTTTCATATCCTTCACTCTGACCACCAGCCGTGCTTCACTGATTAACAGCCTCCTATTTTTTTTTCCTCTGCAGCCTGACCCCAGCCCTGGTTATCAGTTCCACCACCTGACTGTCTGAAGAAGAGAAGCCAAGCGTTGGAATGAGAAGAACGAAAGAGAGGAAAAAGAAAGGAAGGTGAGCAATCAAGTAAGTTGGGTGTATCCTTGAAATGTGTTTGGATAAGGACTGCGACACCCTCCTCTGTGTCTACCAGCAATCAGACTGGCGCCCCCCATCTCATCTCTGCTGCTCCCATCATCAGCCTCTCCTCTGGCCTTTCCAGTGATGCCCCTCTGTCAATCCCTACACTGGCTGCCAACCCTAAAGCCCTCTACAGCCAAATCTCTTCCTGCATTTCATTGCTAGTCTGAAGATAACAACCCAAACGCCTTCTCTGATCTGCCCGCCACCTCCTCCTGTTCTCAGCCCTCATCACCACCTCCCACTCTCATGCCCAGGATTCCACATTTCTGGAATGCCCTTCCCCGTACATTTCAACATTCTCCAACCCTTATAGTGAACCAACACCCTCCACAGTGAGGACATTGGTGGCTGCAGCTAAAATGACAGTGGGGGGGCATCCAAAATGCTGGAGCCCCCCCCCCACCTAACACACACACTTACACTAAGTGTAAGACCTTACACTAACCTCGTTCCTACGGGGGAATCCAGCTCCGCATTTGGCTGGCAGGCGCTCACATGGGCAGTGATGTTTCAGCCGCCAAATGTCCTGCCCACGCGAGCACCAGGGCAGCCAATCGCGGCACTGGATTTCCGTAGGGGGAGCGAGGTTAAGGTAAGGCTTATGGGCTCCCTGGGGGCAATATGTGCAGGGGGGGCTCCAGCATGGGAAGGCCCCACCCCCAGTGGGCCTCGGAACAACTGACTCTAATAAAAGTGGTCCCTGGTGCTAAATGGGTTGGGGACCACCCTGTGCACCCTCAAACATTGCAGAGTACACCCTGGGGTATGTGTACCACAAGATGTTCCCGGCGGCCAATCGCGGGACTCCTTTCCTGGCGGTGGCTCGTAATGAAGGTGGATATTCTCCACGTTCTGTGCAGTTAGGTGCGGGGGGGCTCCAGCATTCTGGAAGCTCCCCCCACCCGAGGTTCTTGCACTCAGCAGAGAGAGGGACCATTATTATTATTTAAAGAAATAACGGGTGTTGGTCCGGTTTAAATGGCAGAAGAAAAGACTGCTTCCATCTTCTGACCTATTCACTTACCAGGGAGGTGGAGGAGGAGTGTGGCACTGGATGCTGGAGAAGAGCGATACTGTCGGGATGATGGTTAATGTTTAGAGGATCCCAATCTTTTTATTTTTCCAATAGTTACTAAGCGCTTGGGATGCCCTCGTGGTTATCGGTTGCTCTTCTCCAAGATGAACGAGGCCGGGAATGAGATCAATGGTCGGATGCTGGACCTCGCCCTCCACATTTTCCACCTGCTGACGGGGGAGGTAAGGCTTCCTGGGACCACTCGCTCCGCCGAGGATTCTGGGAGTTTCAAAACTAAATGTACAAATTCCGCACCACAATATAAACATAAAGCAGTAGATTAAATTCAATAGCTGTGGCCGTGCAGTGATGGGAGACTGTCTCTATCCTAAATTGAAGTCCTAATATTGAAATGGTGAATCCAGCAATTCACCCAAAATGGCTCCAATCCACCGCACCCCCCTCCACGGCAATCAATACATCAACCAAATATAGATCATGAATTCATAGATTATTGACAAATACCCATAAAAATCACATAACAAACAATTAAAAAAACATATAACACTAGACCGCACATTCCCAGGGGCATCCCAATTACACCCATAATCCCAGCCCTAAAAACATTTCAATAAAGTGCCAATGCTATAAACAATCCATAAAGTGCATTAGTGCTGAGGTTTGTGCAAACACAATACAATTAGGGGTTTATTTATCAAGGGCTAGCGCCAGGTAGTGTCTGACGAGCGCCAGGTACCGCCAGCTAACGGCGGCTACCGACTCCAGAACGCCCGGCGGCGGACACAATCACGCATTTATGAGGCTAGCGCCGGCGAGAGCGTCAGCTAGCGCGGGATTCATCATGTAGCCGACTGCAACGAACAGCGCCGCTGATAATCCCATCACAGCAACAGGTATGACCTGTCGCTCCCTGGCGATGTCCAATGCATTTCAATGGAGCAATCTTTAAATAATCATAATTAATTGTTTTTTTTTTTTTTTTTTTTTTAATGTCAAAAATTTTGTGACCACTTCTGCAATGTTAGGATTTTTTTTTAAGTAAAAAAAAAAAAAAAAATAAAATTTGTGCAGAATTGATATTACAGGTCTGATATTCATGTATTCATATTACAAAATGTTTAGAAAAACTTGTATAATTTTTACATTAAAAAAAAAAGGTTGTTTGGGGGTTAAAAATACCATTTTGTGAATACTCACCTTGTAAAATGGGTATTATAAGTATGTCACACACCCCGCTTCAAGATAATCATTACATGTGGGTAGTATGGTCTGAAGAGGGCGATCTGCAGAGATGATTGGAGGAAAGAAAGCCCCTCCCGGTCCATAAATACCTGGGACCTCCCACTCATTACCCAGTATAAAGAAAGCAGTAAGGCAAGGGACCAGGAAGAGCCAAATATAAGTCATAACAACGCAAAGTTCACAAAACGATGGATCCAGAATACAAAAGGGCGGGTTGAAGCGGGGTGTGTGACATACTTATAATACCCATTTTACAAGGTGAGTATTTACAAAATGGTATTATTCTAAGTATGTCACACACCCCGCTTCAAGATAATCATTACATGTGGGACATCCAAAAGCAGTGTCCATAAAGGGTGGGGATCCAAAACAAGGCATAAAGCACAACTTAAACTACTGCAGCCTGCAGAACTTTGCGGTCAAAAGCAGCATCCGCTGAGGCCCAAACATCAACCTTGTAAAAACTTTGAAAAATTGTGAACAGAAGACCAGGTAGCGGTCTTGCAAACTTGCTCAACAGAGGCCTGGTGCTGAAAAGCCCAGGAAGCCCCAACCGCACGAGTAGAATGAGCTGTAACACGAAGGGGAGGATTTATCCCCTTAGCAGAAAAGGCCCCGACAATGGCCTGACGAATCCACTTACTGATGGAAGACTTAGCGGGCGCCAAACTTTTCTTGGGCCCAGAGGGTACCACAAAGAAGGCATCAGTCTTACGAAAGGCAGACGTTACCACCAAATAGTACTTCACAACTCGAACCACATCCAGGGAATGCAGGACCCTCTCCTTTTCGTTACTGGGATTAGGACACAGAGAGGGCAAAACAATGTCTTGATTTAAGTGAAAAGGCAGAAAACCACCTGAGGAAGGAAATCCGGGTTAAAACGGAAAACCACCTTGTCCTGATGTCTTTCAAAATACGGGACCTGAATGGACAGAGCCGCCAACTCAGAAACACGCCGAACAGAAGTGATAGCTACCAAAAAGGCCACCTTCTGAGTAAGGGAAGACAAGGCAATATCATGCAAGGGCTCAAAGGGAGGACCCTGAAGAGCAGAAAGAACCAAATTCAAATCCCAAACCGGAATCGGAGCCTTCCTAGGGGGCTGCACGTGCGTAACCCCCTGGAAAAAGGTCTTAACCAGCGGATGAAGCGCAAAAGATCTTTGGAAAAACACAGCCAGGGCAGACACCTGCCCCTTCAGAGTATTAAGTTGGAGTCCTATATCCAAACCGTGTAGCAGGAACTCCAGGATTCTAGAAATAGAGAATTCCCTGCAAGGGAAAGCCCTAGTCTCACACCAATCAATATAAGACCTCCAAGTCCTATAGTAAACGGAAGAAGAAAACCTCTTCCTAGCGCTAATAAGAGTCTGAATAACCGCATCAGAAAGACCTTCCTCCTTCAAGATGGAGGTTTCCGCAGCCACGCCGTCAAAGCCAGCGTTGGTAAATTGGGGCAACGTAGATGACCCTGTGTGTGCAGATCCGGCAGCAGGGGCAGAACGAACTGATCTTCTGCTAACCTTACCACGTCTGCGAACCAAACCTGTCTTGGCCACCTTGGAGCCACCAGAATTGCTGACGCTCCTTCCAGAGCCAGCTTGCGCACTACTCTGGCTACCATGGGAAACGGAGGGAACCGATACAGAAACCCCAGATCCCTCCAGTTCATGGCGTCCGTCGCGAAGGCTAGCGGAACCTTCGCCAGAGACACAGATGCCGGAAGTTTGTGATTGTGACGGGAGGCAAGGAGGTCCACCACCGGTGAACCCCACCTGAGACAAATCGAACGAAACACCTTGGGACTGAGAGGCCACTCCCCCTTGCGGGCTAACCACCTACTCAGAGAGTCCGCCTCCGAGTTCTCTACTCCCGGAATGTGAACTGCCGAGATGCACGGGACGTGGCTCTCCGCCCAGTCCAGAATCAACGACACTTCCCTGAGGGCACTCCTGCTGCGAGTCCCTCCCTGGTGATTGATGTAGGCAACCGCCGTCCGATTGTCCGACCGAACCTGGACCGGCAAGCCCTGCAGGAGATGAGTGAAACGAAAAAGAACCATTCTGATGGCTCTCAATTCCAGAATGTTGATAGGCTCGTGGGCTTCCAGGGGTCCCCACAACCCCTGAAATTGCAGATCCTTCCAGAAGCCCCCCCATCCTGAGAGGCTGGCATCCGTGGTGACCACCTCCCAACGAGGAGTCTGAAAAGACCTGCCCTTCAACAGATTGGTTGAGTTCAGCCACCACCTGAGTGGTCGGCGAACCCGGGGAGACATCAGAAAGAATTGATCCAGCGACAGAGGAGATCTATTCCAGACAGACAATAGATGGAGTTGTAGTGTCCTCGTGTGAAACTGGGCAAAGGGGACTGCCACGAAGGAGGCCACCATCAACCCCACCAGTCTCATTCCTAGTCGAATGGTCGGACAAGGAATGGACATGAGCGACCGAATCAATTCCTGAATCAAAAGAACCTTGGATTGAAGAAGGAACACTCTGGCCTGATCTGTATCCAGAGACATTCCCAGAAAGGATACTATCCTGGACGGGTAAAAGGAGGACTTGGGGTAGTTGATCACCCAGCAGAACCTCTCCAGAGTGGATATTACCGTCCTGGTGTCCAATTCCGCTTGGCTGAATGATGATGCCATGATGAGGAGATCGTCCAGATATGGCACTATGCGAATTCCCTGCGCTCTAAGAAGAGCCATCACCCCAGCGAGCACCTTGGTGAAAAACCCTTGGAGCTGTGGTGAGACCAAAAGGAAGAGCTACAAACTGAAAGTGCCGATCTTCCACCACAAACCTGAGGAATCTCTGGTGCGCGGGAAAAATCGGAACATGGAGGAAAGCGTCCTTGATGTCTATGGACGTCATGAAGTCCCCCTGACGGAGAGCGCAGATAGCTGAACGAAGCGAATCCATGCGAAATTTTCGCAGCCTGATAAAACTGTTGAGGATCTTCAGATCCAGGATGGGCCGGATCGAGCCATCCTTTTTGGGGACCGTGAACAGATTTGAGTAAAATCCCCGACCCTGATCTGATAGGGGCACTGGCGAGATGACCTCTATCTCCAGAAGACTTGAAAACGCCTCCCGAAGCCCCTGTGCGCCAGGTGCGTCCGGGGGCACCCTAGACCTGAAGAAAAGCGGAGGAGGACGGGCCTCGAACTCCAACTTGTAGCCGGAAGACACGACTTCCCGGATCCATTTGTCCGAAACCTCCCGAATCCAGATCAGAGAGAAGAGTCGCAGCCGTCCCCCCACCCGCACGGGTGAGGGCGCCCCCTCATTGCTGAGCAGGCTTGTTCGCAGGTTTTGGGTTTTGAACCCCAGTTGTATCCTGAGCGGGCACGTCCTCTGCCCCTATTCCAGGAATCTCCTCTAGTGGAAGGGAAGGCGAAACCTCTTCCTGCTCTGGATCCGCGAAAGGAATGATTGAAAGAAGCCGCCCCGCGAAAGGGACGTCGTTGCTTCCTGCGTTGAGGTAACTTACCCCCCTTAGCTACAGAATCCAATTTTTCTCCAAAAAGCCGTAGCCCCACGAATGGGAGAGACGTCAGCGACTTTTTTTTTTTTTTTTTTGACCCAAAGTCGGCCGCCCACTGGCGCAACCAAACTGAACGCCTTATAGTCACCATCAGAGCAGAAGCTCCCCAAGGCGGCTAACATGAAAGACAAGAATAACTCACAACGTTTAAGTCCCAGAAATTCGTCACTGTCCGGGTGCAAACCGGAAGATGACAACAAGTCTCTGACCACCGACCTGGTAGCTACCACCAGCAGAGACGGAGCGCAAAAAAGGCCGTATGGCTGCCCCAATACTGGCGAAACCATGACAAGCCATCTGGTCAATTCGTTTATCCCCTCCATCTTTGAGAGAAGAGCAATCGGGGTTATTCAAAAACAGCTGAATTGGATAACCCCTGAATTGGTGCATCCACCTCAGGGGGGGACGTCCAGCGCTTAACCGTGTCCGAAGGGAAAGGATATCTTTTATCCCAACTCTGAGGAATGCCTGGGGGACCGAGCCGGCCTCTCCCATTCCTTAGAAATAATCTTATCAAAATGCCTTTGATTAGGGAATTCCAAGCGCGGCTTGGATTCCTCATAAAACTCCCCTTGTTGATGAGGAGCAACCTCCGGAGGGGAAATAGCCAGAACCTCAAACATCTGAGCAAGGACGTTAGGAGTATCCAAAGAACTCCCTGACCCCTTCTCAGAGTCCGCGCCAACAAATTGCTGGTTGTCCGAATAATCCGATTCGTCAAATAGCTCCCCTTCCTCCAGAGGGGTGTAATCTGACCAATCCAGGCGATCCTCATCGTCCTATTCAAATGTCGGTGGGACCGGTGACAAATGCTTTCACTTAGCTGGAGCCTTCTTGGCAACCGCAGAAGAAATACATTTTTCAATATTAGTCAATCTAGCACACACATCAGATTGCGACTGCCCACCCGTGACAACGTCACACGGGACACGGGCCAAGACGGGTGGGAAGGGGATGACGCCGGCGGTGCTGACCCAGACGCCTGGGGTTCTGACTGCCGTGTAATAGTCTGCTGTGCACATAGTATACATAGAAATACGTCATCCCCTGTTAGGGATACCCCACAGCCCATGCACTTCCGGGATTGCCCCGAGGGGAGCCCGTTATCTGGGGATGCCTCCATACGGTGAACTTATATGTAGTCGCAATGACCGAGGGAATGACGCTAGTAAGCAACCCGGGATGCCCTTATAATTGTCCCAAGTGGGAGGATTTTAACATGGAATTTAACCCAGGGACCCAAGGACCGGAAGAAGACCCCTTAAAACCTAAGGCGTTCTACCTGAAAGACTGCCGGATATAAAGGGTTACATATAAGTATATATATATATATATATATATATATATATATAGCCACTCACTGTGCCTTCCTGTGTGAGGTAAATGGCGTCCACCACACACGCAGCTCACAGAGGCAGAGGATCCTGTGGGCGTGGCCAGGGCAGAGCGCGCGATATGCGTAGCTCCGCCCCCTTACAGAGCGGAAAGCGGGCTCCGCAGTGGGTCTGCCTAACAGGGGCGGGCCGTGGCATCCCGCTCAACAGCCCGACCACGCCCCTAATGGCAAAATGTGTGAGGTAAATTACCTCAGAAAAACACTATAGCGCACACATATACCGGCGCCATGGCAAGAACAGCAGCCGCGGCGCCGGTAACCACAAAGACCCCAGGGATGTAATGGGTGCGGGCTGCGGCGACACGCAATCGCCCAGCCCCGCCCACTGTGGCCAGCGCGTGAGGGGAGATCTCCCCTCACAAGATTAAGGGAACCGCCAGCGCAAATAACCGTGCCGCGGTCATTGCGGTAGTCACCGCAACAAAAAACAGTAAAGCCAGGGGGACAAGCCAGCGCCAACAGCCGGCCCCACCCCCCAACTACAACTTCTGAGGAGAAAAGTTCTCCTCAGCTCTGGCGCCAGTAGCAGCAATGCACAATAAATAAATCCTAACTCTGAGGTAAAAAAGGTGGCCCCCGACATTTTATCCCCACCACCACAGGAGAAGGGCATCAGGAAAGGGGGGCCAAGGGACAGGGCATCCCAAACCAGGGTCACCAGCCCGGATAACCGCCTACCCTCTGGTACAGGGTCTCACGGTGGAGCATGGCTCCAGAGCACTAAAAGTGCCATTCTACCCTCACCCGGGATACAGCCTAGACTGGGAGGCATGTGTATTGGGACTTATAAAAAACATAACCGGGTGGAAATAGAGAGAAAAGCGGGCCGGGAATAAACCCGGCTACCTGAAATCCCCCTGTGCAAGGAGGAGACATCATCTTCTGACTTGCTCGCCGTCTGCAGAGATGGAAAACTGGGTAATGAGTGGGAGGTCCCAGGTATTTATGGACTGGGAGGGGCTTTCTTTCCTCCAATCATCTCTGCAGATCAGCCCTCTTCAGACCATACTACCCACATGTAATGATTATCTTGAAGCGGGGTGTGTGACATACTTAGAATAACTACTTTACACACATCGCCGCCAGCGCTCTGGGGTTTAAATAAGGAATTCACAGCGCGAGAAATTTTTGAGCGTGATTTGTTAATGAATATGCTGGGAGCCGTTCGCTCTGGCCATTCGCTGTCATGCGCTCCCATACAACGCAGAACCTGTGAAACAGCGACCCCTAACCCCGTATTCAACATTACCGCACACCGACTGAGTCGCTGTCAACAAGCGAACAACGGCCAAGCACAGCGAATACTGGCTGGCGCTGTGAAAATCACGCTACTGGCGCTCATCTGTCGCTACCTGGCGCTATTAATGAATCGGCCTCTTAATATTACATGTGGCAAGAGAAGAACAGATTCAAGTATCAGAAACAATTGATTTAAATCATAAACAAACACATCACCTGAGTGTATAACTCTGAGTGTCCCCCAAGAATGGCAAGGTCGAGTGACGATCCCCCCCCCCCCCCCCCCCCCCGAGTTTCATTGGCCCTTAGATGTCACGTTTCTGGTTAATTGAAAGCGGACTGACCACCATGCACAGTGGTCCTGGAGTCATAAAAGGTTCCAGGGCCGGTCGTCCTGGGGCATCTTGCATTGGGATACCCTGTTGTACGAGCCCTCCCACACCGTGCTCGCCAGCCCTGGCCGCATCCCTGCAATCCTCAGTCACAGGGGCGGCAGCAATGTGGCTGGTGGAGGCGTCCGGCGCATTTCGAATTCCTTATCACCCTGAGCTCAGGCCGGCAAAAGAAACAGAACCAGTGCTGCTGATTGGTTGTGCAGCTCCGCACATGGAAATGAGGAAAAGGTGAGTTTACGGGTACTCTATACATTGCGGGGCATCCCAAATCTGGATTCCCTGCCAGACCACGGAGAAAAAAGCCCACAAAGGGCAAATTCTTGGATGGTGTCCATGTAGCGATAACCTTTATCGCCGGAGGGCTTCCCCGCCAGAGACGTCCTTTTCCCAATGGTGAGAGGTGCTGCAGGAATTCCAGAGTCGTCCGTGAGGAACCAGGAACAGCCCTTACAAGGGCTAGTGAATTGTAATATAGCGTTTCCCCCAATAAGAGACAGAACTCAGTATTGAGGGTGAAGATGAACTTCACTTTATTAGTGCCACACTGGGCCTTATATGCAAGGGGACCTCCCCCGTGGACCTGATGGAGGACTGCATGACAAATACACAGACCAATGGGAGCAGGCCACACAATCCCTCAACTCTGCCGGTAACACAATCAGCAACACAATAGACGTCTGTAACACAATCAATCAGAACAATGCCATTGTCTGTGACGTAATCAATCAACACAATGGCAGTCTGTAATACAATCCAAACTACAATGACATTGCCTGTAACAGTATCAAAATACAATGACATTGTCTAGAACCTAATTAAGAAAAGGCCAGTGAATGACCCGGTGGGCAATGGAATAGTGATGACATCCAAAAGGCAGAGCGTCTGTCACAGTCCATCCTTAAAGTGGACCAAAACCCAGGATAGTCAATACTTTTGACTATCCCGGGTTTTGGTCCTTTCCCCCGGGGGGGGGGCACCTTCATCGCTGTGTGAAACCCCCCAGATCTCCCGAAGCCAACTCACCACTTCGCGGTCCTACAGCGCGTCTAAGAGCAGCGGCTCCTCCGCTTCCCTCTAGCAGTGCGCGTGTCCGCACTGGCTCATTTGTGAATGGCTGGCGTGGGCAAGTGAAGGATGCGGATGTCAGAGCCGCTGCTCTTAGACGCGCTGTGGGAACGGGAAGAGGTGATTGAGGTCAGGCGACCTGGGGGGTTTCACACAGCGGGGCACCCCCGATCGGGGGTAGGGGAAAGGATCAAAACCCAGGATAGTCATAATCCACTTTAAAGTCACCCAGATCAACTCACCTCACCGCGGTCCTACGGTGCAAGTGCAGCCGCTCGTCCAATCGGCACGCTCGGAGCCGCTGAGCTATGCACGTCTTAGCGGCGTCTTAGCTCAGCAGCTCTGAGTGCGCTGGCGCCCGCATCTTGCGCTTCCATCTAACTCTGCTAGAGAGAAGTGCGACATGCAGCCCGCGCATGCGCCATTGGACTGGGATTAAGTAAGTATGGGGCGACCTGGGGGTTTCACACAGCGAGGCATCCCGATTTTGGATGCCCCGGGGTGGAGGCAATGGATCGGCCCGGGAATCTTATAGATACCCGGGCCAATCCAGCTTGGTTTTGGTCCACTTTAAGCGGCTCTACATTTTATCGCGGGGTGCGCGCATTACTCACGCCAGTGTTATCTCTCTCCCCCCCCCGCCCCAAGGAATATACCACTGTGAAAAAATCTGGAAGCCATGACTGGAGCTCGCTCACCACTTTAGAGGCTGAAAGAAATGACCGGAAGATCCTAGGAGTCGCCTATAAGATCATAGAGCTGCTGACAGGAGAGGTGAGTGCTGCTGGGAATTCTGGGAGATAACAGTAAGGGGTGGGGGCGTGTCCTGATAGTGATGATGTCATTGTGTGTGTCAGGTGCCTATCAGGTGTCAGGATGTGGCCGTCTTTCTCTCCATGGAGGAGCTGGAGTTTGTAAATGGACACCGGGATCTCTACAAGGCCGTAATGGGGAATCCGGGGACTTGTGCTGGTAAGATTTACCTTTCTTATTTACCTACTAATTTAAAGGGGGGTCACTGGGCCGGCCCTGGATTCTTAAAGGCTCCAACTAAGTGTCCCTAGGACATCCCAATGTGAGTTGCTCCACTGTGTGAGCCTCCCCGGCCCACATACCCCCTTACCCTTCCACCAGTACAATCGATTGTGGGAAACAAATCGCATCGCTCCCCCTGCGCCCAGCCATTCATATAGGCCGGATGCGGGAGTGTGGGGCCCCCGACAGGGAGACCGGGGATGCGACCAACGATCCTTGTGCCGACGCTCTCAACGAGGACTCCTCAAACAAGGTATCCAACTGACCCAGCCGGGTACACGATTTGAGAAAAGAAGGCTGGCCTCGCCAAGATTGGCCACTTTGCGTGATATGTAGGACTCACTGCACCCCCTCCACGGCAATCAGCACTTACAGCAAGTATATATCATGAATTCATAAATTATTTATTTGACAAGTACCCATAGAAATTCACCATAATGACAGACAGTTACAAAAACATATAACACTGGACCGTACATTCCCAGGGGTATCCCAGTTAATCCCATGTTCCCCGTCAAACAATACAAATATTCAATAAAGTGCCAATGCTGTAAACAATCTATAAAGTGCAAATAGTGCTGAAATACATGCAAACAATAATTCTATCAATGGCACCACCAACTATCTCAAATGCCAATATTTTATTTATGATTAATGGTAGATAATATACAAACATATTAAAAACATTTTAAAAACATATACAACACATATGTCCTCACTAGGGAAAAAAGGAATGGGGAGGGGGGCACCCCAAATTGGATGATAAATAATGACTCTCAAAGGCCACCATATAATAATCGCATAATGATCAATTTTGAGGTCCGCTTTAAAGTGGACCAACACCCAGGATTTTGACTATCCTGGGTTTTGGTCCACTTCGGCAGGGCACCCCGATCGGGGGTGTCCCACTCCCTGAAACCCCCCAGAAACCCCCAAAAAAACTCTCCTCTCCCACGTGACCGCGCCGTCCAATCCCCGCCGACGTCCAAGCGGGTCACAGGAACGTCCAAGCTGCTTCCACTGCCACTGCCGCCACCTCCACCACCTCCCGTGCGTCACTCTCGGCGCGCCCGCGCCGGCCATTCACAGACGGCCGGCGTGGGCGCGCGCACGTCTAGAGGGGCGCGCAGAAGTGGCGGCGGATCAGGTAAAGTCTTTTTGGGGGGTTTCACCCCGCGAGACATCCCCATCTCAGATGTCCCGCGGTGTGGGAGGTGACCGCCCCGGGAATCTTATAGATTCATGATATATACTTGCTGTATGTGTTGATTGCCGTGGAGAGGGTGCAGTGATTGGAGCTATTCGGGTGAACTGCTGGATTCACCAATTTAATGTTGTATGTGCTCAATTTAGGGCAAAAATAGTCCAATCACAGCAAGGCCATAGTTACTGGATTGAATTGTTTTTTCGATTATTGAATTGTGGTGCGGAATTTGCAATTGGGGTTTCCTGATATGTAGGACTTATTATTACCTGGTTTTTGGTTTCTGAGAGACTTAAAATTTTTAGTTATGACCTGCTCATGTCCCTAAACAAAAGGCCTCATTTTAATGCGAGTCTCAACCAGGTTTGTTAATTGTTCCAAAGAGGGAGGGCCTCCACTTCAATGGATCTCTCAGTAACTGTTTATGGGGCCAATAGCCAGGCCGGCTACAAGCTTGACCAGCAGGAAACCCCCTGCCAGGAAGCTGCACTGCCTGGGAAGATGTTAGGAAATCCCGCAGACATTCCCTCTCTGACACTGTACATGGATTTATTTATGATAACCACAGGCATATTACACATAGACTGAGAACTCTGGATAGGAGCCATGTAGAACAGCTGTGCTTCGTCTCGTAGTGTGCACAGCACCCGACTGGGTCCATTAGCACCAGAACCGGCTTTCTATTATTTTCCGACAAAACAATTTAAGATTTAGCTAGCCACTATTAAGGGGGGGGGGGGGGCTTGAGGCCCATCCCAGGGGGAGGGGACCAGCTATGTGTTCACATTTTCTAAGTAAGGCCTACCCTAGCGGTCTCTGTCTGGGGCGCCAGAATTTCATGCTCTAAGAACCATTAAATCGTGGGCTGGCCTTTGCCTCTCTGTGGTTGCCCTGCCCCTATCATCTCATGGTAACTGACATAGTTACATAGTTAATACGGTTGAAAAAAGACATATTTCCATCAAGTTCAACCAAGGGTGTTGGGGTAGGGGAAGTTATTTTTTATTTCATATGGGAAGCTATTTATTTTATTTTTTGTCTTTATTTATTTATTTTTTTTTTATTGATAACCACTAGTAGTAACTGTTAATGTTATTTTCTTCAAAATAAGCATCTAATTCTTTTTTGAAGCTGTTAGCGGTTGATGCTGTAACAAGCTTCTGTGGGAGGCTATTCCATAGATTTATAGTTCTTATGGTAAAAAACAACATACGCTAGCTCTGATAGTAACGTGCTACTTGTGTTCACCTTATGATCTGTGTATGTATTCATTGTATGTATATAGTTTGTGTAGTGCACTCTTTAAAGCAATTAAATGTCAGTACATTTCTGTTTTGGGTTCACCTCAAATGCTGACCCAATTTTTTTTTTTTTTTATCACCTGACCTCTCTTGACCACTCAGGTTCATATGCCTCATTCTGGCCGCCAGCCTCAATCCCCTGATCATCGCCTACCTTTTTTTTTTCCTGCAGTCTAACCACAGCCCTAATTCTCTGTTCCTCAACATGACTATAACAAAAGTAGGGGAAGAATGTAGGGTGTATCCCTGAGATGTCTGTCATCCTGTCTAAAGCCGGAAAGAGGCGCGAGTGCTCCTCTTTCTCCTGGTGAGCCCAGCTTTGGAGAATAGAGAATTGCTAAAGATGATGCCTACATTTTTAAACTAGTAAAATGTGAACTGGTTCATACAAGAGCCGATTTATCAGGACCAGTTCTGGGAAAAGGGGACCTAAACCAGGACAGTAAGAGTTAACGTAAGGCAACTAGTAGGCGTTCTATGATCAGTCAGATGGCCTGCCAGTTGTTCTATACTGTCGTGTGGCCCTGTGCCAATTTTTGTTCATGTTTTACTACTTTTAGACTTGACTATTTAAGACGAAAGTCTAGTAAATGTGGGGTAGACTTCTTAGTTGCGCTTGCCCATCACTTAGGATCGACCTAACTCATGTTGAACTGCTGTTCACATGAAACCCTTGGGTTTTGTTCGATAAAGTGGATATTCAGTGTTCCATTGAGCCCCACCCCCAGGACCTTTTTGATTTGAGATTCCTACTGGCTGCAGGTCCACAAGAAAACCCGAAAATGATGCAGCCGTCTTTACCTTGGTCACGCTTCAGTGCCACTCGCGTGACCCACTTGGCCACCAGAGGCCGGTGAGGAGGCTCCAGGGGGACATACACAGCTCACTTATACCCACCCAATGAACCCTATAGGTTGTCGGCAAAGAGGCATTTTGCCTGATTTCATGCTGCCTAGGGATGCCCCCTTGTAATAGTGGTTTAAGGCAACCTAAAGTAATTTTTTAGATAATTTACTAACAAAGGGTGCACCGCCCAAATCTTCCTACAAAATGCATACAACTGTGTGCTCACCCATCAAAAATGCAATCCACAATAATTTGGAGTGGGCGTGCAAAGAACACACCAATCTCCCAAAGGAAGCACCACTTCAATCAACAGTATATATTAATGATTTTATTAGTACAAAAAAAACAAAAAATTAAAATACATACACCACAAGACAAATTTAAAAACAACCAGTATGGCCAAATGTATCTATATCAATGTGTATGGCCCCTAAGGGCCTCTTAAATAACTGCCCTATGGGTGAATAATATTAATTATCCTAGAATGGTAATAACCCATCCTTTTTGTGCCGGCACAAAAAATCCTAACCACATGTAAATATATGTGCAAATTTCATAAAACCAATACTACAAAAATATTAATAATATATATGGCAAAAATATGTGCAAAAAAAGTGAATATACAATAAACAAAAATATCAATATATAAAGTGCAAATGCATGAAAAACACATAAACCTAAAACACTACCTAATATTGCACAGGGAAACCCATTCCAATAAGACTTTAAAGTGCAGACAATAACAGTATATGATATAAATGCAAGTGCCAGCAGAGAGAAAATAAATG
Source organism: Gastrophryne carolinensis (assembly GCA_027917425.1). Taxonomy (NCBI): domain Eukaryota; kingdom Metazoa; phylum Chordata; class Amphibia; order Anura; family Microhylidae; genus Gastrophryne; species Gastrophryne carolinensis. Next base: position 618,810,052 of record CM051235.1, read on the forward strand.
GTTAAATCTCACGTCATAAGATAACACCCAGGGCAACAGTCAGGCCAACCTCAATGAAAAATGTCAATTGTCTTGTGGTGTATGTATTTTAATTTTTTGTTTTTTTTGTACTAATAAAATCATTAATTTATACTGTTGATTGTAGTGGTGCTTCCTTTGGGAGATTGGTGTGTTCTTTGCACGCCCACTCCAAATTATTGTGGATTGCATTTTTTAGATAACCTTGAAGGTTTTATGGTATTGTCTTTCTAGCAAATTACTGACTCGAATGAAATCTTATATAAACAGGCTTCCCTATTTTTCCCATGTGCAGTGAAGCAGTGCTTAAAAATGGTTGGCTTGGTGGTTTTGGTCCAGTTACTAAAATGCCTGGGAGGTGCTATGATCGCCTTCATTTCAGATGTGAGATACAACTGCTCCACTTGGCTAGGCAAAAAATCAGCATTAGCCCACAGGACTGGTTAGGGTGAGCTTTTGGTAGAGTGGGTTTCCAAAATATTCTCTAGCCCTGACATGAGGGTTCCTTTTTTTTCCCCAGAAGTCCGTAACCAGTTGGGATGCCCTCGTGGTTGTCGGTTGCTCTTCTGTGAGATGGAGGAGGCCAGATATGAAATCACCGAGCCTATACGGGATCTTGCCCTCCAGATTGTCCAACTGCTGACAGGAGAGGTAAGACTTTCTGGGATTGCTCATAAGGCTAAGGATTCTGGGAGTTTTCTTTAGGCCTTGGCTTTAAAACTGGACGGTGTTTCCTGGAGCAAGCAGGTCCTTTTTATATACATTAGAAATCTGATAGCTGGAGGTAAAGGGACTCTGTAGGCTCTGTAGTAATCAATGCCAGGCAGCAGCTGCCAAAGCAAACAGGATCATGGGGTGCATCAAGAGGGGCAGAGGTGCTCATAACCAGAGCATCATGTTACCCCTGTACAAGTCACTGGTCAGACCCTATATGGAATACTGTGTACATTTTGGGCACCTGTGCTTAAGAAGGACATATCAGAACTGGAGGGCGTCCAAAAGGAGGGCGACTAAGTTAGAAGAAGTGGTGTGAGGACTAGAGTACCCTGAAAGGTTGTCAAAGTTAGGCGTCTTTTTTTTTTTTCTAACGTGAATAAACCTAAGGGGTGATCTAATAACTATGCATAAATAAATCCAGGGTCTGGTTAAAAACAGAGGTCTCGGTCACACACATCTGCAGAAATATGTTGAAGCTGCACCACCAAGCGCCAAGGTGCCCCTGTGGGGTGCATCCTAACTCTAATCCCTGAGAGCCCCATTTGGGACATACAATGCAATAGATAAATTACGAGCAAGGCTTACTTAAGGTTTGCCCTATAACCTTGAGTGCAGCCCATGGGGAGTAAGAGTTGAAGACCTCGCAGTACAGCCTAGACCCCACACCCCATGTGCTTGCACAAAATCAAAAGAAACAAAGGAGGGGTGGCAGCCAAACCTATAATCTGTCTCTAAATCTGGTTAAAAACGGAGGTCTCGGTCCACACACATCTGCAGATGTATGCACTGCAAGGTCTTCGACCCTTCCACCCCATGGGCTGTACTCGAGGGCATCCTCAGGTAAGCCTGCTCCCAATTTTTCTGTTGCATTGTATGTCCCAAATGGGGCTCTCAGAGATTAGAGTTAGGATGCACCTCACAGGGGCACCTTGGCGCTGGTGGTGCAGCTTCAGCTACTTCTGCAGATGTGTGTGGACCGATACATAACCAGATTTAGCTAACGGGGTTGAGTGCTGTGGCTCCTTTAAGACTTGTGTATCGTAATTGCCCTGCACCTCCCAGGTTAATTTAAAATGGTCTGAGCGGCTGCCACACCTCCTTTGTTTCAAAACAGTCTATACTCTAAAGCAGAACTAAAGTGGTCTGAATCTTTACAGTCAGAGACCCAGAACAAGGGTAAGTGCACAACATATATTTTTATAATTTGTATATGTTGGGCGCATGTATGTTTTTGGTGATAATTTCCCAGCCATTTCCCCACAGTGAAACGAACATTCTTGGATATTATCTCATCTTCCTATAGAAGCTTGTATTATTTATTGGATTTAGTTGTTGGGATGTTTTTAATAAACAGACTTTTATTCTATTATATACATAGATTGTCTTGTATATATTGATTTTTCCTTGCAAATAGCCTTATAGACCTAAATCAGTACCCCGCAGCTTATTTGTTATATATATATAATCATACCCATATATATTACAAGTGCGCTTTTTACTTTATAAGCTTTGAGTTCATTTACGTTTTTGTTCCTTAAGGACAAAATTGTTGTGAAGAAGTCTGGTGACCATGAATGTAGCACGAGCACCACCACAGTGGAGGCTACGGCTAAAAGTAACAAAGAGATTTTTGAAGCCTCCCGCAAGATCATTGAACTTCTGACAGGAGAGGTGAGTGTTGATGGGAATTCTGGGAATTACCCAGTAACATTGAGGGGCGTGTCTGGAGCGTGATGATGCCATTGTGTTTGTCAGGTCCCGGTAAGGTTTCAGGATGTCACGGTCTATTTCACCATGGAGGAGTGGGAATATCTAAATCGACGTTTGGATCTCTACAAGGCCATGATGGTTAACCATGGGGCTTATGTCGGTAAGACTCACACTTTACCTCACTCAGGGGGCAATATTAAGATAATCTTCTGTGCAAGCCTGAAAGGGGTTCTTAAAGGCAGGATCAACACCAGCACTGGGCATATCACAGCAAGGGCCGGGGTCTCCAGCAATTTCAGGGGCCCACTCAGACTGGTCAACATCCGATTCTTCCATGGTCTCGACTGGTGAGCTGGGTGTCCTGTGTACAGAGCTTCTCATGGCTATCCTCAGGACTAGAGGACGATCAGTGGCAATGTAGGGAGAACACCAATGATACCACCAAAGGTAGACTTGATTTCAGTCCAGGGAGCCCCATCCACCTTCTTGAGTCCCAGAGGTAAATCGCAAGTCTCTGAATACAACCGCATTCATTTTAATTGTTTCAGTTGAGGTTACCAGATTGAATAGATTCTAGAGGGCCGATTTCAGCATGGGCCTGAGATTTCGCTGGTCCCGGGCAGGGGGAAATTCTCATGATCTCCCAATACATTACATGATTCAGGGGTTACATGCGAACCAATCTCGGCCATGGGAAAGCACCCGAGAAAGCCGTGGGAAAGCACCCGAGAAAGCCGTGGGAGAATTCACCCTTCTAAATGCGATTTCACAACTCGCATGACTTTTTCAGATGACTCTTGCATCAACAAGAGTCAAATCAATCACGGCATGTGAGTTATAGCATTTTTTCATTGAAAAAAACCATGCCGGCAACTACATCATTGCTCTTTTCAGTGGAAAAAAGCTTGTCCATTAGTGAAACCAGCATTTCTTGTCAGCTCTGAGCCAAAAAAAAATAATTTTTCAGAGTATTTTCATGTCAGAAATTCCCACGTTTGCGAGAATTCACAAAAAAAATTCACACAAAAAATCTGCTGAATCGAGAGAGTGGGGGAAACGGGCAAGAAACGTTTTTTCCCACCTGAAACGCGAGTGCGTGATTGCATTCTCACATGGTAATGAATCAGCCCTTAGGTCTCTTTATAGTAACTTTAAGTGGGTTGGATGCTGCCAGAACTGTCTGTCAGGCCAACAGGACATGTGTGGAATGTCAATATATGGAATGAGAAGAATGTGGATAAATGATCAATACACCTATACAAAGGGTTATATTTGACAGCTGAAACGAAAACCTTGTAAATCAAAATCAAACAATTTTTCCCACCTGAAACAGTGCCTGATTGCATTCTCGCATAGTAATGAATCAACTCTTAAATAGAAATTTTAGGGTGGGTTGGGGGCTGCCAGGACTGTCTGTCTGGCCAACAGGACATGTGCATAAATTATCAATACACGTATAAAAAGGTTCATAACAGTAAGCTAAAACCAAGACCTTGTAAATCAATATTAAACAATACATAGTTACACAGCAGGTTTTAATTGAAGACCGCGGCCTGTTCTGTAAACAAAATTAAAGTTGTCCAATATCCCTAAAAACTATACCTCCCCATTTTTTATTGTAGATTATCTCATTTTCTTTCTCTAGCTGGATCAACCATCGCCATGTCACCTGACAGAACCTTCTCATCTGTGTCTAGAAACAAGTCAAGATCTGGTGCTACTAAACAAACCTCATCTGAGAAATGCTCCTCAACCGCAGCCAAAATTACCCATAGGAATATAAACAAGTCAAGATCTGGTGCTACTAAAATAAAATCTTATGAACGAAGCTCCTCAACAAAGGCTAAAAAAATTAATAATATAAATGATTCTAAATCTGGTGCTGCTAAAAGAACATTATCTGAACAAAACTCCTTAACAAAGCCTAAAATTACCCATAAGAATATAAACAATTTAAGGTTGGGTGCTGCTAAAAGAACCTTGTCTGAGCAAAGCTCCTCAGCCAAGGTTGAATTTACCCGTAAGAATATAAGCAAGTCAAAATCTGGTACTGCTAAAAGATCATTATCCGAAAAATGCCATGCAAAAAAAGCTAAAAATATAAATAAGTCAAAATCTGGTGCTGCAAAGAGGAGATTGTCTGAACAAAGCTCCTCAGCCAAGGCTAAAATTACACGTAAGAGCATAAATAAATCAAAATCTGGTTCTGCTAAAGGAAAATTGTCTGAACGAAGCTCTTCAACAAAGTCTAAAAATACCATTAAGAATTTAAATAAGTCAAAATCTGGTGCTGCAAAGAGGAGATTGTCTGAACAAAGCTCCTCAGCCAAGGCTAAAATTACACGTAAGAGCATAAATAAATCAAAATCTGGTTCTGCTAAAGGAAAATTGTCTGAACAAAGCTCTTCCACAAAGTCTAAAAATACCATTAAGAATTTAAATAAGTCAAAATCTGGTGCTACTAAAAGGACTTCATCTAAGAAACACATGTTCACGCATACTAAAATTTCTCCTATTGAATTAAGCAAGTCAAAATCGGGTTCCCCCAGAAGAATGTCCTCCAAGCAAAACTTCTTAATGGAGGCTAAAGTGACTCGTAAGCAACGTAAAAATGCAAGCGAATCAAAATTAAGTTCTACTAGAAGGATGTCATGTAAGAAAAACTTGTCAGCAAAGAATACAATTTCTAAAAAATCAAGCAATTCTAAATCTGTCTCAAGGACCGGACTCTTAAAGAACATAAACCATTGTCAATCAACAATTTGTTTGGGCACTCGACCAAAAATGTCTTGTATTTCTGTTGAGGTTGAACCAAGCTATAATGTAGACTGCACTGTGTCAGGCCAGTGTCATCGTGAACCTACTGCGAGTAGGAAAGGTTTTCCAGCTATAAAAGCCACAGTGTTTAATGATCAGGAAAAGCATGCTATACCGAACACTAGAGTTGAGTTCCGTGACCAAGGACTACAAACTGTGGCCCATGTTAAAGAGGAGAGCAATATCCAAGAGGAACTGGCTACTACCAGGCAGGAGCAACAAGATATTCCGGATACTGAAGAGGACATCTATGATGAAGAGGAAAAAGATGTACCAGATGGTAAGAAGGACATCTATGACGAAGAGCAACAAGATGTGCCAGATACTGAAGAAGACTTTGATGAAGGCCAACAAGCATCAGATTCTGGAGAGGAACTTGATAGGGAATTTGAGACCCCCAACCAAACAGATAAAAGTCTGACCATCAAGTGTGACAAATGTAACCGAGAGTTCCAAAGGAAGTCTGCTTTCATCGCCCACTATAAAACGCACTCTGCTCCGAGCAGCTACCCTTGTCCTGAATGTGAGAGAACTTTTGCCAGCCGGTACCGCTTTAATCTCCATCTCAGGGGTCACATGGGTGACAAACCTTATTCTTGCTCTGAATGTGACAAATCCTTCACCTGCCAGTCCTACCTTGTGAAGCACCAAATCATGCACACAGGGCAAAGGCCGTATGTCTGTAAGGAATGTGGCAGGGGTTTTCGTGGCAGCAATCATTTGGCAAGGCACTTGAGGCTTCATACGGGCGAAAGGCCATTCTCTTGTGCCAAATGCGGCAAGTCGTTTACGGACAAGAGAGGAGTGGTTGTCCACCAGCTCGTCCATACCGGAGAAAGGCGATTTCGTTGCTCAGAATGTGATCGGCAGTTTGCCTCGAAGGGAGGCTTGGTCTTGCACCAACGCACGCATACTGGGGAGAAGCCATTTCTGTGCTCTGAGTGCAGCCAGAGGTTTTCCAGCAAAAAATTGCTTGTTATGCACCAGAATACTCATGTTGGGGAAAAACCATACCACTGCTCACAATGTGGGAAAACCTTTTCTCGGAACTCTCACCTTGTCAACCACCAACGCACCCACACAGGAGAGCGTCCATTCTCCTGTACAGAATGCAACAAGAGCTTCACTGTCAAGGCCAACCTGGTGAGTCACGTGCGCAGTCACACGGGTGAGAAGAGATTCTCATGCCAGGAGTGTGACAAGCGTTACTTCTCCAAGGCCCATCTTGTTGCTCATCAAAGAGTCCACACTGGTGAGAAGCCCTTTGCGTGCACGTACTGTGAGGCGCGTTTCAGTTGTAAGCCGAACCTAACAAAACATCTGAGGACTCATACGGGAGTGAAGCCATTTCCATGCCCGAAGTGCGACATGTCTTTTGCCCGGACAGCCCATTTGGCCCGACACTTGGAGAGACACACTAGGCCTTCCACCTATCCCTGTGAGGAATGTGGGAAAACCTATAAGTTTAAGATACTTTTGGACAAGCATTTGAAAATTCACAAAACGTAGGATGATTTTTTTTGCTAATTAGAGAAAGAACCCAAGAATCTCAACCTCCAAAAAGTTCATGTTTTCACCTTTAGTCTTACCTCAACCTCACACATAATGCCCTTATTCCCCGAACATAAGACCTAGAATGATTTTTCAGGATTTTTGAGGATGTTTTTGAAACAAGCCCCACCCCAAACATAAGCCCTAGTTACAGTTCATGCATTAAAAAGTTCCTGCAGGACCCAAAACAATATGCGCTGGGGCAATGGGCAAATATGGAAATTACTATTGGCCCCAGGATCATAAGGTCACGGTCAGGGCCCCACACAGGAAGATTTTATGCCCTGGGTACAAAGTACGCCAGCGTACTTGCAACCCCCGCACCACCACTATGCCGCTCCATAAAACAGGACTATTTTCTTTAGGTGCTACTGTGCCCTTAGCAGGCTTGTGTGAGCATGCTGTCCTGGCTCATGCTTGCAGCTCCTCTGGCTTTTTTTCATATTGTAGAGCCATGCAGAGACCAGGGAAGTAGAATCTCCACATTTGATTTTCATTCAGTTACACCATATACGTGCATATAAGCATGTCATCAATCCAATAAACACTAGTAAAGGATCAAAAGTCAAAAATGACTTAATTCAGACCAACACAACAAACAGTGCTCATATGCATCCCTCCCCGGGGCAATTTAGATTGCTGCACATAAAAATCAATTTACCCTTTTTATAACTCTTGCTGTGTTAAAAACAAGATGGCGGCTAATACATTTGCATGCCACCTGCAAACAGGAAGTGCTGTTGGTAATGTCATTTGGGAGAGGATGTACCAGGCTGTTGGTCTGGTTAAGCATATCTTTGTCTCCTATAGCGAGTTCAATGAATCACTGTTGACGCGCTTCGTCACATTACACTGATTTTCTCATAGCAGCAGAACCTCTCACATGCTCAAGGTTCTAGTGTTTGACCCATGGTTAGTAATGTCCTGAATCTGGACACAGCCTACCAGATTTCTAATGGTGTGCTGCACTCCCATTTTTTCCTACAAATGTTTTTTCTCCTGGTTATATTTTGGGTTCTGCATGTAGTTCAGTTGCCAATCACGTCATATCTGGAAGAAACCATAGGAGTGCAGCCGGTCCTTCAGCATGTGCGAGGTTCTGCTGCTATGAGGAAATCGGTGCTTATGAAACGTGTCAGCAGTGATTTATTGAACCATTTTTAAGCTATAGAAGATACACTATATGCTAACATGCAACTATATTTTTTATTTGGATGAAAAACAAATGTGGAGATGTTGTTACAATACAAACTAATACATTTGTTTTGTTTTAAACGTGTGTGAGGTTGAGGTGCGACTAAAGGTAAAAACCTGAAGTTTTTAAGAGGCTGGGATACTTGGGTACCCCCCCCCCCCCTATTGTTTTGTGTTTACAGAGAGAAAAAAAGATTTAATTAAATTTCTATTTCGAGAAGATGGTGCACACTGGTAGAGGGAGACTCCTCCACCAAAACACAACGTAGCAACGTAGAAGGATGGTTATTGCTAAAAGGTTCACTTTCGGAAACTGACTAAACACTATGTAAATGCTTCTTTCGCTGTATGTAACTATATTGGAGAAGAGGAGTCTCAATTTCTGTGGTGACTAATCTTGAATGGGTAGCGGTCCTCACCATGACACCTGTGACAGACGCTCTGCCTTTTGGATGTCAACACTATTCAATTGCCCACCGGGTCAATCACTGGCCTTTTCTGAATTAGGTTCCAGACAATGTCATTGTATTTTGATACTGTTGCAGGCAATGTCATTGTATTTTGGATTGTATTACAGACTGCCATTGTGTTGATTGATTACGTCACAGACAATGGCATTGTTCTGATTGATTGTATTACAGACTGCTATTGTTATACTGATTGTGTTACCGGCAGAGTTGAGGGATTGTGTGCCCTGCTGCTATTGGTCGGTGTGTTTGTCATGCAGTTCTCCATCAGGTCCACCTTGCATGGAGACTTGTGTATATAAGGCCTAGAGTGGCACCAATAAAGAGAGTTCATCTTCACCCTCAATACTGAGTTCTGTCTCTTATTGGGGGAAACGCTATATTACAATTCACTAGCCCTTGTAAGGGCTGTTCCTGTTTCCTCACGGATGACTCTGGGATTCCTGCAGCACCTCTCACCATTGGGAAAAGGACGTCTCTGGCGGGGAAGCCCTCCGGCGATAAGGGTTATCGCTACAACACCTATGTATTCTAAAGTGGACATTTGCCTAGAGCAGGGCTTCCCAGCCAGTGGTACTCATGGTCACTGCGGGTGAAAGTAGGTGGAAATGAAGCACTGCAGAAAAGCTACTGCTCCAATAGCTATGTGCCAGGTGGCCAAGTCGGCAAGCTGCAGAGGTGCAGGGATGGAGCGTCTTGGGATGACTGCATTGCTGATCCAATATAGCAGGGGTTCCCAATCCTGCTCCTCAAGGCCAACCAAGAGGCCATGTTTTGTGGCTCTCCACAGGTAAAGATCAGACTAGAGCTACAGAGGTAGCTATGTGGAGATCCATAAAACATGACCTGTTGGTGTGCCTTGAGGAGGGGGGTTGGATACCACTGCAGAATAAGACATGGGGGCTGGGGAATTCTGGCCTAAAGCCCAATAACTAGTGTTAGATAAACTCTTATAAGTTTGGGTTTTGCAAGATCGACTGAACTTTGAGCGAAAGTTTGGTTCGGGCACCAATTTCTACCTAAACATAAACCTGAACCCAGTCACCATTGAAATCAAGGGAGACCTCAACTTTGGGACCCCAAATGGGCCCATGCAAAGTGTGCAGCAGAAAGCGGCTATACAACTTACCTGTGCCCCATGATCCGGTCAGCGTTCTTTCCTCTGTCAAAATGTCCATGGCAAGGACTTCAGAAAGATGGCTGCCGTCATGACACTGTAACCTGCTACCAGCGTCCTCACTTATTGGGTTGGCCAACTTTCTGAATCCCTGACCGTGGACTCTCGGCTGCATCCCCTGCTCCCCTGATGAGTGCAGACTGGGGGAAAGGTAAAAGAGCTTGCAGTTAATCTGGGAGGGGGTTCACGAGGATTGGCATGACCCTAGTCAGTCGGCCCTGGAATCTTAGACATTGGTGCACTTTAAAGGAACTTCAGGCAAAATGTAAAATGCAGTTTACTTGGTGCCCATTCCCTTCCAGTGTGTGAAACCCCCACCGTTCATCCAAATCTACTATTAATAAATTTAGTAAAAAAAAAAAAAAGAAACAGGCTCTTTTGAGGCACTGGGCTGGGAATAGAAGGTGATGACATAAACCTTCTATCTGAGTATAGGATCACTTTTTCCTAAACCATATTAAATGAGAACAAAACCCAGCAGTGCTGGCCCTGGAATCTAAAAGATGAGCCCTTTGCCAAAGGATGTAAACATGGCAAAAATTGGATGAGAGCGTGTGCATTCACTGTTGGACCAAGAAAAGTTTTACTGGGGGCCATCCCGAATTTGTTCCGCTTTAAGGGGACAGTCCAGTCTAAATACCTCTTGTGGTTCATGGGTGCAGCCACGATGGGATTACTGCCTGTTGACTTTTATTGAGAGGAGAAAGGAATATGCTTTGTCTCGTAGAAGACCATGGGGCGGCTTGCCACAGTAATCCCATCATTGCTGCTCCAATGAACCACAAGAGTCCCTTTAAAACTACAACCTACCAACACTGTGTAAAAAGAAATATCCCTGCCAGACATTTCAGGGTGGCCCCTTTTAGTCCTACCTATTACTTACCCCAGTAAATGAAATTATTGTAACTTGATTTTTTGTTACAGATATCTATGTATATGCATTAAAAAATAATGCTGGAAAAGCAACTGTAAGTATCAAACAATAAAGATATATTGGGATTCAAACCCTGAACTGTTGCAATAAAGCTGCAATCACTAAAGTCACAGAGGAACAACACAAAGGAATTTCACTTTCCTGGGAGTTGCTCCTCTCAGTTGGGGAGGACCCAAATTTGGATGCCCCGCTGGGTTTACTTCCCTTAGGTCACATGATTCACTCACCTTCCTCGCTGTCCCATGGCACAGGCTCGGGCCGAAACTGAGCTGGCTGAGTGGTCCCTCTGGCTCTGCTTACAGCTGAGCAGAGCCAAGTGCACCACTGGCTGCATCCCCTGCTCAGCTCCCAGCGTTTGTGTACCTGCGCCACCCATTCAGAAAGGCTGGGCGCACGCACGGCTAGAGGTGAGCGGGGATTCGGCCACGGTGTTGAGATTAGGTGAATGGATCTGAAGTGTTTACAAAACCGGCCATCCCAATTCAGCATGCCCCAAGGAGTGGAACTTGGGTGGCCCTGGAGTCTAGAAAGTCCAGGCTCTTTTTGGAGTCAATGGTGGTATGTGGTTTGTTTTGCTTGACGAAATTGCCCTGCAAGGCCCGAAACGTTGGCCTAAAAACCTATATGGAAGAATAAAGTATCTGGAAAGAGTGCTTATGGATTTTTCAGACCTCCCGCATGCCAGTGAGGCGTCCATGCTGATGAGACAAGCAGGCCAAGCTAAGGCAGAAGGCTCAGGGGATCTTCCTTTGGCTAAAGCCAGAAACTTCTCAGTTTGATGGTGGCCACCTACTTGTCATGCAGAGGTGGGGGGCATCCAAGGGACTTTCCAGGGACACTGTAACAGTGAACATTACAATGAATGAAAGTGAGGGAATGAATGAAAGGGAAAGCCAAGACTGCACCTATTAAAGGGATACAGCAGGCAAAGGCAAGTGTTCTTATACATTGGATAGAATCAGCTGTTACACATCAGCAGAGTCATCTCTAATCTGAACTGATACATAGTGAAGGCAGGGGGTGCAGGCTCTATAGTCGTGTACCAAAGATGTGATTGTTTCACCTAAACACAAGCACACAGGCAGCCACGGGTAATACAAATGCTAATTGGGTGTGACCTAACGTTAACTGAAACGTAAATTAGGCTGAATCAAAAGATGGCTGCAGAATAATAGTGATACAGCAGGCAAAGGCAATTGTTAGACCATTGTGATAAGAAAATAAGCGAGGAAGAAAAAAAAAGAGAATGAAAGAGAGAGAATGAATGAAAGGGAAAGCCACGACTGCCCCTATTAAAGGGATACAGCAGGCAAAGGCAAGTGTTCTTATACATTGGATAGAATTGGTTGTTACAGACCAGCAGAGTCATCTCTAATCTACATGATGATCAATAGTGGGGGTTGGTGGGGTCAGGCTTTATAGTCTTGTTCCAAAGATGTGAATGTTTCACCTAATCACAAGCACACAGGCAACCACAGGCAATACAATTGCTAATTGAGTGTGACATAACGTTAATTGAGACGTTAATTAGGCACAGATATTCATATGCTAGTTAGGTCCATGACCCAGGGTGAAAGGCTGAATGGAAAGATGGTTGCAGAATACTAGTGATACAGCAGGCAAAGGCAATTAGAACATTGTGATAAGAAAAAGAAAATAATGGTAGAAAGAAAAAGACAATGAAAGAGAACAAATTAAAGTGGGGGAACAAATTAAAGGGATACAGAAGGCAAAGCCAAGTGTTCTTATACATTGGATAGAATCAGTTGTTACACACCAACAGAGTCATCTCTAATCCACAGTCTGATAAGCAGAAGTAAAAGGAGGTGGGCAGGCTCTATTGTCTTGTTCCAAAAATGTGATTGTTTCGCCTACGTTTGGCACTGACCTAAACTGCTTTCCATTTTTTTAAATTAAAGAAGAAATGGCCGAGATATCGAGGATTACAGTTTCACCTTACAATTTATTTATTCTATGTCACACACCCCACTTCAAACAGTAATAATTACACTAGGGTTAACGCACCGCTAGGTGGCAGCATTGCAGAGAATCTCCAAAAAACTTCAACAGGCCCCTCCCGGTCTATACATACATGGTACCTCCCAAGAACCTCCCAGTGTTGTTCTCTGCAAGGTGGCGACAAGACAGAAGAAAGAAGTCTCCTGCTTGCAGGTAGCCGGGGTATCCCCCCGGCCCCCCCCCCCCCCCCCCGTGGTCTATTTCTGCCCGGCTCTTGTTTGAGAGTATACTATTTAATGGCAGCCTCCCAGCTTCGGCTGTAGGCCGGGCAAAAGGTAGCCGGCACCATTGGTGCCTAGGAGATTAGCTCCTCCGCTCGACCCTTCATTGCGGGGCATAGCGGGATTCCTGGAGTGGTGATCCGGATGTGGGATGCCCCATTTAATAGGAGGTTAGCGGTCAGGATGTGCCTAGCCCTGGGATATTGTTATTTCACGTTCCAGGGTGTGGGGCTCGCTTTGGGATGGTGACATGTTGTGTGAAGTGGCTGCTGCACTGCTACATTGTGAGGGCTTATCGCGTTTTACTGTGGCTATCTTTTATTGCGGATTGCTTGTGTGTCCCTCTTGTCACCCTCTCTGTGTGTATGGTTCTCTCCCCTCAGGAGCCGGGGGCGGCGGGGCCTCGCGGCGCGCTGTGGCTGAGCGCCGTGTTCGGCGCTTGCAGCCTGCGTGTCCGGTCTGCACTGGGGGGGGAACAGAGGATCAGTGTGTGGGTCTGTGTTCTTGTGCGCACTTGGAACCGGCAGGTTGCTCCGCCGGTCCCGTCTTAGAGGTCTGAGCGCGGTCTCCGCCGGCTGACGCTGCAAGGGGGCGGGGTCGCGCGGGCCGCGCACTGATTGGATGTCCCGGAGGGGCGGGGCCTTCTCGGCTCCCGCGCTCCCGGGGCTCGTCTTCCCCTCCTTTCACGTCTCTGAGTTGTGTTGCGGGCCGCCATCTTCTGCGGTGCCTAGCTGCGCAGTGCTCTCTCTCTCTCAGGTAGGCGTTTTAGTTTTTCTTGCGGGATTCTCACATAGAGTTTGGCCTGGCCCCCCGTATTACGTCCCCTCCTCCTCCTCCTCCTGCCTCCTCGCTCCTGCACATCATTAATGTGCTGGTTTTGTATTAACCATTTCCTGTGTCTCTGGTTAATGAGGGGGGGGGGGGGGAAGGGGGGTTTGTATGTTATGTTGTATGTTGGTTTAGGTATTATTGTGCCTGGATTGACGCCTGTCCCTCTCCTTTTGTGTCTTTCAGATCCTGGGATCCCGTCTGGCAGGGCTCTCCCGGTCTTATATACCTGGCTCGTGGGGGGTGTTTTTCATTGCAATATATATATATATATCTTTATATATTTTCATAAGGGTCTTTATGCTATTCCCCTGGGTCAGGATCTTGTGACAATCTTTAGACAATTGTTAGGTTATTAAGGGGCATCCCGGGTCGCGTACCGCATAAATCCCTGGGTTCTGCGAATACCATAAAATTCACCACATGGAGGCTGCCACAGATACCGGGAATGGTTCTTCGGGACAATCCAAGGTGTGCGGGGGTTGTGGGACTCCGCTCCAGGGAGATGTCATTTTGTGTATCCCTTGTGCACAGCAGAACATTGCACGGCAGTCCAGTACTCCGGTGCCTAGCACTTCTTCAGCCGCGCCATCTCCCTCTCCCCCTCGCTTATTCCGGACCCCGTGTGACGTTGTCCTGGGCGGGGATTCGCAGTCTGAGGTATGTGCCCGCTTGACCAGTCTTGAGAAGCGGTTTTCTGCTATAGCCGCTCAGAAGGCTTCAGCTAAGCGGAAGCATCTGTCTCCGCCTCCGCCGGATTCAGATGAGGAAGTGGTGGGAGATCTGGATTGGTCGGATCGTCCCCGTGAAGAAGGTGAGCTCATTGAGGAAGAAGATTCTGATGTTCAGCAGTTGCTGGGTTCTGAGGGGGATCAGGCTGATGGCCTCCCTCTCGATTCCTCTACCATTCTGAGCCAGATGTTTGAGGTTTTGGATTTGGAGCCTCCGGTGGTTGCTCCTAGGCCTAAGGGTCAGCTTTTTGGGGTGTCCAAGCAGCGTTTGGAGTTTCCCAGCCAACAGCATTTTGAAGAAATTGTTTTCAAGCAATGGGAGCAACCTACACGTCTTGTTGGTGTGCCGTCTAGCTGGGATAGGAAGTATCCCTTTCTGGCGGAATTGATGAAGCGTTGGTCTGTCCCCCCTGAGGTAGATACTCCGGTCTTGGGACTGTCCAACACGGCGGTCGTGCATTCCCCTGACACGACTTCGCTCAGGGACGGCGAGGATCGCCGGGTTGATCAGCTTGCCCGTCATGGTTTTGTATGTGCGGGTTCGGTGTTAAGGCCTGTCTGTGCTTCGGCTCTTTTTGACTTTTGCTGTCAGGTCTATTGTCAGGGACTTGGGTGTGGATCTAGAGCCCACCAGTGATGAGTCCCTTGGGCTTAAGCGCTGCGATTCTTTTTTGTCTTTTATCCTGGCCGCTCAGGAGGATGCCATGTTGATGTGTGGCAGGGCTACTGCCTTGCTGGTGGCTATCCGGCGCTGTGTGTGGTTGAGACAGTGGACGGCCGATTTTAATTCTAAAAGATCGCTCACGGCTCTGCTCTTTTTGGGTTTGAGGCTTTTTGGTGAGAGGCTGGATTCTGTTGCCAAGGGAGGTAAGTTACCTCAGCGCAAGAAATTTCGCCGTTCCTTTCGGGGGATGGTCTCGTTCAATCCGTCCTTTCGGGGAGTCGGAGCCGGTAAAGGTGCGGGCTCCTCGGCCCCCAGGGGCGCCAGTTGGAATAGGGGCAGAGCCGTGGCCGCCCCACTCGCGTCTGGGGTGCCAAGCCCAAGCCGGTTGCCAAGCCCATCCAGCAATGAGGGGGCGCCCTCACCCGTTCGGGTGGGGGGACGGTTGCAACTTTTCTCCCGGGTGTGGGACCAGGAGGTCCCGGACAGATGGATCCGGGAGGTGGTTTCGGCCGGTTACAAGTTGGAGTTCGAGCCCCGTCCTCCTCCAAGGTTCTTCAGGTCTCGGGTGTCTTTGGATCCTTTGGCCGGCCGGGGGCTCCTGGCGGCAGTAAGGAATCTTCTAGATTTAGCTGTCATTTGCCCGGTTCCTTCTTCAGAGGTAGGGCGCGGGTTTTACTCCAATCTCTTCACGGTTCCCAAAAAGGACGGGTCCTTCCGTCCTATTCTGGATTTGAAGTTTCTCAACAGGTTTATTCGTCCTCGGAAGTTCCGCATGGAAACCCTGCGGTCTGCGATCGGTTCGCTTCGGCAGGGGGAATTTATGACGTCCATAGACATCAAGGATGCGTACCTGCACGTGCCGATCTTTCCTGCTCATCAGCGGTTCCTTCGTTTCGTGGTGGGGGATCGGCATTTTCAGTTTGTGGCTCTTCCATTCGGCCTCACCTCTGCTCCGAGAGTGTTCACCAAGGTGTTGGCGGGGGTGATGGCCCTGCTCAGAGCTCAGGGGATTCGCATTGTGCCTTACCTGGACGATCTTCTCATCATGGCTCCTTCCTTCAGTCAAGCAGAGGGGGACACCAGCACGGTGGTGTCTATGTTGGAGAGGTTCGGCTGGGTGATCAATTACCCCAAGTCCTCGCTGGTTCCGGCCAGGGTGGTGACCTTTCTGGGGATGTCGTTGGACTCCTGCCAGCACAGAGTGTTTCTCCCTCAGGCCAAGGTTCTGATGATTCAGGAATTGGTCCAGCTGCTCCTCTCCCATACTCATCCGTCCATTCGTCTGGGGATGAGACTGGTGGGGTTGATGGTGGCCTCGTTCGAGTCAGTTCCCTTTGCTCAGTTTCATACAAGGACTCTTCAACTTCATCTTTTGGCGTCTTGGAACCGGTGTCCGGGGTCGTTGGATCGGTCCTTCCGGTTGTCCCCTCGGGTTCGGCAGTCCCTTCTGTGGTGGTTGGTCTCGGACAACCTTCTGAAGGGCAGGTCGTTTCTGACTCCGCTTTGGGAAACTGTCACCACGGATGCCAGTTTGTCAGGCTGGGGAGGTTTTTGGAAGGATCTTCGGTTTCAGGGGCAGTGGGACCCTCAGGAGGCCCACTTGCCCATCAATGTTCTGGAATTGCGAGCCATCAGGTTGGTTCTGTCTCGCTTGACGCATCATTTACAAGGTCTGCCGGTTCAGGTTCGCTCAGACAATCAGACGGCGGTTGCTTACATCAATCACCAAGGAGGGACTCGCAGTCTGGGTGCCCACAGGGAAGTGTCTCTGATTTTGGTTTGGGCGGAGACTCATGTCCCTTGCATCTCGGCAGTTTACATTCCGGGAGTGCAAAACACAGAGGCGGATTTTCTGAGCCGGTGTGCGTCCCGTCGGGGGAGTGGTTGTGTTTGCGTGTGTGTATGTGCGCATGCTGGCAAACTTTTTGTAGTTGCTGGGGTGCCTTGTTTTCACTGGGACTGATTGTGGTCTCTTCCCCTTACAGATCCTGGGATCCCCTTGCTGCAGTGGGTCTCCTGGTCTGATTCATCTGGTCAGTCTTATTTTCCCTTGGGATTCTTCTAGGCTTAAAATCCTCCCACTCCCGGGACTTTAATTATAAGGGTGCATCCCGGGTTGCATACTGTGTAATTCCCTGGGTTGTTGCGAATACCACAATTTCACCATATGGAGGCTTCCACCAATGCCGGGAATGGCTCTTCAGGCAATCCAGGTTATGCGGAGGTTGGGGGGCTCCGCTCCCAGGGGATGATGTCATGTTATGCATTCCGTGCGTTCAGCAGAACTTTGCGCGTCAGTCCGGCACTCCGGCTTCTGGCTCGTCGCAACCTCAGTCATCTCCTACCCCCCCCCCCCCCTCACGCCTGTTCCGGACCCCGTGTGACGTTGTCATGGGTGGGGATTCGCAATCCAAGGTATGCGTCCGGTTGGTTAGCCTTGAGAAAATATTTTCGTTGTGGTTGCTCAGAAGGCTCTGGCTATGCGGAAACACTTGTCCCCGTCTCCGCCGGGCTCAGACGTGGATGTTATTGAGGACATTGGATTGGTCAGATTGCCCCCTGTTTGAGAGGGGGAGATTCTGGTGGATTACAGATATCTACGGCACAGAGCAACGGGTTTTTAAGGTTATTGTTCTTTTAAAAACAATGGAAAAGAGTTCAAAAATTCAATGTCCCACGGTGCATGCACATAGACTAATTGGTCTCAACACCTGTGCCCGCTGGTGAGATTCTAGAGGAACTGGACGACCCTGTGGTCCTGCAGTTGTTTGGTGCTGAGGGTGACCAGGCGGCGGGGACGGTATTTGACATTTCTTCCATTTTGTCTCAAGTGTTGAAGTTTTGGATTTAAACCCTCCCTAGGCGGTTTCTCCGCCTAAGGGTGATTTGTTTGTTGTGGCCAAGCCGCATTTGGAGTTTCCCTGTCAACGACATTTTGAGAATGTCGTCCTTCAGGAATGGGAGCTACCTTCGTGTCTCGTTGGTGTTCCGCCTGGTTGGGATAAGTAGTATCCTTTTCCGGCGGACTTGCGTCGGCTTTTCCTCTCGAGGTTGATGCCCCGGGTTTGGGGCTATCTAACACGGCAGTGTTGCCTTCTCCTGACACGATTACCCTTAAGGATGGCGAAGTTTCGCCGGATTGTCCAGCTGGCTTGCCATGGTTTTGCCTGTGCGGGTTCGGCTTTGAGGTCTGTTTGTGCTTCGGCACTTTTGTTGTTGGCGGTTAGGTCCATTGTCGGGGATTGTGTGCGGACCTTGATCCTGCTTGTGATGAGTTCCTTGCTCTCAAGCGTTATGAGTCCTTTGTTTTGTTTGTCCTTGCCGCTCAGGATGACGCCATGGTGATGTGTGGACCACGGCCTTGTTGGTGGCTATCCGACGGTCGGTGTGGTTGCGGCAATGGACGGATGATTTTACTTCTAAGAAGTTGCTTACGGCTCTTTCCTTTTTGGGTTTGCGCCTGTTTGGTGAGAAATTGGATTCAGTTGCCAAGGGAGGTAAGTTACCTCAGTGCAAGAAATTTCGTCCCTTTCGGGGGGCGGCCTCTTTTAATCCCTCCTTTCGGGGAGCCAGAGCTGGCAGAGGCGCGGGCTTTACGGCCCCAGGGGTGCAAGCTGGAACAGGGATTGAGGCCGTGGCCGTCCCATTCACTCCTGGGGTGCTTAATCCAAATCAGCTGCCAAGCCCGCTCAACAATGAGGGGGCATCCTCACCCTTGCGGGTGGGGGGGTCGGTTGCGACTCTTCTCCCGGGTGTGGGACCAGGCGGTCTCGGACAGTTGGATCTGGGAGGTGGTGTCGGCCGGTTACTAGCTGGAGTTCGAGTCCCGACCTCTAAGATTTTTTTTCAGTTTTCGTTTGCCCTCAGATCCTTTGGCCGCGCAGGGGCTCCTGGCGGCGGTGAGGAATTTTCTGGATATGGCAGTCATCTGCCCGGTTCCTCCTTCGGGGGTGGGCCGCGAGTATTATTCCATTCTCTTCACAGTGCCCAAGTTGAACGGGTCGGTTCGTCCTATCCTGGATCTGAAGTTCTTCAATGTGTTTATTCGTTCCCGGAGGTCTCGCGTGGAACCTCTGCTTTCTGCCATCAATTCTCTGCGGCAGAGGGTTTTCATGACGTTCATAGACATCATGGATGCCTATGTTCATATTCATATATTCCGGCTCACCAAAGGTTTCTGCGCTTCGTGGTGGAAGATCGGCATTTTCATTTGTGGTTCTTCCGTTTGGCCTTACCTCGGCTCCAAGAGTGTTCACCAAGGTGCTGGCGGGCGTGATGGCCCTTCTCGGAGCTCAGGGGATTTGCATTGTGCCTTATCTGGACGATCTTCTCTTCATGGCTCTTTCCCTCAGTCAAGCGGAGGTGGACACCAGGACGGTGGAGAGTTTCGGCTGGGTGGTCAACTATCCCGAGTCCTCTCTCGTTCCGGCCAGGGCGGTGTCCTTCCTGGGGATGTCCTTGGATTCTTGCCAACACAGAGTGTTTCTTTATCAGGCCAAAGTTCTCTTGATTCAGGAATTGGCGCAGCTTCTTCTTCCAATCCTTGCCCGTCCATCCGGCTAGGGATGAGACTGGTGGGGTTGATGGTAGTCTCCTTTGAGGCAGTTCCTTTTGTCAGTTTCACACGAGGACGCTTCAGTTTCATCTGTTGGCGTCTTGGGACCGGTGACCGCGGTCGTTGGATCGGTCTTTCCGGATGTCCTCCCGGGTTCGGCAGTCTCTACAGTGGTGGATGGTGTCGGATATTATCTTGAGGGGCAGGTCCTTTCTGATGCCTCTTCGGGAAACCGTCACCACGGATGTCAGGTTGTCGGGATGGGGAGTTTTTTTCTGGAAGGACCTTCGGTTCCGGGGGAGGTGGGGTCTTCTGGAGGCCCACTTGCCCATCAACGTTCTGGAGTTGAGAGCCATCAGGTTGGTTCTGTCTCACTTGACACAGCATTTTCAGGGTTTGCCGGTTTTCTGGTTCGGTCGGTCGATCGGTCGGCGGTTGCTTACAATCAATCGCCTGGGAGGGACTCGCAGTCTGCGTGCCCTCAGAGAGGTGTTTCTGATTCTAGCCTGGGCGGGGACTCATGTTCCTTGCATCTCGGCAGTGTACATTTCAGGATTGGAAAACACGGAGGCGGACTTCCTGAGCAGGTGCTCTTTCCGCCGGGGGGAATGGTCTTTCCACCTTCAGGTTTTTCGGTCGCTTTGTCTCTGGTGGGGGACGCTGGAGGTGGATCTGTTTGCCTCTCGTCGCAATTACAAGCTTCCGACATTCGTGTCGCTCTCTCAGGATCCTCTGGCTCTGGCGGTGGATGCCATGTCCCTGAGCTGGGGGGACCTGGGGTTCCTTTATCTGTTTCCTCCGATCCCCATGCTAGGCAAGGTGTTGCGAAAGCTGGCCCTGGACGGGGTTCCTGCCATTCTCATGGCTCCAAGGTGGCCAAGGAGGGTGTGGTTCGCAGACATCGTTTGTCTGGCGGTGGATCAGTGCGATCTGCTTTTTCGGCTGGATCTTACCACACAGGGTCAACTGCGTTGCCCCAATTCTTCAATGCTGGCTGTGACGGCCTGGCTGCTGAAACCTCCATCTTAGGGGAGGAAGGTCTTCGGATCTGTTATTCAGACTTTTATTAGTGCCAGGAAGAGGTCTTCTTCTACCATCTATTATAGGACTTGGAGATCTTATATTGTTTGGAGTGAGGCTAGATCTTTGCCCTGTCGGGTCTTTTCTGTTTTGGAATTTCTTCAATCGGGGCTGGACTCTGGTCTTCAGCTGAGTATCTTAAAGGGGCAGGTTGCTGCCTTGTCTGCCTTTTTTTTCTTCAAAAGTCCTTTGCGTTTCCTCCTTTGGTCAAGACTTTCTTCCAGGGGGTCTCGCATTGTGGCCTCCTAGGAAGCCTTTTTCTCCCTGTTTGGGGATTTGAATTTGGTTATCTCTGCTCTTCAGGCTCCTCCCTTGAGCCTTTGCAGGTTATTGCTCTTTCTACTCTGAATCAGAAGGTTGCCTTTTTGGTGGCCATCACTTCGGTTCGGCGCGTTTCGGAGTTGGCAGCCTTGTCGGTTCAGGCTACTCACTTTGAGAGACATCTGGACAAAGTGGTTTTCCGCTTCAAACCGGACTTTTTGTCCTTAGGTGGTCTCTGCTTTTCATCTTAACCAGGACATTGTTCTTCTTTCCTTGTGTCCTAAGCCTAGGAATGACAAGGAGAGGGTTTGCACTGTTTGGATGTGGTACGCTGTGTGAAGTACTGTTTGTTTACTACATCTCCTTTTCGTAAGACTGATGTCTTTTTCGTGGTGCCCTGTTGGGCCTAGGAAGGGTTTTGGCTCCCGCTAAGTCTTCCATTAGTGAATGGTTTCGTCTGGCGGTTGTTTGGGGACTACTCTGCCAAGGGGAAGGTTCCTCCTTTTCGTATCACTGCTCATTCGACTCGTGCTGTTGGGCTTTTCAGCACCAGGTTTCTGTTGAACAAGTTTGTAAGGCTGCTACTTGGTCTTCTGTTCACACCTTTTCCAAGTTTTTACAAGGTGGATGTGTGGGCTTCAGCGGATGCTGTGTTTGGCCGCAAGGTTCTGCAAGCTGCAGTGGTTTGAGTTTTGCATTATGGCCTTGTTGGATACCCGCCCTTTGTGGACACTACTTTTGGATGTCCCAAGTGTAAGAATTAATGTTTTGAAGCGGGGTGTGTGACATACTTAGAATAATACCATTTTGTGAATACTCACCTGTAAAATGGATATTATAAGTATGTCACACACCCCGCTTCACCCGCCCTTTTTGGTATCCTGGATTTTTTATAGGGTGAAGCTTCGTTTACAGTTTGAGGGTTGTCAATGGTTTTTTTCCTGGTACCTTGTCTTTACTGCTGTTTGAATACTGGGGAATAAGTGGGAGGTCCCAGGTATGTATAGACCAGGAGGGGCTCGTTTTTCAGGACTTCTCTGCAACGTCGCCACCTGCTGGTGGAGTAACCCAAGTGTAAGAATTAATGTTTTGAAGCGGGGTGTGTGACATACTTATAATATCCATTTTACAGGTCAGTATTCACAAAATGGTATTATTGAACACCCTGGCTGTGCTCCTCCCCCCTCTGCCTGTTGCCAGTGGTCTTATACATTGGATAGAATCAGTTGTTGCATACCAGCAGCGTCCATTCTAATCCACAGTCTGATGATCAATAGTGAAGGGGGGGTGCAGGCTCTACTGTCTTGTTCCAAAGATGTGATTGTTTCACCTAATCACAAGCAAACAGGCAGCCACGCGCAATACAAATTCTAATTGGGTGTGACATAATGTTAATTGAAACGTTAGTTAGGCTCATATATTCATATACTAATTAGGCCAGTGGCCGAGGGTAAAAAGGCTAAATAAAAAGATGGCTGCAGAATACTCCTCCTTCTTGCTGAGCTGGTAAATAGGATGGAGCTATAGACCACCAGGGGAGTCCTATGATTGGTGGTCTATGGCAAAGACTTTCAGAGGGCAGCCATTAGGAAGTGAGCTGCTGAATGATAGTTTAGGCACTTTGCCTATAGAGTCCCTGGCTGGCTGGTCAGTTGGGGGAAAGAGAACCCATTGAGCTCAGCCTGGTGCTAGAGCCTTTCTGATCAGCATGGCTGGGCCCAGCGCAGGGGAGCGCACTGAGATTGTGGAGGAGCAATGCCAAAGGGGTAACATTTTTTTTTAAATCTTAGTCATCCCTTTAGAGTGGACCAAAACCCACGCTGATCGGCTGCCCAATCGATTTCCCCCCCCCCCCCCCCCCCCCGTCGCATCCTAAATTCAACTTTAGAAAAAATGGCCGCACCAACTAATATTGAAAAGGGGTGTGCAGACTTGAGCAATTTATGCTAAACACGAGCCACAAGAGGGCTTTCACCAAGCCCCCAATACCCAAGTAACAATCTGCACTACTCCAAATGAGATGCAAAAATAATAATCTTTCATTAATACATATATATAACACTACAATTGATTAAAATCCCATTTAAAAACAAATTGATGAACATTCCACTAGAGGGCGCTAATGGCACAACACAATTGCAATGGTCACATTTCACGTGTGTATCCCTAAATATACAAAGCTGAGTCCTATATCTCCCAAGAAAGTGTTATGTGCAATATATGTAAGGACATGCAATGACTACAAGAAATACTAAAATGTGCAACATGTATAAAGTGAGTGCAAATGAATCAAGGTGAAAGCAGCAATACGTTCAAAGTGAAAAAACAACAAAAACCTTCATGAAGGGGACACAGCGGGGTGACAAGAGGGACCACAACAACCATACACAGAGCTTACATGTGAGCTGTACCAATGCCGCCCCTCCCCCGCCCTACGCCTTACGTGACATGACGTCACTTCCTCAGGGCTAATAGATGTCCAGGTCGCTCTTGTAGCGGGGGATGCGGCCAGCAGCGCGAGTCGAGGGCCTTAGACCAGTGGTTCTCAACCTTTCTAATGCCGTGACCCCGCAATACAGTTCCTCATGTTGCGGTGACCCCAAACCCCCCCAAAATTTTGGTGGCTACTTCAAAACTGTAATTTTGCTACAGTTATGGTTTGGAATGTAAATACCTGATACACATTATGTATTCTCATTGCTACAAATCAAACATAATTTAAACATAGTGATTAATCACAAAAACAATAATTATATGTTGAGAAATATTTATTACTAATTCCAATAAATAACATTTCACCATGGCATAGCATGTGTCGGAAACTGTCATTTCTCCACCTCTTATTAAAATTAATAGGAGGCTGCGGCGGATTGGGTGGTAACTCGAGATTCTCGGGAGCTCTCTTCCACAAAATCCACCGCACAATGAAATCAAGGAGGCGGATTCAACGCCGGAAACCAATGATTTCAGCAGATTCCTCATTCAGAATATGGGAAAATAGTGGGAGATATGGGAGATAATTATACATTGGGGAACAGTGTGAGCTACATCTTATAGTATAAGACACTGTGTAAATGTGGAAGTGTAAGCTGCTTTGTGTACTGTGTAATGATTACACACAAAGCACCTTACACTTACACAGTATTGTGTGTATGGTGTGTGTACTGTTATTACACCAGCAGGCGTCTCGCAGGCTCTCTTGGCTTCTGTCCTCCGGCGCTTGCTGCGTCCGCCCACTGATGACGTCAGCAAGCGCCGGACACACGTAATGCGCTGCTATGGACTGTGGAGCGTTCCCCCCGCCCCTTAGGCCCCGGACGGATGATGCAATCACATCTGCGCAGGCATTCAGTTTTGAACGCGTATCCATAACGTTCCATAGCGTTCCATCGGAAATATGTATTTTCCAATGGCTTTAGGCGACCCCTGTGTTTTAGTCGTTCGACCCACCGCCGGGGTCCCGACCCACAGGTTGAGAACCACTGCCTTAGACGACTTAACGTCATTGGCTCTGGCTGCGCTGATTGGACAAGAGGCCGCGCATGTGCCATAAGACCGAGAACAGGTGAGTTGACTTCTGCGTTCTGGGGGTTTCACACAGCGGGGCATCGGGGGAAAGAACCAAGACCTTGGATAGTCAAGCTTTTGGTCCACTTTAAACCTGAGGAGAGGAGGAAAGCACAACATTATATATATATATATATATATATATATATATATAATTTTTTTTTTTTTTTTTTTTTTGCTCACATAATAATTATAAATATCAAAACATAGGAAGATTTATTCACACAGCACTGGTTTGATAATAAGAATATTCTCCATCACTGTTTATTTGAATATTAATAGCTGATAATTAATCAGATTGGAAGAAAAATCTGTGGCCCGCACCGCCATATGTGTATACACCCGTATAGAGGTGTGCTCACTAACTGGGTAAACAAACAGTACAAAGCCCAGAACAATTGGTAGGTAGGGTCCCCACACACCCAAGACAGAATGGAACAATAAATAGGGCACCACCATATAAATATGTACAAAGAAATAAATATATAAAAATAATATATAATATATATAAATAAAATATATGTAAAGTTAAAAAGACACAAGACAATACATCTTTAAAAACCATATACACATGACATATAAACACAACCACCAGGGGGCGCCAGAATACTATATGAGAATAGCTTGACATTAAAGCAGACCTTCACCCTGAATAAGAGTCTATCTTATATGTTTCCCACACCCTGTACATACAGATTGCTCACATTAAAAATCATCCTACCTGCATCTACTGCATGTTATGAGCCTTTAAACATCCAAGATGGCGGCTCATGGAAGCCGCCATCTTATCAGGCAGCCTGCAAACAGGAAGTGCCTCCTGACTGTGCTGCTCTGCATTCTGGGATTGCTGTCCTTTTCCTGACCCCAGCTCTGCTCTGTCTGAGCAAAGCACAGCTATAACCCGCCCCCCTGTACCTTATCCCACTCTCCTCTACTCAGTAAGTGTGATGCTTCTGAGTCGAGATGGCGGCGCCCGTATCCTAAATTCCTGAACAGAGTTGCAGCCCAGTGGGGGGAAGAATAATAAGTTAGTGACTAAAAACGTAAAATATATTAATTTTAGATGCTGGGGAACCGTTTTTTAAGTGTTTGGGCTTTTCATTAAATCACGCTGAAGGTCCGGTTTAAAGCTCCATGTGGCTTCAAAATATGGGCTGGGAATATAAATAAAGTGCAAACAACTATAATTTGTGACTAAGACCAATTATTTGAAATATATACAAGCCTAGATATTGTGCAACATAACGCAAGATAAACAATAAAGTGCATGTGCTAAACCACTAATCTATTCTACACACATTAGAACCAGCCAAGGAAGTAGAAAGACACATGGAACAGTCTATTAAGGTAAAAAACTCCAACTGGACCTACCCCCACTGGATATCCGCCAACGCGTGTCGCAGCGCCCGCTCCCTGCTTCCTCAGGGCGTTTGTGTCATTTTGAAGCCACATGGAGCTTTTATGTCAAGCTATTCTCATATAGTATTCTGGCGCCCCCTGGTGGTTGTGTTTATATGTCATGTGTATATGTTTTTTAAGATGTATTGTCTTGTGTCTTTTTAACTTTACATGTTACTCTAAATAAAATTATTTCTTTGTACATATTTATATGGTAGTGCCCTATTTATTGTTCCATTCTGTCTTGGTAAATTGTTTTGGGTGTGTGGGGACCCTACCTACAAATTGATAATTAATCAGTATTAGTTGGTAAATCATTCAGTATCCCCAGCTAATAATGACAATACATTGCTGGAGGTAGGCCGAGACAGGGGTCTCTTCTACACTGCGCATGCGCGTCCCGAGCGGCGTCCAGTTGCCACAGGAACGAGGATGTGACGTGGGAGCAGCTGTCAGAACTACATCTCCCGGCATTCCCCGCGAGCCCCGGAGGCAGCTGTGCTGCTGTGTCGGGGGCCTTTGTGAGGAGGAGAGCGGCGGAGGACAGGTACCGGAGCTCACACCCGCCATCACCGGGGCCTGCGGTGCCCGCCATTATCCTGCCGAGAGGAGGAGGGGCCAAAGCCTCATCATCATCACCTGATCCGCCCGCCTCCATCACCCCACCTGCCCCTCCATTATACTCACCTGCCCCATCCTATTCATTATATATCATTAATTACCCCTCCTGCACCCTCCCATTCATTATATATAACCAATTGCCCCTCCATTATACTCACCTGCCCCCTCTCCATTCATTATATATCATTAATTACCCCGCCTGTACCCTCCCATTCATTATATATAACCAATTACCCCTCCATTATACTCACCTGCCCCATCCTATTCATTATATATCATTAATTACCCCTCCTGCACCCTCCCATTCATTATATATAACCAATTGCCCCTCCATTATACTCACCTGCCCCCTCTCCATTCATTATATATCATTAATTACCCCGCCTGTACCCTCCCATTCATTATATATAACCAATTACCCCTCCATTATATTCGCCTGCCCCATCCTATTCATTATATATCAATAACTACCCCTCCTGCCCGCTCCCATTCATTATATATAACCAATTACCCCTCCATTATACTCACCTGCCCCCCCCCCCCATTCATTATATATCATTAATGACCCCTCCCATTCATTATATATAACCAGTTGCCCCTCCATTATACTCACCTGCCCCCTCCCATTCATTATATATAATTAATTACCCCACCTGTCCCATCCTATTCATTATATATCATTAATGACCCCTCCTGCACCCTCCCATTCATTATATATAACCAATTGCCCCTCCATTATACTCACCTGCCCCCTCCCATTCATTATATATAATTAATTACCCCTCCTGCCCCTCCATTATACTCACCTGCCCCATCCTATTAATTATATATCATTAACTACCCCTCCTGCCCCCTCCCATTCATTATATATAAACAATTACCCCTCCATTATACTCACCTACCCCCTCCCTTTCATTATATAGCATTAATTGACCATCCTGCCCCCTCCCATTCATGATATATCATTCATTACCCCCCTGCCCCTCCATTATACTCACCTGCCCCCTCCCATTCATTATTTATCATTAACTACCCCTCCTGCCCCCTCCCATTAATTATATATAACCAATTGCCCCTCCATTATACTCACGTGCCCCCTCTCATTCATTATATATCATTAACTACCCCTCCCATTCATTATATTTAATCAATTACCCCTCCATTATACTCACCTGCCCCATCCTATTCATTATATATCATTAACTACCCCTCCTGCCCCCTCCCATTCATTATATATAAACAATTACCCCTCCATTATACTCACCTGCCCCCCCCATTCATTATATATCATTAATCCCCCCCTGCCCTTCCATTATACTCACCTGCCCCCCTCTCATTCATTATATATCATCAATTACCCCTCCTGCCCTTCCATTATACTCACCTGCCCCCTCCTATTCATTATATATAATTATTGCCCCTCCATTATAGTCACTTGCAATCATTATATATGATTAATTACCCCTCCTGCCCCTCCATTATACTCACCTGCCCCCTCCCATTTATTATTTATCATTAATTACTCCTCCATTATACTCACCTGCCCCCTCCTATTCATTATATATAATTATTGCCCCTCCATTATAGTCACTTGCAATCATTATATATGATTAATTACCCCTCCTGCCCCTCCATTATACTCACCTGCCCCCTCCCATTTATTATTTATCATTAATTACTCCTCCATTATACTCACCTGCCCCCTCCTATTCATTATATATAATTATTGCCCCTCCATTATAGTCACTTGCAATCATTATATATGATTAATTACCCCTCCTGCCCCTCTATTTTAGTCACCTACCCCCTCTCCTTCATTATATATCATTATTTTCCCTCCTGCCCCTCTATTATACTCACCTGCCCCCCTCTCATTCATTATATATCATCAATTACCCCTCCTGCCCTTCCATTATACCCACCTGCCCCCTCCCATCCATTATATATAATTAATTACCCCTCCATTATACTCCCCTGCTTTCTCTCATTCATTATATATCATTATTTCCCCTCCTGCCCCTCCATTAGACTCACCTGTCCACTCCTATTCATGAGATATCATTTATTACCCCTCTCTCATCCTCCCACTTATGCATTATTAATTACCCCCACCATAATATTCACCTGCCCTCTTCTTTATACTCACCTGCCCCCTCATTCATTAAACAATTACCCCACCTGTCCCTCTATTATACCCCTCATCACCTCCCATTCATTTGACATGATGTATTGGCCCACCATTCCCCCTTGACCCCCATTCATTATACAGATTTTATTGCCCCACCTGTCCCCCCTATTATACCCCTCCTCCATTACCCTGCCACTGCCCACCCCTTGTATTCATTATATATTCTAATTACCCCATCTGCCCCTCCTATTTTATATACACCCCTGTTACCCCCCATCATTCCATCTTGACTCTCTGCATTATTATACATTATTTATTAACCCACCTACCCCTCCATTATACCCCTATTCCCTCCTGACCCTCCCTTTCATTAAACAGTCTTTATTACCCCCATCTGCCCCTCCACTATAGCCCAATTGTACCACCTGCCCCTCTCATTTATTTTACTTCCCTTATTGGTCCACAATTTCCTTCCATTACCCCACCAACTCCACCCCCTTCACTTTCATTATACATCCTTAATTACCCCATCCTTTATACCCCCCCCCCCCAACTACCTCTCCGCCCTCTGCCCCTTCTTCCAATATACATCCTTTATTACCCCACTATTCTCTGCCCCTTCCCTTTATTATACACCCAACTGCTGCACTTGCCCCTCTGCTTCATTATACACCCCATTACTGCCTCTCCCCTTTTTTTTACACCCTATTACTGCACTAGCCCCTCCCCTTCATTAGACACCCCATCACTCCAATATTCTCCACCCATCCCCTCTATTACACACCCCATTACTGTATAGTTGCTCCTCCCCTTCATTCGACACCCTGATACCCCACTATTCTCCACCCCTCCGCTTTATTACACACCCCATTACTGCACTTGCCCCTCCTCTTCATTAGACACCTCGTTACCCCACTATTCTTCACCCCACGCCCTTTATTGGACCATCCATCACCCCACTATTCTTTGCCCCTTCCCATTTATTTTAATCGCAGTTATTTCTCTTCCCGACCCCGTCTTTATTTCTTTCTCCTATCTGTGCCCCGCCCCTAATCGTATGCCCCGCCCCCTCCAGGGCAGGATTAATATATTCTAATCCACTATTTGCTTTACTTTTTCCTGTCCTGCAGCATCAACTAACCCCGCCCCCTGCCTCCCCCCCCCGACATCATGGACGCCGGCCTCCACCCGGAAGATGAGGGCGACCTGCTGAGCATGGACGACAAGGACAACAGCGAGGTCACCGAGAGGATCCTGAGCCTGGTGCTGGAAATCCTCTACCTGCTCATAGAGGAGGTGAGTAATGATCGGGCACAGGAGCGGGTTTTATACTGCCGGAGGAGGACAGAAACGGCTGCAGGCGGACAAAGGGGGGTGAGAGCTGATTAAAGTTCCTGTCCAGGGAAAAAGAACACACACACACTAACAAATCTGTAGCAATGAGTCAAGGCAACTGGACATTTTCGAAGGTGTTTTGCTAGTCATCTGACCAGTCGGATAACTAGCAAAAATGCCTTTGAGAAAGTAAAACAGAAGTTTACATCAGCGAGGGAAGCAGGTGAGTATTGCGGCACCTGGTGGGGGGTGGGGCAGGTTCTGGAATGCCCTGGGGGGGGGGGGGGCAGTGGCTGTGCCACATGGGTTTTGTCCTGCTTTTGAGTTTGGTCGCACTTTACACCATTTCCTTTTATTTTACGAACGCTTATCTGTTGCAGAATTACATCATCGTGAAGGAATCGGGGGGCCACATGAAATACAGCAGCGCCACCCAGAGACCCCCCGGGAAGGCCTCCGCGCCATCACAGAGGAACAACAACAACAAGAAGATCCTGGACGTCACCAACAAGATCATCGGCCTCCTGATGGGCGAGGTGAGTGCCGCCGGGAATTCCGGACCCTTAAAGTGGACCAACACCCAGGATTTTGACTATCCTGGGTCTTGGTCCACTTCGATGGGGCACCCCCGATCGGGGTGCCCCGCTGTGTGAAACCCCCCCCAACCCCCCGAAAAACTCACCTCTCCGCGCTCCCAGCGCCAACGTACAAGGACGTCTAAGCGGCTGCCGCCGCCGCCGCCTCCCGCGCGTCCCTTTTGACGCGCGCGCGCCCGCGCCGGCCATTCGCAGACGGCCGGCGCGGGGGCGCGCACGCCTGCAGGGGCGCGAGGGAGGCGGCGGCGGCCGGCCGTCGCCGAAGATCAGGTAGGGTTTTTCGGGGGTTTTGGGGGGGTTACACCCCGCGGGACATCCCGATCTCGGATGTCCCGCGGGGTGGGGGGTGATCGGCCCGGGAATCTTATAGATTCCCGGGCCGATCACCCGTGGGTGTTGATCCACTTTAATACGACAACACCCAAGCTGTGCCCGACCCCCTATAATACAATATCAGTCACCGCCGATTCTCTCTGCAGGAATGGGAGTACGCCGACCACACCGATGACTTGCAGAAGGAGGCAGATGTTGTGGATGGTCTCAAAAATAATCCCCGGCGTCTGCAGGGTAAGCGATGCCTCCGAAACATTGCGCTGCTCGCTAATTGGCTCAGATATTAAAGCTGATCAAGACCACAAAGTTGTATAGGGAGCCACTGACATAAAACATATCTGTCAAAGAAGATTTTGTTCCATTTAATCACTACACATAATCTACATGATTAAAAAGCCTTAAAGTGGACCAACACCCAGGGGGGATTCCCGGCCCAATCAGATTCCTCCCCGTGGGGCATCCGAAATCGGGATGTCTCGCGGGGTGAAACCCCCCAGGAAGCCCAGAAACCTTACCTTAACCGCGTTCCAACGGCGCATGCGCGTCTCGCGCTTCCCTCTAGCAGGGCGCGCGCCGTTTGTGAATGGCAGGCGCGGGCGCGCTCCCTGTTAGAGGGAAGCGCGAGACGCAGCCTCAGAGCCGCTGTGGTTGGACGCCGCTTGTACGTGCATACCACAGCGGCTCTGAGCTCTCTGATTGGACGAGCGCCCGCGTAGGAGCGTGGTGAGGTGAGTGTTTCCGGGCGATCTGGGGGGTTTCACACTGCGGGGCGATCGGGGTGCCCCACCGAACTGGACCAAAACCCAGGATAGTCAAAATCCTGGGTGTTGGTCCACTTTAAAAAACACATAATAAGACAATACATATACATAACAGGTGCGAAGGTGATGGGGAGAGTGCTGGCACATATAAATAACAATCACATATAAAAAATATATATAATATAATATATATATATATATATATATATATATATATATATATATATATATATGATCTAACAATGCAAATATCAATGTGCAAATCCTGTCTACATCCGGATCCTAAGTAACTCTAAAGTGCAACCAGTAAATATATATACAACATGTGATCAAAAAACAAAACCTACATGATTACCAAGTAAATAAATATCCCATAAAAAAATCGAATAAATAACAACACAATGCTTCACCAATATAGATACTCTAATCAATCAGACCATTAGATGCCAATAAATACTGAATATGCCACAAAAATCAGACCATATAATCAAAATATCCCAAACACGGCAGTAATGAGTCTCCCCACCACCTACTGCACCAAGAGCCACGCGTTCCGTGGGCACATCCCCCACTTCATCAGGCTGAAGGTGATCAACACCCGTTTTCCCGCTCAGGTGCGGGTGTTGGTACCGCTGCATTAAAGAGTAACATCGAAGGCCCTGAAGTCTAACACTCCAGGGCTGTCAGAGTTCCACGCCTGTGTAAAACCCCCCAGTAGCCCTGTTTCACTCACCTTGTCCCAGAGCCCTCGCCATGGCTCTGCTTTGTAGACGTATCCCGGCTCATCTCCAGCCATGTTTGCAGCCGGACTCGCTGAATGGGTGGCGCTGGCACGCGACGGCTAGAAAGTATGCAGGGGGTGCAGCCAGCGGCACACTCGGCTCCCTTGCGCGCTGCACTGCTGCTTAGCCGTCTAGGCGGTGCCAAAAGGAGCAGAGTGAAAGCGAGCGCACCGATTGGTTGAGCGGGCCGCTCAGCCAATCAATGCGCTTGTTCTCGCCCCTGAGTCTGCACCGTGGGAGCAAGAGGAAGGTGAGTGAATGGGCTGACCTGGAGGGATACACATAGAATCCCAATTCGGGATGCCCTCACCGAGAGGAACAACACCCCAAAAAGTAAAAATCGTATGGGTTGTTCCTCTTTAAGACACCCCCCCCCCTCCAGAACGCTCAATATTCTTACCTTTTCATCAAGTAATCTCTTACCTTTCCCCCAAAGGCACATGCGCAGGCTCTGGTCCAATAAGAGCTGCCCGCTGTGATTGCGTATTTCGGCAGACAGCTCTAATTGTTTTTTTTTTTAAAGCCGCCGTATCCCCTGAATCCCCAGCGTTGTGCGCGCGCTTCCGTCCCAGGCATTCAGGTAGGACATTCAAGTCAGTGAGAGCCAGTAGGGCAGCCGTGGCGCCGCTAAAAGGTGACCATCCGGACGGCTCTGTTCTATCTGGTCACGGCAGCGATGCACAGTGAGTCAGCTGGACACGGGCTGCCTTGCTGCTGCATTTTAAAGCAGAACAAAACCCGGGAATTTGTTTTGTTCCAATCCCCGGGGCATCCAGAATTGGGATGTCCTGCTGTGTGAAACCCCCCCCCGGAACACTGCTATTTACTCACCTCTTTTTCCTTCCCGTGGCACATGCGCGGCCTCTCATCCAATGAGAGCTGTCTGTCATGACTATGTCACACAGCGGACCATCCCGAATCAGGATGCCCAGGGGGAAGGCCAGCGGCCGGCCCTGGTATCTTTTAGATTTCATGGCTGGGTGGCTTTTGCCCGCTTTAACAGGGACTCTGGTAATTTCTTACAGTACTTCCTCTTTAACTCTATAGAAATTCTGTTACTAGCCCTAAACTGTCCAGACCTTTCATTTATTTCCATCTTTAGTCGATAAACAAACCTGATTTCCCGGGAGTAGATCTGCCTCTAGGTAGGTAGTTTCGCCGTATAATCACTCCTCTGTGACTCTCTCACTTTATGTCTCCTCAGCTGGTGGATCTAGATCGTTCCGTCCCGCTTCCATCCCCGTTTATATCAGGAAGGATGGGGGCATCATCACAGTCAGTCCTCAGGAAGCTCCATTCAAACTCCTCCAAGACAGCTCGAAACCAACCCTGGTCACGGCCGCCACATCCCCGTCTGAAGACGACAAGCTTCCGGAAATCTACATTCACATTCCAACCGATCAGCTAGATTATGCCCCCAGCCTGGACAACTGCCCGTCCTACATCCAGGAGAACATCTCAAGCAGGGAGATTTGTAAAGCCGTCAGGGATGGTCGAGATAAGTTGAACCAGGCTGATTTCAGGGCAGTTAGGGTTAAGGAAGAGCCGGTGGATTGGGAGGAGAGCGACTCCGTTGTGCAGGAGGAGCAAAATCCACACAAGTGTTTATCAAACGGGTCTGATGGGAACAGCCCAACGTATACAGAGAAGGCGATTGACACTAATTTTATAAAGGAACAATATGCCGGCATAAAGCAGGAACCGGCTTCATTGGCCGAAACACATCTCCAAAATTCCGACGTTCCGGGTTACCCTCAGATTCAGGGTCCGAACCCTCAAGAGAACGGTGGTTTTGCAACAGCAAATTCCCAAGTGCAATACGTGACGACGCTTGTGAAGAAGGAGCATGAAGATGAGCTGATGTACGAGGATGGCTTGATCATAACTTCTACCGACGAGGCCATGTCGCCCGTTCAGTCTTTCCAAATGACGCACATCGATGAGATCTCGTATGAATATTACTCTGCACATTCCAGCAACGTACACCGAGAGACGGACAATTCCGAGAAGCCATTTTCCTGTTCGGAGTGCGGGAAGTGCTTTAAGTACAACAATCTCTTGATGCACCACGCCAAGTCCCATCAGAAGAAGCCTCTCATCTGCTGCGAGTGTGGGAAGCAGTATTCCTGCAAGACGGAGTTTGAGATCCATAGGAGGATCCACACGGGCGAAAAGCCCTTCGTCTGTTCAGAATGCGGAAAGGGCTTCAGGAGGAAGTCGCATATGTTGCGACATCGGAGGATCCACGGGGAAAAACAGCCCTTCCCGTGCCCAGAATGCACCAAATGCTTTCACCGTCTGGATGTTCTCAATCAACACCGGAAAATACACCGAGCCAACCCACCGGGCTCCGACATGGAAAGTCTACACGGCAGAGCTATGGACATCTTGTCGGCGAACAATCTTGACGAGATACCATCGTATGAGGAAAATGTTGCCTTTGCCTGTCCGGAGTGTGGTAAGTGCTTTCACCGCTTGGACCTCCTCGACGAACATCGTAAAATTCACCAAGTTGATTCGGCGAGCTCGGACATGGAAGACGCCAGTAATTTAGACCAATCAGGAAGCAGTAAGATGGATGATCTAGAAACGCAAGACCTATCGGAAAAAGTTGGCTTTGCCTGTTCTGAGTGTGGGAAATGCTATGATGAAATGTCGCAACTGGAAAGGCATCAGCGAGTGCACTCGGGAGAGAAGCCATTTTCCTGTACTGAATGCGGTAAGTCCTTCCGTTTCGAGGCCCTTCTGGAGCTGCATTGGGGAAGCCACATTGCCACCATCTCTTGTCCGGAGTGCGGCAAAAGATTTGCCAGTCAGAGCCTCCTGAACCACCACCTGAAGATCCACGCAGACACCAATGACTGCATTTGCTCAGAGTGCGGCAAGGAATTCCCCAGCCGCTCGCAGCTAGTTGACCACTACCGAACTCACACGGGAGAGAAACCTTACATGTGTCCTGATTGTGGGAAGTATTTCCGGCGAAAGGCGCACGTGGTTAGGCATCGTAAAATACACTCAGGGAACAAACCCTACTCCTGCCTCGAGTGCGGAAAGTGTTTCGAAAGTCAGGAGTTTCTGAGCCGTCACGCCAAAATGCACAGACGGAAGAGGCCCCACTCCTGTTCTCAGTGTGGCAAGAGCTACACCAAAAAGTCTCACCTGGTCCGGCACCAGCGGACCCACAATAAAGTGTCGCCGTACACTTGCAGCGAATGCGGCGAGTGCTTCCAGTACCCTGCTCTTCTGAGGCGACATGTGAAGCTTCACCTGGGTGAAAACAACTACGAGTGCGCGGTGTGCAGCAAAAACCTCGGCTCCGAAGAAGCTCTCGCGCAACACCAGAAGACTCATACCAAGGAGAAGTCTTATATCTGCGCCGACTGCGGAAAGTGCTTCAACTTTTACTCGCATTTCATGAGGCATCAAATAACTCACACTGGTGAAAAACCCTACGAGTGCCCGGAGTGCGGGAAACGCTTTACTCGGGATTCCCACCTTGTCCGACACAGGCGGATCCACACTGGCGAAGGCGCTCTAGAAGTTTGAACAGCTCGTTCGAAACCCTTTGCCCGACACAATGGTTTGAAACCCTTTGCCCGACACAATGGTTCGAAACCCTTTGCCCGAGACAAATTATTTATTACCTTCCTTTTTTCTTCCCTCTATTGTATGTTTCCTACAGCATGAAGTTCTATGAATTTTGTTCTTTTTTTTGTGTCTATATGAAATTTAAACTGGGGACTACGGTTCCTTTAAGGGGACCGGCTTCTTTTAAAAAGGTCAAAGGACTTGGTTGGCAGTGGACCTATTTGTTTATTAGGCACCATCCCCGCTGCAAGTAGTGGCAACTCGGAACGCGTTAAACTCAAAGCACTTTTTCCCCAGTTTTAATGGCCACTGTGTACTGGTGCAATTATCTTCTTAGTAGACCGTCCTTAGTTCTTTTAGTGTCCTCCCCGTGCTATGTAGATGGTTTAGTCCAGCTTAAAGGAAGCTGCAATTAGCACCACCGGTTAAAATTTCATAGTGTTCGATCTAGAGCCGTTTTTTTGACAACTCGGGCAAAATAATTACGTGAGCACCGTACTGTGTCTACGGCAATGCTATCTATTCAGTGTGCCCCGTGCTGTGTAGATTGTTTAGTCACCCTAAAGGAGACGGGTATATGGTGCTGCCGCAAGGTCAAAAGTTCCTGATTTCAATAAACAGTCCCGCACACAGTTTCATAGATTTACCTGAACAAGAAAAATACTTTGAGCCCCACACCATCCATTGTAATTCCTGATCACTTTACCACATTCACCAACATCATCGCCTTTATTAGATCCTACCAATCTAAACTCTAATGACCCTTGATTTAGAACCACTTGTATCTTTTATTTCTGTTGACATTGGGGACATATTTCGAATCAGGGAAACATTTCCTTTTCAATCACCCTTGCCACTCTCTGGGATCATGTGAGGATGAAATGATGATTCCTTCTGCACAATGTATCAGACAAATTATCCTTTAGCAGGTTCCTTTATTCTTTCCTCCAACTTTATTTCTGGCTGTTTTGCCAAGTTATCTTGATATTGAAGAGGGTGAGGAAATGGGAGGTAATTCTGGGTCAGATGCCCTACAGTGTATTGCCGTTGTGAAGATTGATCAGTGGCCACCAGTAGCTTTCTTGGTTTCCTTTTTACCTTCTTTATGTCTGTAGCAGCTTTTCACTAGGGCATTTGTAGACACCAGAAAGGTGTAGGATCGGCTATAGTGGCATGTTTTTGTTCAATATCTTTTTATTAGTTTTTCATCATATAAGGAAACAGTACAGGATAAAGATACAGAAGATCAAAATCAAGAACATGTCCCTGTCTACATCCTGGAGCACCCATATATTAGTGACATACCAAAATCAGTGCACATGCTCCCCTGATCCCCTGCCCCCGGCCCACCCAGTTTCCATGTATACAGCCCCAGATTATATAAAGGCATGTTTTGAAGAAGGAACAAAAACAGGGATTTTCCCTGTCCCCCGTCTTGTTCTTCCTGCATGGGACATCCTGATTCTGGCTCCCTGGTTTAAATGAAAAGTCCACTTTCTTGAAAAAGACTCTAGGGCTTGGAGTGTCAGAGCAAAGTAGAAGATCCCATCACCTGACCACCGCTCCAGTGCCGATCGTCCTCCCAAAGCCCTGGTTTCGTAAAGCTGGGAGCTGCACTTCTGGGTTCTTGCTGTGGATGGGTGTGGCCTCCGTACACCAAGAACTTTCATTGGGTGCCGGTCCTTAAACTGGACCTTCACCCTGAATAAGAGCCTATCGTATATGTTCTTCTGGGTTCTTGCTGTGGATGGGTGTGGCCTCCGTACACCAAGAACTTTCATTGGGTGCCGGTCCTTAAACTGGACCTTCACCCTGAATAAGAGCCTATCTTATATGTTTCCCACACCCTGTACATACAGATTGCTCACAATAATCCGGATCTTCACCCTGAATAAGAGCCTATCTTATATGTTTCCCCCCCTCTGTACATACAGATTGCTCAAAAATCATCCTACCTGCATCTACTGCATGTTATGAGCCTTTAAATATCCAAGATTCCAGCACATGGAGTCCCAGGCTGTCTTCTGACTATGACGCTCGGCATTATGGGATTGCTGTCTGTGAATAAAGGGGGGTGGGAGCAGCTCAATCACTATTATTTATACAAAATTATTATTATTATTCAGGGCCTGGGAACTAATTTACCGCCCAGTTTAACCCTCTCATCAACTAAATATCAAGCAACAAACATGTCTAGCTATGTGGAAAGACAGAGATTTGGTTGCATATATCTGCAGATACATGTGGAAGCCACACTGCCCCGGCAAGGCACTCTGTGTTTAGTGTGGTCCCTACTCTTAATACTGAGTGCCCAAAGTTGGGACATGCAATGCAGACAAAAAAAGTCCCCAACTTTGGGGACTCAGAATTAAGAGTAGGGACCACACTAAACACAGAGTGCCTTGACGGGGCAGTGTGGCTTCCACATGTATCTGCAGATATATGCAACCAAATATCTGTCTTTCCACATAGCTAGACATGTTTGTTGCTTGATATTTAGTTGATGAGAGGGTTAAACTGGGCGGTAAATTAGTTCCCAGGCCCTGAATAATAATAATAATTTTGTATAAATAATAGTGATTGAGCTGCTCCCACCCTCCTTTATTCGATTGCTGTCCTTTTCCTGATCCCAGCTCTGCTCTCTCTGTGTAAAGCACAGCTATAACCCCACCCCTGCACTTTTGCCCCCTCTCCTCAGTATGTGATGCTTCTGAGGCAAGATGGAGGCGCCCGTATCCTAGAGTCCTGAACAGATTTGCAGCCCAGCAGGGGAAAGAATAAAATGTAAGTGACTAAAAACATAAAATCTATTAATTTTAGATGCCGGGGAATCGTTTTTTAGGGGTCTGAGCTTTTCATTTAGTGATGCTGAAGGTCTGGTTTCAGAGGTCACGCTCACCCGTCAGCCGGAACATGGAAGGGCAGCCTCCGGCTTCATAAACTAGGGCTTCAGGAGGACTATTGGCGGTGCAGGATTGGCGGTCAGGTAACTGGATCTTCTAATTACCCCTGCCTGGAGTCCACAACTGCCTATTTCTGCTGGAGACTGCATTCTGTTAATGTTATTGGGAGTTAAAGTGGGTTGACCGAGCCTACTCTGTAGGCTGTACCCAGAATAGGTCTGGCATTGTGGATGTAGGTAGGCCCACTTTAACAAGTTGCACTATGTATAAAGGGTTAACTATTTATACACTTCAAACAATATAGGACTTGGGGGCCTACGCCGAAAATTAAACAGAGTTTTGGACATAAACATTCTGAATTATAGCAATAGACCCTAGTGCTCCTGTTCAGTGGATGATATCAATATCCACCATATTATTAAAGATGATAATGGTATGAGGGCCCCTAATAAATCAGGTTAGGAGATGCAAGGGCTAGGTTCTGTAGGCCTTGAACGTGGGCAGTTTATACCCCAGAACCATCTTGCTCTTAACACGCCCCAACCTACAAAAATCTAAGCAATGGTGACGACGATGAAGTTTACTTTACTTGTTCAGACCGAGATGAGGTTTTTTTTTCATCTCCATGCCTGTCACCAGCGAACATTATACAGTGAATATCTCGCAGATTCCCCTTCTGATGTCTGGACAAACAAATCATGGGTCGACCTTTGCCAGGTTTTGTTGATTCTTTTTTGGTCTTCTCTGTGAAGCTATGGTGAGCACTTAGGAGCATCTGTAAATCGTTCTTGTGTTTGATTTGGCCCTTTATAGACACCTACTCCACCCAGAACATAAGACTGGAAGAGGACGTGCCGTGTGGAGTGTTGGCTTGGCTTGTTGGCAGGTTAGAAGATGCAGGGGCTGGGTACTGTAGGCCTTGAACGTGGGCAGTTTATACCCCAGAACCATCTTGCACTTAACAAGCCCCAAAATAAACCTACAAAAATCTAAGCAATGATGATGACGATGAAGTTTACTTTACTTGTTCAGACCGAGATGACCGAGATACCCAGACCGGCACAGAAAGGCCCAATGTAGTTTAGCCATCATGCCATTCACTTTCATTGTCTATCTTGGGGTTGATTCAGCATCAGCTGTAAAATTTCCCCCCAATCAGCCCCAAGGTGGACAATGAAAGTGAATGGCATTTTCACACTTTATTTCACTGAATCAGCTCTTATGTCTGGTATTCCTGGCGGTGGAATGTTGTAACTATTCAACTTATCATGTTAGTAGGTTGGCAGAACATTGTCTGGACAATGAACCCTGGCTACTGGTCTGTAAGAGATTTAGAGGTGCTGCATGTTTAACATTTGAAACCATGATGTCCTGCAGCCATTTATGGCCCTGGAATTGTACATCGCCAGCAGCTGTATACGTATTTGTTGCCAATTATGGTTTCTGAGTTTTTGGTTTAAAAAGGTTGATAATGGATGCCGGGGTTGGGCTTTAATGTAAGTGATGGCAATGCTGTAAACAAAGCCTGTAGCCTAGGCCTCAGAGAATGGAAAAACTGGTGCTCCCTGTGACTGATTTTTTTTTTTTTTTATGATGGACGCTCACCGTTAACCTCTTAAGAAAAAATGGCTTTGTGTGTTAAAGGAAAAGTCTAGCTTATCCGATATCATATTTACTAGGTGTTACTTTTGGGTCAGTAACCCTTCTACTTCTTCCATCTGTTTGTAAATGAAGTGGGGGATGGAGTCTACATCAAGTTACCCACTGGGAGGTAAAGTCTACCTCTGGGAACCCGAATGCAGTAACGTCATGAATACCTGTAAGAGGGCACTTAGATATGAAATGGACCTTCAACAAGAACCGATGATTGAACTACAGTGGTGCAAACCTGCGCTCCTTCCAGGGGGAAATTTTTGGCCTAAGGTCAGGCCTCCTTTTTGCTTTACACTATTTATTATATGTTGAGATGCTCTTTGTATGAACAATATGGTACTAGAAACAACATTTCTTTTGTACAAGTGAATGATGGAAAGCTCTCTATATAAATTATATGTATATGTTGTTCTGTTGCTTTGATCCTGTGTTTGAGCCTCTGTCATTAAAATAATTTAAAACAATACTTCATTATACTGTGCGATTTTTATTTTGGAGAACTTTTTTTTCCCAAGTAAAAATAGTCTTTGGTCCAAAGAAAAGATTGTAAGACGCTCCTGCAGTTCGTCTCCTAACTCTTCTAATTTATCCCCTTTCTCTACCCTAGAAAAGACCACATTAAACTAGGCACCGAGTTTTGTAGAGAAAAGATTAATATTTTTGGCAGTTGTAGAGTGGAAGAAAATGGAAGAAGGTTACGTTCTGCCGAGTCAAAAGCTAATTGTTGCAGTTGTTACACACTGAGCTTTCGGTGCTGTGAAAATGGAATATTTGTGTATTTGTCTCACAAACGTCTTTGAGACGACACACCGCACATGGAGTAATTCAATATTTCTATTGGATGTCGGACAACCTTGCTGAATCTAAAGAAGACTAAATGGCTATTTTCACAGAAAACTTTGCGAATGAGAAATTGCAAAAGCCGACACAATCTGAGGATAAAAATATATAGCAAAAAATACAGCACTGCACAATAATATAATAAGCTCAACGTGTATAAAGAGTCCTTCCTCTCAATCCAAAACATTCAATATCCCATAAAACACAGAGCTTGCTCACAGTGGATAATGATATCAGTGAGGGGTGATCCCAAAGCACATGACCCTCCACAATCTGTGAAATCCGCCACCAGTGATATTTGGACTCCTACCAAATACAAGGCAGAATAAACTGCGAAGAGAATCAACTCCCCAGAGAGTTATCCAAACATCCAGTAGTCAGATCTGACGGTCTCCAAATATCTTGCGCAATGGCCAATTCTCAGGGTATAGCCCTTAGGTGGCAGATTACCATGCAAAAGCAAAAGAACATATCTAGTGCAAAACGTCTTATGTACTACCCACCTGTTTAATAGAAGAAGGAAACTCACAAACTTTAAAATCAGAAGTGCATAAAAAAAACTGTATATGATCAGGAAGTAGCCAACAGTTCTCACCGGCAGGGATCCCGAAACATCAATCAATTCATCGCTCCCACTCAGGTGCAAGTCCAAGTGTGCAGGAAAAACCAAGCTCAACTGACGCGTTTCGTCGCCGCAGCGACTTTTGCCAGTTCCTGGCAACGGAGTTCATCAGATCTGACTACTGGATGTTTGGATTACTCTCTGGGGAGTTGATTCTCTTCTGCAGTTTATTCTGCCTTGTATTTGGTAAGAGTCCAAATATCACCAGTGGCGGATTTCACAGATTGTGAAGGGGCATGTGCTTTGGGATCACCCCTCACTGATATCATTATCCACTGTGTGCAAGCTCTGTGTTTTATGGGATATTGACAATCTGAGTATAACTGATCCATGGAAACGCCCACTGCAATCAATGAGATTTTGTTCATCGGTCAAGCATTAACATTTGAAACATTCATCGTCGGCATGTGAAAACTGAAATTGTCTGCAAATAGAACAATACACATTCCTTAAATTCACACAGAATAAAGGACCTTTATTACGATACCCCTAACGAACCAGCGCATCATCCGCTCACATATGTGTTGTCCATTTATTCACTTGCTCGGCAATTGGATGATTTATCAGTTCATAGGAATGGGCCATAAGACATTGCCCTAAAGCGGGCAATTACCAACTATTTCTTTATTCTCTTAAAGTACCACCTAGGTGGTAACTATGGTGACAAAACAACCAATTGAAGTGCATAAAATGCACATAGTTTTATTTGTCTTTTGAAGATGTTTTTTGCTTATGGTGCAAATCAGGTTTAAGTAAAATTTAGATGGCAGCAGATGTTGGCGAACAGAACATTCTGCAACATTGCTGAGTACCACCTGATAGGATGTGGAGTACAACCAGTGGTACCCGTAAACCATAAGGGTTGGCAAGTGCCGAGTTCTCTGTGGGGCAAATATGGCCAGGGTCAGGGCCCCATGCAGGAACATTTTATGCCCTTGTTGCCAGGTCTCCCGGTGCTCCAGCAACCTGCCACTGCCCCCTGATGGTGGTGAAAAGGCATAAAGGAGATGACCCTGGGCCAGCCTTGTGTCACTTGTTGGGAGGTCACGCTGCAACGTGCAAGAGGTGCCCAAATCATCTTTCAGCTCTCTACTCACCTCTATGTAGGAGGCCATCATCACTACTCAGCATCTGCATTTTAAGGTTGTTGTATCTCTGTGTGTAACTCAGTGTAACCTATAACCCACTTCTCAGAACGACATTTGTATTCATTCATATTCCATCATAGCCAAATGTTTATCACTGCTGTCACAATCACGCTCAGCCCAGCCAGACAGAGTGTGATGGTGCCAGGGTTAACACGCCAATAGACCCTCAGACAGGGACTACTAGTCCCAGCAAGTCCTCAATTAACCCTAATAAACGTGTATCACCAGAGCTTCCCTCAGGAAGGTGAGCTCATCTATTTAGAGGTCAAAGACTAGAGCTGATTAATTAAACATTTAATCTGATAAAAGGTATCACAGTGCTGGATGTAATTTACAACAATAAAATGACATACAAAAATACAGAAAGAGTATACAGCAAATAACAGTTCAAAAATAAAGTCCTTACGCAGTCCTTTTTCCTGGAGTTTCCCGTGGTTGCTTGTTGCTTGGGACGATGTTAGGGTCCCACGTCCTTAGCTTGTAATGCACACACATGTCAGCCCTCCTAGCTTTTTGTTAGCCAGAATTTGGAGGGAAAAATGGCTTAACAGAACACCTTCCATTTCCATGGAATTCCTAAGGGTGGGGTGGAGATTCTATTTCCCAGGTCCCCTTATCTGATTGCCAGTTTATGGCCAGAGCAAAGACAACAGCCTGGCACTTCAAAGAGGAAGTATCACAGAGTCTTAATTAAGTTGGAATGTACACGCTGCATGGCCCTGTTTTTATATAGGAG
The DNA here is from genome assembly GCA_027917425.1 of Gastrophryne carolinensis. Taxonomy (NCBI): domain Eukaryota; kingdom Metazoa; phylum Chordata; class Amphibia; order Anura; family Microhylidae; genus Gastrophryne; species Gastrophryne carolinensis. The sequence continues at coordinate 618,854,007 of CM051235.1, forward strand.
GGTGTTTTATGGCACACGGGTGGAGGGGAAAGCAGCTGGTCCATATTCAAATATACACACACATATATACACTCATAATACGTATGTTCTATAATCATGCCCTGGGCATGACACCTCCCCCTTAAGATGGCGAGTTGGGAATAGTGACCCACAGTCACTTTTCTCAAAACGCACACCTAAGATGAGATGAAAGGTCCCCAGTCGCTTTTGTTCCTAGTGCCACCCGGATCCACAGTAGTGGGTTCAGGCCGGCCTGGGCCTGCAGGCGGAGTCTTTCTAAGCCCTGGGGCTTCCAAGCCTAATGTTGGCATCTGGGGGGCTGTGCTCGAGGCAGGAAGGGACACATCATCACCAGGTAAGATGCCCAGGGGCCCAGGGGCATGTTTTTCCTCTGCATCTGAATTATTGGGCAACACTGGGATATGGCTGTCCATGTTCCCAGGAAATCCATCTTTTCCAGCGCCTGACGCAGGCGTTGAAAGAGGGACTCCTGTGATCGGGACACCAGCAGCCATGTTTCCCACATGTTGGTGAATAAGATGAAGGGGCCCGCATGTGGCCGGAATGACCCTCATGTTAGGCCAAGGCGTAGTTTGCTCCATCTCCCCTGATCCTTCTTGCCTCTCACTCAGCTTTGATACAGGCTGCCCTGGACCTGCATCATGTGGCAGATCCCGGGAGCCAGGGGTTGTTCCCTTTGCCACAGCCCCAGCTTTGGGACGATTCAGGAAGTCTGCGGTTAGCCACAGGCCCTCCTGACTCGGCCCAAATGCTCGGTCACCTGGCTTTTCCGGGGAGCTGGAAGCTAGGCTTCCTAACTGCTTCCCAGGGTTGTCTGCCTGCAGTGCTGGCTGCAAGGCGCCACTACCTGTCCCAGCCCACTGCCTTTCTCTCTCCTGGGGCCCTAGCATGTCTTTGGAAAGTGACTCCCAGTTCAGGATATTGTTTCCCCAATATACCCGGTACACATCTGAGTTAGCGCCTGGCTGCTCAGCACGCTGTCTCAGCCCTTCAAGGGAAGGATCACTGTGCAGAGCTTCCCGGAAATGTTCATTGCCCTCCCCCCACCTCGTGGCATCAGGGGACACATTTCCCTCAGGTGAACTACCATCTCCACCCTTCTCTGCTTCGGCTTGTGAGTCATCACCATCCTCCCTTCTTTTTACAGCTGCAGCTCTGGCACACTGCTGACGTGTAACCACTGCCACCATTGATATGCCTCCCTGGGGTTTACCTTCCTCCCCCTCAGTCCCGGACATAACAACGTTACAGGCATCATATACAGCTACATCACTCCTTCCTCCCTCCTCCTCCTCAGCCATCTCCGGCTTACAGGATGGGGACACATCACTCACTGCTGGTCCCTCATCCTTACCTGTCACCAGGGGCCCACCAACCCCTCCCCCTAGCCCATCTCCGCTAGGTTTTGACACAGGTAATTCATTGGCATTACATTTCACAATACACCCCACTCCACCTTTGGAAGACATAACTGGTTCAGTCACAGGTAAACATTTATCAGCCCCCTGCACTCCCTCCCAGTTATCACATTTCACAGTGTCCCCCAAAGTCTCGTACAGTACCTCAGAACGATCAGGGCTGTCTCCTAGCCCCTGTGGTGTGCAGGCAGTGTCCTCTGGAGCATAATGGCATAGCATCCGACCCAAATCATTCCCCAGCAGAACACTGACAGGGATGTCCTCAGAGACCCCCACTTCCCGCAAACCTTTGCCTGTACCCCAATCCAGGTACACACGGGCCATGGGTACAGCCGGGCGCACACCTCCAATTCCTTTTAAAGCCATGGTTTTTCCAGGGATGATGTCCTCGGTATCCACCACTTCAGGCCGCACTAAGGTAAAGGAGGCCCCCGAATCACGTAGACCCACGGTCACCCGGTCACCCACAGTTACGCTCTGCAGGTTATCGGCTCTTTTCTCCACTGTTCCAGACACCAGAAAAACGGCTGGGTGTCCTTCAACTGCCGGTGGAGAATTCTTTTTGTTGGGGCAGGTGGCACTCAGGTGCCCAATCTTGTTGCATCTGTAACATCGGCGGGTGTCCCCCTGACCCGATGTGGTTCCTGTTGCTCTTGGTGTGGACGGCAGGAATCTCCCAGTTGACCTACTGGCACTCTGTGGGTGTGTAGCTCCCTTCCAGGTACTTGATCCAGCTTGTGCAGAACCACGCTTCGCTGTTGGTGCACGGTTATTAGCAAAGTCATCTCCTAGTTCTGCGGCTTCTGCGACTGTCTTGGGCTTGCGGTCCAAAATCCACTCTCTGGCTTCACAGCTCCTTGTTTGGAGGAACTGATCCAGAACCATCAAGTCCTCCAGGGCCTCATAAGTGGTGACTTGTAGGCCCCCAGTCCATTGCCTGAATGCAGTCCTTAGCTGACCTGCATGTTCAGTGCAACTCTCTGTGGTGCTCTGTTGTAAAGTCCTAAACTTCTTCCGATAGGTTTCTGGAGTCAGATTAGCACTTTTTAGCAGGGCAGATTTTATTGCCTCATAGTCCTGGTCTCTTTCAGAGGGAAGAGAAGCAAACACATCCAGAGCTTTTCCTCGCAGCCGTGGGGTTAGGTATCGTCCCCACTGCTCTTTAGGAAGATGAAACTGCCGGCAAACCTTTTCAAATCCTCTCAGGAATATGTCCAAATCACCATCTTTCTCCATCATGGGGAAATGTTCCAAGCGGGGTTTGTGGTCACCCTCACCCTGCACATCACTGCGTGCGGATAAAGCGTCCCCTCTCAGCCTCAGGACCTCCAGTTCATGTCTGCGCTGGGCCTCTCTTTCTGCTGCCTCTCTCTCAGCAGATCGTGCCTGGGCCTCTCTTTCTGCTGTTTGGTACTGGAGAAGCAACTGGAGTTTAATATTAGCATCCACATCTCCAAGGTGTTGTAAAGCAGTCCGCATATAAGAGTCCAAGGCTTCATGTGGAGTACTGTCCTGATGGGGAGTAATGTGGTGTCCCTCGGTCCCCGCTGTAGGACTTAGCCTCACATCACTCAGCTCTGCTGCACGGGCATCATTTTCCACAAGATCGGCAATAAGCTGGTCCTTGGTCTTTCCCGCTGTAGGGATCTCCTTTTCTTGGCACATTAACTCCAGTGCGGGCTTGGACTGCTTGCGATATGCCTCCATATTTCCGATATGAAGCAGAGGGAGTAAAACAACAGATGGGAAGGACAGAACTGTCTTGCACTCTTTTTTGGTATGTCACTTAGATCAGCACTGAGCTCTGTCTTTGGGAATTTACACACAATAAGATGTATGCAAATTTCTTTTAGTGCTTAAGATTTTCGGGTAAAATCCAGCAAGCACTAAAAATCTCTAAATATGTCCCGACGCTGCCACCAGTTGTCACGATCACGCTCTATCCATACGCCAGACAGAGTGTGATGGTGCCAGGGTTAACACGCCAATAGACCCTCAGACAGGGACTACTAGTCCCAGCAAGTCCTCAATTAACCCTAATAAACGTGTATCACCAGAGCTTCCCTCAGGAAGGTGAGCTCATCTATTTAGAGGTCAAAGACTAGAGCTGATTAATTAAACATTTAATCTGATAAAAGGTATCACAGTGCTGGATGTAATTTACAACAATAAAATGACATACAAAAATACAGAAAGAGTATACAGCAAATAACAGTTCAAAAATAAAGTCCTTACGCAGTCCTTTTTCCTGGAGTTTCCCGTGGTTGCTTGTTGCTTGGGACGATGTTAGGGTCCCACGTCCTTAGCTTGTAATGCACACACATGTCAGCCCTCCTAGCTTTTTGTTAGCCAGAATTTGGAGGGAAAAATGGCTTAACAGAACACCTTCCATTTCCATGGAATTCCTAAGGGTGGGGTGGAGATTCTATTTCCCAGGTCCCCTTATCTGATTGCCAGTTTATGGCCAGAGCAAAGACAACAGCCTGGCACTTCAAAGAGGAAGTATCACAGAGTCTTAATTAAGTTGGAATGTACACGCTGCATGGCCCTGTTTTTATATAGGAGGGTGTTTTATGGCACACGGGTGGAGGGGAAAGCAGCTGGTCCATATTCAAATATACACACACATATATACACTCATAATACGTATGTTCTATAATCATGCCCTGGGCATGACAACTGCCTAGTGTGCTCATTGCTTTAAAACCTATATTTACCTTGAGTGATCTTTTTGCCTTAGCCAAGAATCTGTGTGTCCGTAGGCTTTGGGCCTGGACGGGGTTTTGAGAAAGTGGGCTGTGCGTTCAGAGGTCCCTGATTGTTAGTTGGATAACATGACCCGCGGTTCCCTGATACTTGTTATGTTTCAGCCTAAATGATAGGTTATATAGGTTACACATTGTTTGCCTTTTCCTAATAATTTCCCTTTTAGTTTGTTTATCCTGTGTTGTGTCTCTGGCCACAATCTGATCCCAGAAAGAGAGTTTTACCTGGAGAGCCCAAGGGCCTGACGTAGTAAATATTAAAGAGTTTTAATAAAAACAAGGGCAAATTGCCAAAAGCTTTCTAACGCCTACAGTCTGTTTATAAGGCCCTTCTGTCTAAACTGGTTTGGTGGGTTTAAGGTTCAAGTAAACTTCTGGCCATCTTGTGCTGTATAAGCCAAGTTTTCCCGATGTGCTTCCTGTCAATACCCTCAATGACCTTCAATTAAAGGTATTAGATACTTTCAATCTTCCCGTTTCCATACAGTCATTATAATAATATGGTATAAAAGTGCAGAGGTACAGGATTGAATATGGTGCATGTGTTTGCACATCATTGTTTCTATTTTCCAAAACAAGGCCAGACAGGAATTGCCATCCCGTCTGACCAGGCTCGTGACAAACTTTTCTTGCCTCGCATCTCGTGAGTTTTGCTACGCCTGTAACCAGATTTGATCCTTAGCCTCTTCCTACCAACCTTAGTTGGATTTCCTACAGTCAGCACAATTTTGTAAGCTGGGAAAGACTCAGTCAGTAGCATCATTCCCATCCCTCTACTTGGTGGAAAATCAAGTAGGTCACCTCAACCCCCAGCACCAGTTGTGGTTAATGTTGCCATGCTCGGCCTCCTTGTTGAAGCTCCAGTCAAACCTTAGCACCTAGGGATCTGGAGAAAACCAAGTGTGTCTCGTTACTGTATGTCCACACAATGATCGGCATCTTCTGTTCGCATTGCGAAAGCCAACATCAACCTCTAGTGCCTCTAAAACCAAGCTGATAAGCAGGTAAACTAGCAAGTACTGTCCTCGTGCCTGGAAAACTAGCTCTTTTGGTCCTGGGAATCTGGCTAGTACAGTCATTGTGGGACGGAACCTAACTAGTACAGTCCTGGAAGTGGGGAACCTAGCAAATATGGTACTTGTGCCTGGGAACCTAGTTAATGCATTGACTTGTGCATATGCGAGCTCCGGACACCAGTATCAGTTGGTCATGTCTGCTCTGTGTGCATCCAGAGTTACTGGCTGCTCACGACCTGGGCCTGCCTCTCGACTTTGATTCTTATCTGCCTGCCCACGACCTGGGCCTGCTTTTGACTTTGATTCTGATCTACCTTTCCACAAACTCAGCCAGCCTCTCGTCTTTGATGCTGATCTGCCTTCCCACGACCTCAGCCTGCCTCTCGTCTTTGATCCTGATCTGCCTGCCCAGGACCTCGGCCTGCCTCTTGACTTTGATCCTGATCTGCCTTTCCATGACCTCAACCTGCCTCTCGTCTTTGATCTTAATCTGCCTGCCCAGGACCTCAGCCTGCCTCTCATCTTTGATTGTAATCTTCCTGCCCAGGACCTCGGCCTGCCTCTTGACTTTGATCCTGATCTGCCTTCACATGACCTCAACCTGCCTCTCGTCTTTGATCCTCATCTGCCTGCCCAGGACCTCGGCCTGCCTCTCATCTTTGATCCTGATCTGCTAGCCCAGGACCTCCGCCTGCCTCTCATCTTTGGTACTGATAAGCATGCCCAAGACCTCCGCCTGCCTCTTGTCTTTGATCCTGATCTGCCTGCCTCTCGACTTTGATCCTGACCTGCCTGCCCAGGACCTCAGCCTGCCTCTCGACTTTGATCCTGACCTGCCTGCCCAGGACCTCAGCCTGCTTCTCGACTTTGATCCTGATCTACCTTCCTACGACCTCAGCCTGCCTCTCGTCTTTGATCCTGATCTGCCTGCCCAGGACCTCGGCCTGCCTCTTGACTTTGATCCTGATCTGCCTTTCCACGACCTCAGCCTGCCTCTTGTCTTTGATTCTGATCTGCCTGCCCAGGACCTGGCCTGCCTCCTGTTTTTGATCCTGATCTGCTAGCCCAGGACCTTGGCCTGCCTCTCATCTTTGATACTGATAAGCCCAAGACCTCAGCCTGCCTCTCGTCTTTGATCCTGATTTGCCTGCCCAGGACCCCGAACTGCCTCTTGACTTTTTTTATCCTGATCTGCCTGCCAAGGACCTCGGCCAGCCTCTTGACTTTGATCCTGATCTGCTTGCCCAGGACCTCGGCCTGCCTCTTGACTTTGATCCTGATCTACCTGCTCAGGACCCCGGCCTGCCTCTCGTCTTTGATCCTGATCCGCCTGTCCAGGACTTCGGTCTACCTCTCGACTTTGATCCTGATCTACCTGCCCACAATGTAGGCCTGCCTCTTAGATTACGTGTTATCTGATCTCTACTGTTCCACAAATTTGGTAATACCCACTCCTTGGTCTCCTGACCTAGGAGCCTCCTGTATCCTGGTTAGGAGGCGAGTCAGTCTGTTCATCTCTGCAATCTGGTCTCCGCGTTCAGTAGCAGGACCAGCAGGGATCTCCACTTGTGAATTCCCACTTTGTCTGTCCTTATCCTAGTTTCGTGCAAGAAATTCTACATTAATAATCAGGACATAACCCTATTCCTACCATCTGCAATTTTCAGAAACTTCAGTCCTCGTACTTCCTAGCCACCATCGTCCTTGATGGTCAGCGGTGCAGTTTTGCTATTAGCAGTAATCTTCTCATGGAGATACCTAGGGACTCACTGGTCAGCCATAAACTATTTGGTGACAATAAATTAACAGGTTTTTCAGCAAAATATTTTATTAATGAACCATCTACCTCTCAATCAATTTAGTAATCGCTAATGAGTTGTGTTCCTCATATGTTCAAACAAAAATGAATAAGGTGTTAAACTCTAAACCATTCACCCTGCGTTGCTTTCTCCACAATGCTGCTACTTCCTGTTGTGATCTCGTAAAATGCGCGGGTTATCGCACAGATTGTTGGAATCCTCCATCTTGCTGGCGAGAGCGTGGCTGGTTATCCGGTCACAGTAGGCAAAATATAAATTAACGATTTGGGCAAGGCCAAGAAATGTGAGTTCTGGACAGTTTACAGCAAATTTGAGACCACTGGTGGGCTTCTACTCAGTACAAAGTCTACCTCTTACTGCTGAAATAAAAGATGTGTACAGAAAATATCCAGGGAAAATGTATTGACATGTGGAGAACCTCTCTGCCTCTTATGAAGTTCTGCAATACCCATTTGGGTTTTTTACTAAGTAGGGAGTAGAAACGTCAGTTCCTCATTAGCAAATATCGATTGTGGTGACGTTATCCATGCTTCAGTAAATATCCCATATGGAGGTTATTTAGTCAAACCCCAACCACGTACAAAGGATTGAGAGGAAACATTTGTACGTCCTCATGGCCGGAAATTTACCTGCTACAGATTTTGTGGCTGGGAAACTAGCTAATATGGTCCTTGTGGGCAGGAACTTTTCTAGAACGGTTCGTGTAGCGGGGATCCTAGCTAGTACTGTTCTTGTGGCCAGGAACTGAGCCTGTACAGTCCTTGTAGTGAGAAACACAGCCTTTTTAGGCAGGAATTGGCTCGAATGGTTCTTGTGGTGGGGAAACCTAACTAGTAAAGTCCCTGCAACCCAGAACCTAGATGGTAAGGTCCTTGTGGCTGGGATCCTAGCTAGTACTGTTCTTGTGGCTGGAAATGCAGCTAGCATGGTCCATGTGACAGGTAAACCAGCTAGTACTGTCCTTGTGTAGGGAAACCTAGCTATTATGGTGCTTGTGGTTGGGAAACTAGATAGTACTATCATTAAGGCCAGGATCCTAGCTCGTACGGTCCTTGTAGTGGGGAACCTAGCTAACATGTTAATTGTGGATAGGAACCTAAGTAATATGGTTCTTGTGGGCCGGAAGCCAGCTCGAATGGTTCTCGTGGCTGGAAAATGAGAAATTTCTGTTGTTGTGGCCAGAAACCTAGCTAGTATAGTTGTCATGACTGAAAACCAGGCTAGTATGTTCCTTTTGGACCAGGAACATAACTATTGCAGTCTTAGTGGCCGAAACCTAGCTAATATGATGCGTGTGGCCAGGGAACCTAGCTAATACAGTTAATGTGACTAGCTAGTATGTTCTTTTAGGACCAGGAACCTAGCTAGTGCAGTCCTAGTGGTCAAAACCTAGCTAATACGGTTCATGTGACTAGCTAGTATGTTCCTTTGGGACCAGGAACCTAGCTAGTGCAGTCTTAGTGGCCAGGAACCTAGCTAATATGACACATGTGGCCAGGGAACCTAGCTAATACGGTTCATTTGACTAGCTAGTATGTTCCTTTGGGACCAGGAACCTACCTAGTGCAATCCTAGTGGCCGGGAACCTAGCTACTACAGGTTATGTGACTAGCTAGTATGTTCCTTTGGCACCAGGAACCTAGCAAGTGCAGTCCTAGTGGTCAGGAAGCTAGCTAATATGGTTCATGTGACTAGCTAGTATGTTCCTTTGGGACCAGGAACCTAGCTATTGCAGTCTTAGTGGCCGGGACCTAGCTAATATGGTGACTAGCTAGTATGTTCCTTTGGGGCCAGAAACCTAGCTAGTATGGCCCGTTTGGCCAGGACATGTTCTTATGGGGTTCTTTTGGGTAGGAACTCAACTAGTATAGTCCTTGCGGGTCACAATGGACAAGCCTTTCCACAAAGCAAACTGCACCATATAATTATTGAAATAAAATGTCTAAAAACTAAAATAATGGTGAGGGAAACCGTTGTAGTCTGTGTGTCTTTACAAAAAAATCTACTGGCTAGCGAGTTGCAGGGTGGGAAGCTGAAGTTGAAGACAGCTGTGGAGGATTGAAGAGACCCCTGTTCCTCCAGTTTGACATCACCTGATGTGTGTTGAGGTAGAGAAGCTCTAATAAATACTGTTTACATGCAGAGAGGTTCGGTGAAATTAAGGAGCTATTCAAGCTTTAAAAAAATAACCCCCTGAATAATGACTAGTGGTCAGAACCACTAGTCACCAAATCCAACAGTAACACTATGGGGTCGATTCAGAGGCAGGTGAGAAAACTGCCATTGACTTTCACTGTCTACCTTGGGGCTGATGATTCAGAGCCAGGTAAAAATTTACACCCGGTAGACAATGAAAGTCAATGGCAGTTTTCTCTCCTTAAATGTAAGAATTCTCACCTGGCTCTGAATCGACCCCCATGTGTGTGCCAACCATTTTACTTGACCGTGAGATTTTAATTTACCCAAGGCCACACAACCCAGCTACACCTACCTGCCATTATTCCTAGACTAGCTATTGTTCTATCGGACGTGGCTAGGGCAGCCAAATATGTGGCAGGGTAGCTAAGACCGCCTCTAGGCTGGGGCAGGTAAAATCAGCAGGTTTGGGCGGATTGAGGTCTCATAAGGTCCTGCTAAAAAGTGCGGGTTACAAAAAGTTGCCTACTTCTTGTAATTTATTCAAAAAGAGGTTTCTTAGATCATGAGCTAACACTTGTCTATCTCACCAGACTGGTCTTAGCTGCCTGCGGTCTCTGCAGACAGGTCATTAACAGAATACAATATGGCTGGAGGAGCAGACCATAACTGGACCAGAGCAAAGTAGTGGGTTAAGTTATGGAGAGACAATTTTTCTTTTGGCAGATGTCATTACGGTGGTGCCTGTTTAATACTCTATGTGCTAGGTCTGTGCCTATGTTACGTAGTCAGAGAACACGTTACAAGAAAACCAAAAAAAAAGGAAAAAACCCAAACGTGTTGGCCACCAGCCGAGCTTGAGACTCCAAGCGTCGGTCTAGTTAGCTCTGGATGGAACCGTTCTTTGAATATTCCAGACACTCAAGCGGTTTCACATAGATGCTTGAGCAGCAGCAAAAGCCATGCTTGCCTGAAACCTGGCCTGTTCTTCTTCTCGTAGATGAAGCCTTTCGTGTTTCAAGAGGCCAAGCTTCCTAGTGAAAGTCTTTCCACAGTCAGGACAGGAAAATGGCTTTACCCCCGAATGCGAACGTTGATGCCTAAGGAGGTTGGCCCTTCTGGTGAACCCCTCCCCGCATTCTGTACACTGGAAAGGCTTGTCGCCCAGGTGAACGAGCTCGTGTGTCCGAAGATCAGCTTTGGTTTTGAAGCACCGACCACAGTCGAAGCAAGTGAATACTTTGCCGTCCGCGTGGATCTTCTGGTGGGTGCTGAAGGCCGAACGTTGGGAGAAACATTTGCCGCAATCGTGGCAGGTGAAAGGTTTCTCTCCGGTATGAAGTCTCATGTGCTCGATAAGGCCCAGGCTTCGCTTAAAAAACTTTTCACAGATGGGACACTGAAACTGCTTGTCATCCGTGTGGACGGTCTGGTGGGACACCAGGTTGCCTTTGCTTCTGAACCCTTTGCCGCACTTCATACATATAAAAGGCTTTTCACCGGTATGAATCCTGCGATGAATGTCCAAGGCGCCTTGCTGGGCAAAGAATCGGCCGCACACCTCACAAATGAGCACTTTTTCACCCGGGAGAGGTTTGTGACCTCTATCTTCAGGATGACCCTCATAAACGACCTTCTTGCCGATAACATGGTAGTCAATAACAAGAGTCTCTGTCCCTATGTTGGAATTTTTAGGAGACCTCAGAAGCTCCTCTCTTGACCGGGTCTTGTTTTTTTCTGGTGTTGGTTCGAGGATAGAACATTTGAGGCATTTAAGGGGCTCTGAACTCTCTGGAGATTTGGCAGCAAAGAGTTCCCCACACACCCGGCAGGTTACCACCAATAGTTTGTTGTCACCCATTACAGTACGTCTATCTTCAGAGATATAAAATGTTTGAAAGTCTTCCTCCTCTAGATCGTCCAGCTCGTCGTCACTCGCAGCCGATACGGCTTTGACTTCGATGGGTGAATAATCAGAGTCCTCCAAATGTTCAGGAGCATCAGAATCGTGACTTTCCTCTTCCTTTAAGGCAACAGACTTCCATTTTGTTGGGCTGGAAGAAGTATCGCTCATTTGTAGAGCAGCTTCTTCACTTTTGGTGACGGGTTTCGGACTAGGAACGCGTCCACTCCTGGATTGTCTCTCTCTAATTACGCTTTGACATTTCTCGGCTTCGCTAGAATTTGTATTCTCCATCTTGGCTTCATCTTTTATTTCTATTTTACCTGTTGGAAACATAGATATTGACATGTTAATGAGGACCTGTCAGGTTTCTAACTACAACTGGTTTATACTGAATGGGGCAGATTTACCAAGACAAATACCACCTTGAGCTGAGGATCTCAACCATGGTGGCATGTGTCTCTAGGTATAATAAAAGCAACATTAGGGAAAGTAACTGTTAAAGGGTTACTAAACCCACAGAAAAAATACAATTCTGTGATTACTCACCTGTAGAATTGGTATTATACATATACAGCATGTCCTGTTCCACTTAAATCCTTACTCCTGGGTAATACATCCACAAGATGGCGCTGGACTGCAGAGACAGAAAAGAGGCCCCTCCCGGCCCCATATATACCAGGGACCTACCACAAATTCCCCAGTATTGAAAAGCAGTTAACATGAAGCCTGGAGAACTATAACCATTATCAAAAATTAAACAGAAGAACAATCACCATACAGAGGTAACTAAGAATAATGATAACAAGGGCGGAGTGGAACAGGACGTGCTGTATACGTATAATACCAATTCTACAGGTGAGTAATCCCAGAATTGTATTATTCTAAGTATACAGCACATTCTGTTCCACTTGAATCCTTACTCCTGGGACATCCAATAGCAGTGTCCTTAAGGTAGGGTGGGATCCCCAAAAAGTAACAACAGGCAGTTTAAACCACTGCCGCCTACAGAACTTTGCGGCCAAAAGCAGCATCAGCTGAAGCCCGAACATCAACCTTGTAAAACTTAGAAAAGGTATGAACAGAAGACCAAGTAGCGGCCTTGCAAACTTGTTCAACAGACGCCTGGTGCTGAAAAGCCCAATAGGCACCAATAGCACAAGTGGAATGAGCAGTAAGGCGGAAGGGAGGATTCTTCCCCTTAGCAGAATAGGCCTGAATCACAGCCTGATGAATCCACTTGCTGAAAGTAGACTTAGCTGGAGCCAGACCCTTCTTAGGTCCAGACGGGAGCACAAAAAGAGCATCAGTCTTCCTGAAGGATTCAGTAGCCAAATAGAACTTCAGGTTCCTAACCACATCCAAAGAGTGTAAAACCCTTTCCTTAGGGTTACTAGGATTAGGACACAGAGAAGGCAAAACAATGTCCTGATTGAGATGAAAAGCAGAAACAACCTTAGGCAGAAAATCTGGCTTAAAACGAAACACCACCTTGTCCTGGTGTCTCTCAAAAGTAAGGAGGCTTGATGGAAAGCGCCACCAACTCAGAAACACGCCTGACAGAGGTAATAGCCACCAAAAAGACTACCTCAAGCATAAGAATAGACAAAGGGGCCTCCTGCAAGGGTTCAAAAGGGGACCCCTGCAAGGCAGATAAGACCAAGTTCAAGTCCCAGACTGGTAACATAGGCTTACGTGGGGGACGCACATGAGTAACCCCCTGGAAAAAGGTCTTGACCAGGGGATGCTGAGCAAAGGATCTTTGGAAAAAAAAAGGCCAAGGCAGAAACATGACCTTTTAGAGTTGAAGACCCAGATCCAAACCATGTTGCAGAAATTCCAGAATCCTAGGAATAGAAAACACACGACAGGGAAGTGACTTAGACTCGCACCTGGCAATGTAGGTACGCCAAACCCTATAATAGATGGAAGAAGAGGACCTCTTCCTAGCCCTGATCATGGTATTAACAACCGAGGCAGGCAGCCCCTTTTCCATTAAGATGGAGGTTTCAGCAGCCAGGCCGTCAAGCCAGCGTTTGTAAATTGGGGTGGCGTAGCTGTCCCTGAGTGACCAGATCTGGAACCCAGGGCAGGGTGTACTGATCTACTGCCAGCTGCACGCTGTCTGCGAACCACACCCTTCCTGGCCAACAGGGGGCCACCAGTATGGCTGGCACCCCTTCCTGAGCTATCTTGCGCAGCAGAGGAAACGGGGGAAACACATACAGGAGCTGAAAGCTCTTCCAAGACATTGCTAAGGCATTTATGGCTAAGGCCAGAGGGTCCTGGGACAGAGAGACAAAGACTGGAAGCTTGTGATTGTGACGGGACGCAAACAGGTCCACATCTGGCTGACCCCAACGGTGACACAGGGAGCGAAACACCCTGTTGCTGAGGGACCATTCTCCCAGGCGAGAGGTCCCCCTGCTCAGAGAGTCTGCCTCCAGATTCTCCACTCCCAGAATGTACACAGCTGAGATGCAGGGAACATTGTCCTCCGCCCAGGACAGAATCAGAGACACTTCCCTGAGGGCCCTTCTGCTCCGAGTCCCTCCCTGATGATTGATGTAGGCACCAGCCGTCTGGTTGTCCGAGCGCACCTGAACAGCCCGACCCCTCAGGTGTGGAGTTAAGTGGGTGAGAACCAACCTGATCGCCCTCAACTCCAGAATGTTGATAGGGGCGTGGGCCTCCTGAGGGCCCCACTGACCCTGGAATTGCAGGGACTTCCAGAAGCCCCCCCAACCGGTCAGACTGGCATCCGTGGTGACAGTCTCCCAGCAAGGGGCCAGAAAGGATCTGCTCACCAGCAGGTTCCTTGAGTCCAGCCACCACGATAGAGACCGCCTGGCCAGAGGGGACAGAACAAACACCTGATCCAGGGACGCAGGGTCCCGATCCCAAACTGACAAGAGATGAAGCTGAAGAGGCCTCATGTGAAACTGAGCATATGGAACCGCCTCGAAGCAGGCCACCATCAGGCCCACCAACTGCATTGCCTGCATGATGGACGGATGAGGACAAGACAGAAGGAGCTGAGCTTGCACTTGAAGACGCTCCACCTTCTGCTGAGGAAGAAAGATCTTGACCTGAGATGTATCCAGAGTCATGCCCAGAAAGGACTTCACCATGGAAGTAGACAGGGAAGATTTGGGGTGGTTGATCACCCAGCCAAATGGGTCCAGTGTGGACACCACCCGCTGGGTATCCCGCTCTGCCTGTTGGAAGGACTGAGAAGTGATGAGAATGTCGTTCAAGTAGTCAAGAATGCGAATGCCCTGAGATCTCAGTAGAGCCATCACCCCTGCCAGCACCTTGGTGAATACCCTGGGAGCCGAGGAGAGACCAAAGGACAAGGCCACAAATTGGTAGTGCTGATCCTCCAAGGCGAACCTGAGGAATCTCTGATGACCTGGAAAGATTGGTACGTGAAGGTAAGCATCTTTGATGTCTACAGAGGTCATGAAGTCCCCTGGACGTAGAGAATTCACAGCTGAGCGCTGTGTCAGAAACCTAAATTATCAGGAATCTACAGTATGATCTTGCAGCAGGGAACTTAGTTACCACCGTCCTTGTTATAGGGAACTTAGCTAGTAGGATCATTTTGACAGGCTAGTACGCCTGTTGTGACCAGGAACCTAACTAGTATGATCCATTTGGCCAGAAACCTAGCTAACTGGGTCCTAGTGTTGGAAATTTGGCTAGTAAAGTACTGGTTCTTGGGGACTTAGCTAGTAGGATCCCGGTGACTAGGAATCTAGTTAGTACAGTCCCAGTGAACAGGAACTTAGCTGGTGTGGTCCTTGTGAGCAGCAACCTAGCTAGTACAGCCTGTGTGCTCGGGAACCTAGCTAGTAGGGTCCTTGAGCTGGGGAATCTAGTTATTAAGGTCCCTGAGTGAAGAAAATAACTGGTATGGTCCTTGTGACCAGAAACTTCACAAGTCTCGTGAGCAGGAACCTAGCTACTACATTCCTTGTGATGGAGAACCTAACTAGTAGGATCATCTTGACAGGGAATCTAGCTAGCATGCCTCCTGTGGCCAGGAACCTAACTAGTACCATCATTTTAGAACCCTAGCTAGTAGTAGAAACCAGAAACCTAGCTAGCAAGGTCGTTGTTACTAAAAAAGTAATAGTATGGTCATTGTTCGAGGTAATCTGTCTAGTACGGTCCTTGTGACTGAGAACCTAGCTAATCTAGCAGATACTGTCCTTTTGGCCAGAAACCTAGCTGATGGTGGGATCCTAGCTAATATGCTGGGGAACTTAACTAGCAGGCTCCTTGTGCAAAGGAATCTATTTATTACAGTCCTTGTGACCAGGAGCATACTTGGTTAGCAGCAACATAGCGGGTATGGTCTTTATACCCAGGTACTGCAATCCTTGTGACTAGGAACCTAGCAGATTCAGGTCTTTGGGAGCAGGCACTTAGCTAGTAAGGTCTTTGTGGCCAGAAAACTAGCTAACTTGGTCCGTGTAGTGGGAACCGAGCTAGTACAGTCCTTGTGCATGTGAACTTAGCTAGTAGAGTCCTTGTACCTGGGAATCTAGTTAGTAAGGGTCCCTGAGTGAATGAACATAGCTGGTATGGACCTTGTGGCCACAAACCTAACAAGAACAGTCCTTGTGACTGAAAACCTAGCAGGTGTGGTTCTTTGTGACCAGGAACTTAACTAAGGGTGCGTGTGGCCAGAAAACTATCTAGTAAGGTCCCTAAGGCCACGGTCATTGTGCCAGGGAATCCAGCTAGTATGGTCATTGTCAGGGACTCTGTCCAGTACAGACCTTGTGACTGAGATCATAGCCAATCTGGCAGATGCAGCCCTTTTATCCAGAAACCTAGCTAACTGGGTCCTTGTGGTGGGAACCTAGCTGTGTGCTCAGGAACATAGCTAGTAAGGTCCTTGTGGCAAGAAAACTAGCCAGTATGGTCATTGTGCAAGGGAATCTGTCTAACCTGGTCCTTGTGACTGAGGACCTAGCTAATCCAGTAGATATGTCCTTGTGGCCTGGGAACCTATCTAGTATGGTTCTTGGAGCCAAGAACCTAGCTAGTAAGGCCCTTGTGGCCAGGAAACTAGCTAGCACAGTCATTGTGGCTGGGAACTTAGGTAATATAGTCCTTGTGGGCAGGAACGTGGCTACCTTGGTACTTATGGGTGGGACCACAATGTACATCACTTACTATATAGCAAACTGCACTATTAAATATGATAAGGTGAGGGGAACCGGGTGTAACCTGTGTGTCTTTACACACTGGCTGATGGGTGGGAAGCTGAAGACAACCGTGAAGCTCTTACCTAAGGATTCCAGAGACTCCTGCTCCTCCAGTTTGACATCTCTGTGGGGCTGCCGTTCTTCCATTCGGAGGTCCCTGTAGAGGTCCCTCTGTCCTTCTAAATAATCCCACTGCAAAATAAAGAGGCAAACAGTGATATCCCGATGTCTGGTGCACATACCCTCCACCGTAGATAATAACTTCCCACAATTCTACCCACCTCCTCATTGATCAGCTCAATGATCTTGGTGGTAACCTCCAGAATTTTCTTGCCATTGCGTCTTCTGGAGATAACAGAGCAGGAGGGAGGCTGGGAGAGGCACAGGCCTTCGGAGCCGGAGGGGAACTTGGTGTCGCTGTTGCCATCCTTGGACTTCTTCACAACTGTATAGTCCTACGTAACACAAATTATTAACCACCATCTACAAATAGATGAGGACGGGGGGTCACAACGGCATTCCCAGAAACCTCTTCACCTTTTAAAGATAATGTTCCCTTGTCCCTAACTGCAACCTGATAAAATCAGTAGAGGCCCAACGTCCTTCACCTGAATAAGCCAATGGCTGATGAGTGTGCTCCATCTGGGACAATAGCCACCCAACCCTGTATACATGTGGCCAGACAATTATTATAGACAATGAAAGATAAGACTTTTCCCAACAGCTGTGGGGAAACCAACATTCCCAGCATCCCCTGCCTCAACCGGCCTTTTTTAAGCTTTACCTGGTAGGGCATACTAAGAGTTATGGCTTCTTGGGATGCTTCTCACCTCTCCTGCTAGGGGTGTGTTTTGTTATTAGTGTCATGTAATTTCCCAGAAACCTCTCACCTCTCCGGTTAAGAGGTAGATGATCTCCAGAGTCAGCTTCAATATTCGTTCAGTCACTTGACTCTGCTCCTTGTCCATCCTTAGTGCGGAGCCATTGGCCATGATCTCCTGTAAGAGATGAGATGTTCATGAAAAGCCAATTTCTCACATAGATGGTAAATAAAGGGGGTAAAGAGAGAGCAAGGCCATGGTCATATCACTTCTTCTATATCTAAGTTGTTCTCCTCCTCTATCCTTTTATTTCTCCTACCCCACTTAACCCCACCCTAAGTCAGGAATTGTAATTGGTAGGTGGTGTATCAAGGCAAGCTCAAAGCAGGCAATGACTGCATGGTTAGTAACATAGTAGTCCAAGAAGAAGACTGATTTCAGACGACTCCAAAGCAAGCTACAAAAAGCATTCCACTCTCGAGGAACCTAGTTTAGGAGGCTACCACCAGAATAAAACATAGAGGAACTTAGTTTAGGGGGCCACCACTTCAATTTAAATACAGAGGAACCTAGTTTAGGAGGCCACCACCAGAATAAAAACATAAAGAACTTAGTTGAGCTTAGTTTAGGAGGCCATTGCTAGAATATGAACATAGAGGAACCTAATTTATGAGGCCACCTCCACAATAAGAACATAGAGGATCCTAATTTAGGAGGCTACCACCAGAATAATAACATAGAGGAACCTAGTTTATGAGGCCACCACCAGAATAAATACATAGAGGAACCTAGTTTAGAAGGCTACCACCAGAATAAGAACATAGAGGAACCTAGTTTAGGAGACTACAGCCAGAATAAGAACATCGATGAACCTAGTTTAGGAGGCTACCACAGGAATAAGAACATAGAGGAACTTAGTTTAGGAGGCCACCACCATAATAAGAACACAGAGGAACCTAGTTTAGGAAGCTACCACAGGAATAAGAA
Source organism: Gastrophryne carolinensis (assembly GCA_027917425.1). Taxonomy (NCBI): domain Eukaryota; kingdom Metazoa; phylum Chordata; class Amphibia; order Anura; family Microhylidae; genus Gastrophryne; species Gastrophryne carolinensis. The sequence goes on from CM051235.1 coordinate 618,872,113, forward strand.
CATAGAGGAACCTAGTTTAGGAGGACACCACCATAATGAGAACATAGAGGAATCTAGTTTAGGAGGGTACCGCCATAATAAAAACTTTGAGGAACCAAGTTTAGGAGGCTACCACAGGAATAAGAACATAGAGGAATCTAGTTTAGGAGACCACCACCAAAATAAGAACATAGAGGAACATAGTTTAGGAGACTACAGCCGGAATAAGAACACAGAGGAACCTAGTTTAGGAGACTATAGCCAAAATAAGAACATCGATGAACCTAGTTTAGGAGGCTACCACAGGAATAAGAACACAGAGGAACCTAGTTTAGGAGGCTACCACAGGAATAAGAACACAAAGGAACCTAGTTTAGGAGGCTACCACAGGAATAAGAACATAGAGGAACCTAGTTTAGGAGGACACCACCATAATGAGAACATAGAGGAACCTAGTTTAGGAGGGTACCGCCATAATAAAAACATTCAGGAACCAAGTTTAGGAGGCTACCACAGGAATAAGAACATAGAGGAATCTAGTTTAGGAGGCCACCACCAGAATAAGAACATAGAGGAACCTAGTTTAGGAGACTACAGCCAGAATAAGAACACAGAGGAACCTAGTTTAGGAGACTATAGCCAAAATAAGAACATTGATGAACCTAGTTTAGGAGGCTACCACAGGAATAAGAACATAGATGAACCTAGTTTAGGAGGCCACCACCATAATAAGAACACAGAGGAACCTAGTTTAGGAGGCTACCACAGGAATAAGAACATAGAGGAACCTAGTTTAGGAGGACACTACCATAATGAGAACATAGAGGAACCTAGTTTAGGAGGGTACCGCCATAATAAAAACATTGAGGAATCTAGTTTAGGAGGCTACCACAGGAATAAGAACATTGAGGAATCTAGTTGAGGAGGCCACCACCAGAATAAGAACATTGAGGAATCTAGTTTAGGAGGCCACCACCAGAATAAGAACATTGAGGAATCTAGTTTAGGAGGCCACCACCAGAATAAGAACATAGAGGAACCTAGTTTAGGAGGACACCACCATAATGAGAACATAGAGGAACCTAGTTTAGGAGGGTACCGCCATAATAAAAACATTCAGGAACCAAGTTTAGGAGGCTACCACAGGAATAAGAACATAGAGGAATCTAGTTTAGGAGGCCACCACCAGAATAAGAACATAGAGGAACCTAGTTTAGGAGACTACAGCCAGAATAAGAACACAGAGGAACCTAGTTTAGGAGACTATAGCCAAAATAAGAACATTGATGAACCTAGTTTAGGAGGCTACCACAGGAATAAGAACATAGATGAACCTAGTTTAGGAGGCCACCACCATAATAAGAACACAGAGGAACCTAGTTTAGGAGGCTACCACAGGAATAAGAACATAGAGGAACCTAGTTTAGGAGGACACTACCATAATGAGAACATAGAGGAACCTAGTTTAGGAGGGTACCGCCATAATAAAAACATTGAGGAATCTAGTTTAGGAGGCTACCACAGGAATAAGAACATTGAGGAATCTAGTTGAGGAGGCCACCACCAGAATAAGAACATTGAGGAATCTAGTTTAGGAGGCCACCACCAGAATAAGAACATAGAGGAATCTAGTTTAGGAGGCCACCACCAGAATAAGAACATAGAGGAACCTAGTTTAGGAGGCTACCACAGGAATAAGAACATAGAGGAACCTAGTTTAGGAGGCTACCACAGGAATAAAAACATAGAGCAATGCCAACCCTCTACTAGAAAGCCACCAACAGGTTGTGTCTTGTGGATCTTCAAATCTCAGCCAATCAGTGCGCTTGTTCTTGCTCGAGTCTGCATCATGGGAGTGACATGGGAGTGACAGGACGGTGAGTGAATGGGGCAACGTGGGGGGGATACACATAGGGGGCGGGCATCCCAATTTGAGAGGAACAACAATAAGGTCAACAACTGGAGGAACCCGGTTGAACTAGCGCCACCACTATTGTTTATTTATAAAGCACCATCATATTCCACGGCGTTGTACAAAGTGTTACAGGCGGGTGACACAAGTAACATATTATAATATAATATAATACACAGGACATTGTGAGTTGTATATAACAGAGAACTTGGATGGACTTGGATTCTATAATAGTGAGCAGCTATGGCCACAGCCACAAGGTCAGCATTTAGACTGTAAGCTCACAGGGTTGCGACTCTCTCTCCTATTGCCTCCTGGGCTCACAGCACCTGGTAGCTAAACCTTGTGGCATCTACTTTTGTATTGTTCCCTGTACTGTATGTTTTACCTCGTCTGTAATCACACCTTGTAAAGCGCTACGGAAGATGATGGCGCTATATAAATAAACATTATTATTAATAATATAATAATAATAATAACATCTGAAGGAACCAGGTTGATCTGGCGCCACCATCAGGACGACTGCGAGGAGGAAATGATTAGAGTTTCACCATATTAAATAGATAGAAGCGACCATAAAGGAGGCCACCGCCACTACAATAAGAACATACAGGAGCCTAGGTTAGATGGCTACTATCAGAACAAGCACATAAAACAGACTCACCAGAATAAGAACATAGAGCAAACTGATGTGGGGGGAAGCACACAATAAAAGAGAGAGAAAGAAAGAAAGAGCAGGAAAGAGAGAGGGAGTAACAAAGAAAGCAGGAGAGAGAGAGACAAAGAGAGAGGCGGGAGATAGAGAGAAAGAGAGAAAGAAAGAAAGAAAGAAAGAAAGAAAGAAAGAAAGAAAGAAAGAAAGAAAGAAAGAAAGAAAGAAAGAAAAAAGCGAGACAGAGAAAGAAAAAAGCAGGAAAGAGAGAGGGAGTAACAAAGAAAGCAGGAGAGAGAGAGAGACAAAGAGAGAGGCAGGAGATAGAGAGAAAGAGAGAAAGAAAGAGAGAAAGAAAGAAAGAAAGAAAGAAAGAAAGAAAGAAAGAAAGAAAGAAAAAAGCGAGACAGAGAAAGAAAAAAGCAGGAAAGAGAGAGGGAGTAAGAAAGAAAGCAGAAGAAAGAGAGAGAGAGAGAGAGAGAGAGAGAGAAAGAAAGAAAGACAAGAAGAAAGGAAGGAAGGAAGAAAGAAAGAAAAAAGAGAGACAGAGAAAGAAAAAAGAACGAAAGAGAGAGGGAGTAAGAAAGAAATAAAGCAGGAAAGAGAGGGAGAAAGAAAGAAAGAGCAGGAAAGAGAGAGGGAGTAACAAAGAAAGCAGGAGAGAGAGAGAGACAAAGAGAGAAAGGAGGGGGAGAGAAAGAAAGAAAGAGAGAAGGAATAAGAAAGAAAGCAGGAAAGTGGGATGGAGTAAGAATGAAAGCAGAAGAAAGAGAGAGAGAGAGAAAGAAAGAAAGACAAGAAGAAAGGAAGGAAGGAAGAAAGAAAGAGAAAAGAGAGACAGAGAAAGAAAAAAGAAGGAAAGAGAGAGGGAGTAAGAAAGAAATAAAGCAGGAAAGATAGGGAGAAAGAAAGACAAGAAGGAAGAAAGAAAGAAAAAAGGGAGACAGAGAAAGAAATAAAGCAGGAAAGAGAGGGGGAGTAACAAAGAAAGCAGGAGAGAGAGAGAGACAAAGAGAGAAAGGAGGGGGAGAGAAAGAAAGAAAGAGAGAAGGAATAAGAAAGAAAGCAGGAAAGTGGGATGGAGTAAGAATGAAAGCAGAAGAAAGAGAGAGAGAGAGAAAGAAAGAAAGACAAGAAGAAAGGAAGGAAGGAAGAAAGAAAGAGAAAAGAGAGACAGAGAAAGAAAAAAGAAGGAAAGAGAGAGGGAGTAAGAAAGAAATAAAGCAGGAAAGATAGGGAGAAAGAAAGACAAGAAGGAAGAAAGAAAGACAAAAGCGAGACAGAGAAAGAAAAAAGCAGGAAAGAGAGAGGGAGTAAGAAAGAAAGCAGAAGAAAGTGAGAGAGAAAGAAAAGAAGAAAGAAAGAAAGAAAGAAAGAGAGACAGAGAAAGAAAAAAGAAGGAAAGAGAGAGAGGGAGTAAGAAAGAAATAAAGCAGGAAAGAGAGGGAGAAAGAAAGAAAGACAAGAAGGAAGAAAGAAAAAAAAAGAGAGACAGAGAAAGAAATAAAGCAGGAAAGAGAGGGAGAAAGAAAGAAAGACAAGGAGGGAGAAAGAAAGAAAAAAGAGAGACAGAGAAAGAAATAAAGCAGGAAAGAGGGGGAGAAAGAAGGAAAAAAGATAGAGAGAGAAAGAAATAAAGCAGGAAAGAGGGGGAGAAAGAAGGAAAAAAGATAGAGAGAGAAAGAAAGAAAGCAGGAAACAGACAGAGAGAAAGAGAGAGAGAAAATGCATGTTTGGGAGTGCGAGCATGTGCTATGGGAGTTCAAGCCCTGGCGGCTGGGGCTGCTGTGTCTGGGAGTTCAGGCTCCGATGTCACCTAGCAACAGGGGGAGAAGCCCGGCCAGGGTGTCTTATGCAAGTTCTGGGAATCTTACAGACCCCGCCCATTATGCCACGCCCACTTTCTTCAGGATAGAAATCACGGGGTGAACCTGTAAACCCCAATATCTCAGCCATTTCTTCGATGTAAAAACACTTCAGAACCGCACCAAACGCCGCGCGGCGCCACAGCGTGACGATCACTTTTATGAGGAGGCAATGTGAGGCTGCAATCAGCAATGTCCAATGGAAGGTGGAGCACGAGCTCATTAAGGAGGACTCTACCTTAAGGTGGAGCATCTCATGTGACGTGGAACACTGGAGAGATGGTTACGTTACGATTTTGACTATCCTGGGTTTGGATCCTGATGGGAGGCGCCCGCTGTGTGAAACCCCCCAGATCCTCCCGGTGCCGCGCATGTGCAGCCTCTCGTCCAATCCGTCCTCTTCCCATCCGCTGACGTCTAAGGACAAAGGTTCCGAACGAGTTGACGAGCGCATCCCCCGCTTCCCTCTGACAGGGCGGCCATCCACTGCTGGAGGGATAGCGGGGATGCGGATAACGCATGTATGGGGGGACCTGGGAGTTATCACACAGCTGTGCTTCCCACAGACAGAGCAGAGCTGGGGTCAGGGAAAGGGCAGCAATCCCAGAATGCAGAGCGGCACAGTCAGAAGACACTTCCTGTCTGCAGGAAGCACGAGACTCTGTGGGCTGCCATCTTGGATGTTTAAAAGCAGTCCTTCACTTTGAATATAAGTCAGTCTTATATACCCCCCCGTACATACAGATTGCCCACATTGATCCGGACCTTCACCCTGAATAAGAGTCTATGTTATATGTTTCCCACACCCTGTACATACAGATTGCCCACATTAATCCGGACCTTCACTCTGAATAAGAGTCTATCTTATATGTTTCCCACACCCTGTACTTACAGATTGCCCACATTAATCCGGACCTTCACTCTGAATAAGAGTCTATCTTATATGTTTCCCACACCCTGTACATACAGATTGCTCACATTAATCCGGACCTTCACTCTGAATAAGAGCCTATCTTATATGTTTCCCCCACCCTGTACATACAGATTGCCCACATTAATCCGGACCTTCACCCTGAATAAGAGCCTATCTTATATGTTTCCCCCCTGTACATACAGATTGCTCACATTAAAAATCATCCTACCTGCATCTAAGATGGCGGCTCATGGAGCATCATGCAGCCTGCAGACAGGAAGTGCCTTCATGCTTCTCTGCATTCTGGGATTGATGTGCTTTTCCTGAACCCAGCTCTGCTCTGTCTGTGCAAGGCACAGCTATAACCCCACCCCTGCACTTTATCCCGCTCGCCTCTCCTCAGTAAATGTGTGATGCTTCTGAGACAGGATGGCGGCGCCCGTATCCTAGAGTCCTGAACAGAGTTGCAGCCCAGCGGGGGAAAAAATAATAAGTGACTAAAAACTTAAAATATATTAATTTTAGATGCTGGGGAATCGTTTTATAACGGTTTGGACTTTTCATTAAATCGCGGTGAAGGTCCGGATTAGGGCGGAACACCGGCAGGGGGAGGAGCTATAACTCAAGGTGAGGTGGAGCGCCGGAGCAATAAATGGGGTGAATGAGGGCGTCTATAACTTAAGATGCAATGCAATTAAAGGTGGAGCACTGAAAAGAATATTAAAGGAGGAACCCGCCCTAAAACGGAGGCCACGCGCGAGGGATAATTAATGGGAAGGCGCCTGATTTCTAATTATGGGTGGAGCGACACAGAAGGGGGCGGGGGGAGGTAATTGCACAGGTGCTGGATACACCGCAGGGGTGGGTGGGGGCAGAGGTTGCACCAGCGGGGGCAGTTCTCGCTGCAGTTGCCCCCGTCCCGGTCACAGCGCCCCCTGCCCGCCGGGCGCCGCACCGACATAATACTCACACCGAGCCGCCGCGGCTGCCCGTGCGCCCTGCGCGCGTCACACAATGCCTGGCCTGTGACGTCACGGGCCGGAAGTGGCGCCGCGCGCTGCACGCCGGGACCTGTAGTCTTCGGACGAAGAAGGGGCCGCGCGCGCGGAGGTCGTCGAATGTCGCTGTTCTTCGTTGCGCCCACCTAAAGGGGAACTCTGCTCCAATCTTCAGGAAGCCGCTCATTTGTCGGCAGAGCTCCCCTATATGACATTATTCCTTGACAAGCCCTAAACCCAGCTACTTTGTTTACAGTGGCCGGCAGAGTTCCCCTTTAATACTTAGAAATGTAAACTCTCACCAGTAGAAGGCAGTGTTGGTCTATTCTTCCTCTCACACATTTATTGGCCAGCAGACCTTCCCTTTAAATTAAAATTGGCCGATGGCAGCGGCGTTCCCTTTTAATACAGGTGAACCTAAAATCACCAGTAGATGGCTGCGCTAGTCTAATTTACCGCCGCATATTTATTGGCCAGCAGAGTTCACCTTAAAAACGAACATTGACACGGCAGCAGAGTTCCCCTTTAATACAGGTGAATGTCATATCTCACCATTCTGCTAGAAGGCTTGCACGCGGCAGCAGAGTTCCCCTTTAATACAGGTGAATGTCATATCTCACCATTTATACCACTTTCAATCTAGCTTATTATAGCCTGGTATCTACTGCCCTCTTGTGTCCATAATTGATATTGCGGTTCACATTCTTTTTTGCTTATAGATTATTATTATTATTATTAATGTTTATTTATATAGCGCTTTACAAGGTAGATAGATTACACCTGTTAATATTTAGTTATTGTAGATATTAGAATATCGTGATTAATTGTAGTTATAATTGTGGTTATCTGTATTTATTCTTTGTTGGTTTGTTAGCACTAATTAACTATTCACACTTATTTGTAACCTATTTGTATTTATTTATAATAGTTGTGGTTTTATTGTTGAATTGTGTAATTGATTGGGTTGGGTTGGATTCTATCAATTTAATTGAGTCCAATCACATCCCAAATCTTTATAATTCTTACATAGATTTATAAGATTACTAGAATTTGTGCCGGCACAATAATACATTTAAAGTGGACCAACACCCACCCCTGATCGGCCCAGGAATCTATAACATGGGTAACTCCTTGGAAAAAAAGTCCTGATCAGCCTATGCTTGGGAAAGGATCTTTGGAAGAAGATGGCCAAGGCCGAGACCTGGCCCTTGAGGGTGCCCAGCTGTAGACCCAAGTCTAAGCCGTGTTGTAGGAATTCTAAAATCCTAGAAATGGAAAAAGTACGACAAGGAAAACTCTTGGATTCACACCAAGAAATGTAAGCAAGCCAAACTCTGTAGTAAATCATGGAAGAAGACTTCTTTCGTGCTCATGGTCTGAATAACCGTGCCCGACAGCCACTTCTCCGTTAGGATTGAGGATTCAATAGCCAGTCCGTCAAAGCCAGCGTCTGTAAATTGGGGTGCCGCAGCGACCCCTGCATGAGAAGCCCTGGGTCGTCGGGCATGACGTAGCGATCGACTGATAGTTGGATTATGTCCGCGAACCAACTCCTTCTCGGCCAGCGAGGAGCCACCAGGATGGTTGGTACCCCCCTCCTGGGCTATCTTGCGCAGCACTCGGCCCAGGAGAGGAAATGGAGGGAATGCATAAAGGAGCCGGAACTCCGTCCAGGGAATTGCCAGAGCGTCTGTGGCGAAGGCAAGAGGATCTCTTGACAGGGAGACGAGCCTTGGAAGCTTGTGATTGTGTCTGGACGGTCCACGTCCGGCTGACCCCAGCGGAGACACAGAGCGTGAAAGATCTTGTTGCTGAGAGACCATTCCCCCAGATGAGAAGTCCCCCTGCTCAGGCAGTCTGCCTCCTGGTTTTCTACCCCGGGGATATAAACCGCCGAGATGCAGAATCTGAGACACTTCCTGAAGGGTTCGCTTGCTCCGAGTCCTGCCCTGGTGATTGATGTAGGCGACAGCCGTCTGATTGTCCGAGCGGACCTGGACAGCCCGACTCCTTAGATGTTGAAGAGGTACCAACCGAATCACTCTCAGTTCCAGGAGTTTGATGGGTAGATGAGCCTCCTGTGGGCCCCACTGACCCTGGAACTTCAGCGCTTGCCAAAACCCCCCCCCCCAGCCGGTCAGACTGGCGTCCGTGGTAACTATCTCCCACCGGGGAGTCAGAAAGGACTTGCCCACCAGCAGATTTCTGGAGTTCAACCACCACAAGAGGGACTGTCTGACCTTGGGGGGACAGTGAAAATTCCTGATCCAGAGACTCCTGCGTCCGGTCCCAACTGGTTAACAGATTCAATTGAAGAGGTCTCATGTGGAACTGGGCGAAGGGCACCGCCTCGAAGCAGGACACCATGAGGCCCACCAGTTTCATCCCCAGATGGATTGAAGGATGCTGACAAGCCAGTTGGGCCTGCGCCTGCGTCTGGAGACCCTCCACCTTCTGCTGGGGGAGGAAGACCTTGACCTGAGAGGTGTCCAACGTCATGCCCAGGAAGGACCTCCCATCGAGGGAGTGATAGACGACTTGGGATAATTGATTACCCATCCGAAATCCTCGAGAGTGGCAAACACCGTCCAGGTGTCGCTCTCAGCCTGCTGAAGGGACTGAGCCGCAATCAGCAAATCGTCCAGATAAGAACGAACCTGAATTCCCCGGTTCCTCAGAATGGCCATGACTCCTGCCAGCACCTTGGTGAACACACAGGGAGCAGAAGCTATCCCGAACGGCAGTGCCACAAACTGGTAATGATGATCCTCCCGTGCAAACTTTAGGAACTTCTGATGTCCCTGAAAAATCAGGATGTGCAGATAAGCTTCCTTGATGTCCACCGTGGTCATGAAGTCGCCAGGCCGAAGTGAGCTCACTGCGGACCGTAAGGTCTCCATGCGGAAATGTCTGACTCTGACAAACTTGTTGAGACCCTTCAGATCCAAGATAGGTCGCAGCGTTCCGTCCTTCTTGGGCACTGTGAACAGATTGGAATAGAAACCTCGTCCCCGCTCCTGGCGAGGCACGGGACTAATCACACCTGATAACAGAAGGCTCTGAACGGCCATCCTTAGGCCCTGCGCCGTCAATGCGTTCCGGGAAACCCGTGACCGGAGAAATCTTGAGGGCGGCCAAACTGCCAGCTCTAACTTGTACCCGGAGGACACCACCTCCTGAATCCACCGATCCGAGACGTGCAGTCTCCACATGTGAGCAAAGAGCAGTAGCCGTCCCCCCACCCGGATGGGTGAGGGAGCCTCCTCATGCCTGAGGCTTGGCGGCTTGAACTTAGCTCCCCAGGAGGGATTGGATCGACCTCGGGACCTACCACGTCCACAGGAAACTTTGCGGCCACTTGAAAAAGAAGAGCCCCTTCCTCCTCAAAAGGATCGAAAGCCCGAAGAGCCCCGAAAAGGCCATGCAGGCTTCCGTCGCTGAGGGAGTCTTCCATCCTTGGCCAGAAGGTCCAGGCGCTCCCCAAATAACCTGAGCCCCAGGAAGGGGATACTAATGAGCGCCTTTTTGGCCGCAGCGTCAGCCGACCACTGCCGCAGCCAGTGCAGAGGCGCCAAGCCGGACACTATCTTCCATGGCCGAGACTACAAAAGCAATAAAATCCACGCAGGCTTTGAGTTCTGTATACTCCTCCACCCGCTTGCGAGATGTGGCAAAATCAACAAGGCACCCGGCAGCCACAAAGGTGAACGCATGACAAGCCAGCTGATCCATGCGCCTGTCAGCAGGGTCGCACGAGGAAGCAGTATCGAGTGACGACATAACCGTACTGTTGGATAAACCCGAGACGGGGGCATCCACATCGGGGGGACGGGACCACAGGCGGATCAGCTCCTCAAGGAAAGGATACCGCCTGTCCAAACTCTTAAGCACCGATGGCAATTTATTAGGCCTTTCCCATTCTTTAAACACCATGTTGAAGAAATGGCTCTGTTCTGGGAAGACCATCCTCTGTCTCACAGGCCGGAATAACTCCCCTTGCTTCTTCTTAGCCGCTTTAGGAGGGACAATATGCAGGGTCTCAAAAACAGAAGCCAGCAATTTTTCTGTGTCGTCAGGGAGCCACATATTCTCGTCGGAGGAGGAACCCGGCTCGCTTTCATAACCAACCGACCGATCCCCTGAGGAAGCGGAGTCTCTAAAAAGCTCTCCCTCCTCCATGGAGTCCCGACCTCCAAAAAGGTCATTATCGTCAGCAAAATAAAAAAAACACGGCTCTAAATGCCGCTTCTTACACGTGGCCTTCCCCGTAGCCGTGAGAGATAACTGTCTCTCCAGGCTGGCCACCCGGTGTGCCAAATCGGCCTGGGACCCCCTGCTGGCTTCCCCCTTAATGAGGGCTAACTGCAGCAGTGGGGGGGGTGGGTGAAACCACAGGCAATAAAGGGCTAGGGGCAGGGACGCTCACCCTATCATGTTCCAAAAATACGCTCCTGGCGCAAGTGACACAAACAGTGCTAAGTCCGCCCCAGAGACAGGTACCCCACATGGGGCAGAGCTTCACCCGCCCGGAGAGGCCCCTAGCTCACTATCCCCAGAAGCCTCCATTATGGTGATTATGGTATAAAAAAAATAGAGGTTCCCAGGCACAAAACCTAGTGCAGATCCCCAAAAAGTCCCTCTTATGTGATCCCTCTTACGGGAGAGGGCACGGAAAGAGATGCGGAGCTGGAAGAGGGGGGGGGGGGGGAGACCGGGAGGAACCACAACCCACGGCTGACAAGGGGATCCCACCTAAAAAAAACACAATGGGAAAGGACCATGAGATCCCACAGTACATGCACCAATCTCAAAAAATATGTATAAATGATATGAAAAAATGGGGACTCACAGACCGCAGGTGGCTGCACCACAAGCCCAAGGCGGAGGAAGGGGCCAACTTCGTCGAATGCGTCCCGTCCTCAGGCTTCCAATTCAGGAGGGGAAAATGGCACTCAGAAGGTTCCTCGAGGGGCGGAATGCGTCATCTTGCGGCCCCGCACCCCGGCTGTGGCGCGAACGAGCGCCTGCAGCCTAAGGTAAAAAGTAATAAAGCTTGTGGGATCGTGGGATACAGGGCATAGTGGTTCCTCCCCCCCCCCCCCCAAGAGCGCCACAACGCCTATGGCCGGCTACCCTTTCAGGGAGGGTCTGCGGCCCAGAGCCTAGCTCTGTGAATGCCCGACCCCGACGTTCTCCCTACCTTCACCTGTTCCCGTCAGCCGAGGCTGGGAGGCATACTGGGTCCACAGGAACAGAGGCAATATGGCGGCAGTGGCAGACAGGCTTAAAAATGCCCCACTTAACTGCCATGATCCAGAGAGAGTTCCATACGATCTTCACAGCGTGCTACTGCAAGACAAATCTGGGAATTCTTTTTATAGGAGGCCGGGAGGAGTTACAGCTCTGGATCTTGCAGTAACTGGCGCCACCTGGTGGCGGACTACCCACACGTATATGATTGGGACAGCCCGGACCAAACACAGGGAAAATACAGAGCTACTCACCGGGAGCTACCGACTCCCATTCGGTGCACTACATGGGGGAAGGGTCACAGCCTGCTAGTGTCGTGTAGACCTCAGCCCCCATGCGTGCACCTGGCTATATACAAATGAAAGAAAAATGTTAAGCTGCTCTGAGAAATAAATAGGTAGTGTGGGAGCCCCCCCCCCCCCCCCTCCAATGTGGGCCCACCCATCAGTCTCATCTGGCAGGCTGATTCATTACTAACGCCAGGTAGTGACAGATGAGCGTCTGTAGAGCGGATGTCAGAACGACCGCTAGAAGTCGCTGTGCTCGGCCATGGATCATTGTTTCAGAGCACCTCAGTCGCTGTCCAGCATTGATGAATATGATATGCGAGTCGCTGTACTACGCTGTATGTGAGCGAACTGTAACACAGTGAGACCGACTCACGTACGCGGAGGCTGGGATAATGATGAATCGGACGCTACATGGCGTTGTTCTAGTCACTCACCAGATTCGGCTTCATAAATGTGTAATTGCTGCCGTCACCGGCGTTCACCTACCTCTGTACAGGCACTACCTGGCGCTATCCCTTCATGAATAAGGCCCTAAGTATTAAGCACCAAACATGTCTAACTATGTGGAAAGACAGAGGTTTGGTCACATATATCTGCAGATACATGTTGAAGCCACACCGGCCCGACAAGGCACTGTGTGTTTAGTGTGGTCCCTACTCATATATAAATATATATATATAGAGCCCCATAATAGGGACATGTACTGCAGCTAGTAAAATGCCACACTAAACACACAGTGCCTTGTCGGGAGGTGTGGCTTTCACATGTATCTGCAGATATATGTGACCAAACCTCTGTCTTTCCACATAGTTAGACATGTTTGCTGCTAAATACTTAGATGAGACTGATGGGTGGGCCCACACTGGGGCCTCCCACACTACCTATTTAATTCTCAGAGCAGCTTGCCATTTCCTTTCTTTTTTATAGTTGAACCATTGTAGCGATAACCCTTATCGCCGGAGGGCTTCACCGCCCGAGACGTCCTTTTCCCAATCGTAAGAGGTGCTGCTGGAATTCCAGAGTCGTCCGTGAGGAAGCAGGAACAGCCCTTACAAGGGCTAGTGAATTGTAATATAGCGTTTCCCCCAATAAGAGACAGAACTTCAGTATTGAGGGTGAAGGTGAAGTGTCCTTTATTAGTGCCACACTGGGCCTTATATGCAATGCTCCATGCAATGACAACCACACTGACCAATAGCAGCAGGGCACACAATCCCTCAACTCTGCCGGTGACGCAATCAGTAGAACAATAGCAGGCTGTAATACAATCAATCAGGACAATGCCATTGACTGTGACGTAATCAACAATACACAATGGCAGTCAAAATACAATGACGTTGCCTGTAACAGTATCAAAATACAATTACATTGTCTGGAACCTAATTAAGAAAAGGCCAGTGAATGACCCGGTGGGCAACTGAATAGTGATGACATCCAAAAGACAGAGCGTCTGTCACAACCATTTTTCGTGCTCCTTTGTAACTGCCAGCGCTATGAAAGAGTAGTTATTAAAGTCTAGGTTGGCAGAGCACCAGCCTTGTAACCTAAAGGTCCGTGGTTCTAGTCCAGATTTATGTGTCATAACAATATTTGATATTTTCAATTTGTCTATTTTTTTTTTTTATTCTCACTCCTCTATCGGATAATGTTGGGTATTGCAGCACTTTAACCGGACCTTCAGCATCATTTCATGAAAAGCGCAAAGCCACAATCTACTATTCCTCAGCATCCAAAATTAATATATTTTAAGTTTTTCCCCCGCTGGGCTGCAACTATGTTCAGGACTCTAGGATACGGGCGCTGCCATCTTGCCTAAGAAGCATCACATACTGAAGTGGAGAGGGGCGGGGAGAGCAGGGGCGGGGTTATAGCTGTGCCTTGCTCGGAGAGCAGAGCTGGGGTCAGGAAAAGGAAAGCAATCCCAGAATGCAGAGCGGCAGTCAGAAGACATCAGCCTGAGACTCCATGTGCCGTCATCTTGGGTGTTTAAAGGCTCATAAAAACGCAGTAGATACAGGTAGGATGACTTTTAACGTGCGCAAACGTGGGCTCTTATTCAGGGTAAAGGTCCCGTTTCAGAATTCTGTCCTTTTTTTCTTCGTCATTCCTTTTTTTCCCTCTCTTTCTTAGTCCTATTTTTCTATCATTTTTTTCATGTTTTCTCTCATTCATTCTTTTCGTTTTTTCTCTTTTATTCATTCTCTTCTTTCATTCTTGTGTCATTCCCGCTTTTCTCTTCTGCATTCTTTGTGTCATTCTTTCTACCTTTCTTTGTCATACCTTATTTCTTTGTGTCATTCCTTCTTTTTTTCATTGTCATTTAATATTTTGTCTTTCTTTAGGCGCTATTTCTTTTTTTCTTCCTTCCTTGTTCTGTCATTTCTTCTTTTCTTTCTCTTTTATTATTTTTTCCCTCATTCGTTCTGCAAGATTCATTTTTTTTTTCACCTGTAACCTTCTTTGAGATCTTTGGGGTAAATCTATGAAAGTGGACCTTTAATGGGAACTGCAACAAGAGTAATATCCACCACACTTGCAGATTTACTTTTCACTATATCCAGTCCAGGTCGTCCCAGAAGTGATGACAGTTGGGGTAGTTCGCCACCAGGTGGCGCAGTTACTGCAAGATCCAGAGCTGCAACTCCTCCCGGCTCCCTATAAAATAAGCAGTCTCCATAGAATTCCCAGAATTCATCTTGCAGTACTTCTGCAAGGATCGTCTGGAATACTCTCTCTGGATACGGAAGCTGAGCGGGGCATTTTAAGCTTGTCGGCCGCTATTTAATTTTTTTTTAATGCGTAGATGGCCATTGTATGCTTGGGCACACATAAGAATTCGTCCTCCGCATTTAACCCATCTGTGCAGTGAGTGTACACATGTCCGGAGTGGTGGGCTGCCCTAATAACGGCGCCGGGGAGCAGTTGGGGGGTTAGGTGCCTTGCCAAGAGCACTTCAGTCATATTCCAGGCCCGGGATTCGAACTTGCCACCCTCCGGTTGCAAGTCCGCTCCCTTACCGCTAGGCCACAACTGCCCCTTAATTATCACCGTCCCCGTGGACCCACTTATGCCTCCCAGCTTCGGCTGACGGGACAGGTGAAGGTAGGGAGAACGCCGGGGTCAGGCGTTCACAGAGCTAGACTCTGGGCCGCAGACCCTCTCCTAAAGGGTAGCCGGCCATAGGCGATGGTGAGCCTATGGGGGGGGGGGGACCACATAAAATACCCGGGTTTCCCTCGTCTGTGGCCACAAGCTTTATTGTCATCGTGTTTATGCTGTACTCCACCTTTTTTACCTCATGTTTTCTTTTCACTCATATTTTTACTGCTGGCAGTCTTGGATACTCACCTTCCCTCGCCTCTTCTCCTTCCCCTCCATCAAGTCAGCGCTGTGAGGGGGGGGGGGGGGGGCGGGGGCAGCGCTCTCAGACCTTCTCACGCTGCCACCGATGCGGCCTCTGTGTCTGGGGGGGGGGGTCCCTGTGTGGGCCTCCCTTCCTATCTAAGGTCTCCTGGCGCCATTTTGGGATCCTGGGCACCTTGGGCGCTTCTGCAGCGGGGGGGGGGGGGCCCTTCTGGGCGGGTTAAGTTCTGTCCCATGTGCGGTACCAGCCCTCTGGGCGGTTTGTGTCACTTGCGCTGGGAGCGTACTTTTGGAACATGTTAGGGCGGGCATCCCTGCCCCAGCCCTCTTTTACCTGCAGCCTCACCAACCCCCCCACTGCTGCATTCAGCCCTCAGTGAGGGGGGAAACTAGCAGGGGGTCCCAAGCCGATTTGACACACCGGGTGGCCAGCCTGGGGAGACAGTTATCTCGCACGGCTACTGGGAAGGCCACGAGTAAGAAGCGGCACATCAAGCCGGGTTACTAGGGATTTTGCTGATGATAATGACGGTCATCTTTTTGGAGGTCGGGACTCCACAGAGGAGGGCGAGTTGTTTAATGACTCCGTTTCCTCCGGGGATCGGTCGGTTGGCTATGACAGCAAGCCTGGTTCCTCCTTGGATGAGGATATGCGGCTCCCTGACGACACAGAGAAGTTGCTGTCTTCCGTGTTCGAGACCTTGGATATTGTCCCTCCTAAGGCAGCGGGGTGATTTATTCCGGCCGGAGAGACAGGGGCTTGTCTTCCCTGAGCAGGCCCATTTTTCCAATATGTTGTTTAAGGAATGGGAAAGACCTAATAAATTACCATCGGTGCCTAAGGGCCTGGACAGGCGGTATCCCTTCCCAGAGGAGCTTGTCCACCTCTGGTCCCGTCCCCCCGATGTGGATGCCCCTGTGTCGGGGTTATCCAACACTACAGTTATGCCATCACCCGTACGGCTTCCTTGCGTGACCCTGCTGACAGGCACATGGACCAGCTGGCTTGTCATGCGTTCACCTTTGTGGGTGCTGGGCTTCGCCCGGTCTGTGCCGCGGCCGTTGTCTCCTTGGCCATCAAGAAGAGGGTGAGACGCCTTGTTGATATTGCCAAGTCTCACAAGCAGGTGGAGGAGTATAAAGACCTCAAAGCCTGTGTGGATTTTTTTGCTTTTGTAGTCTCGGCTATGGACGAAAGCGTCCGGCTGGGCGCCAGGGCTTCGGCCCTGCTTGTTGCGCTTTGTTGCTCGCTCTGGCTGCGGCAGTGGTCGGCTGACGCTGCGGCCAAGAAGTCGCTCATTAGTATCCCCTTCCTGGGGCTCAGGTTATTCGGGGAGCGTCTGGACCTTCTGACCAAGGATGGAAGACTCCATCAGGCCCTTTCGGGGTTCATCTGGCTATCGCTCCTTTAGAGGAGGAAGAGGCTCTTCATTTTCAGGTGGCCGCAGAGATTCCTGGGGACGAGGTACCGTGTTTCCCCGAAAATAGACCTACCCCGAAAATAAGGCCTACTGTGCTTTTAGCATGAAGGCTAAATATAAGGCCTTCCCCGAAAATAAGACACCCCCCCCCCCCCCCCCGAAATAAGACCTCCCCCCAAAATACCGTATTTGCTGGCGTTCGGGTGAAGCTCAGGTCGGTGAGCAGCTGAAACAGGCTGGTTGCGGGTGAGTGGCTGTGACAGACGCTCTGTCTTTTGGATGTCATCACTATTCAGTTGCCCACCGGGCCATTCACTGGCCTTTTCTTAATTAGGTCATTGTAGTTTGGATTGTATTATAAACTGCCTTTGTGTTAATTGATTACGTCACAGGCAATGGCATTGTTCTGATTGAGTGTATTACAGACGCCTATTGTTTTGCTGATTGCGTCACCGGCAGAGTTGGTCTGTGTATTTGTCATGAGGTCCACGGGGGAGGTCCCATTGCATGGAGACTTGTGTATATAAGGCCTAGAGTGGCACTAATAAAAACACTTCACCTTCACCCTCAATACTGAGTTCTGTCTCTTATTGGGGGAAACGCTATATTACAGTTCACTAGCCCTTGTAAGGGCTGTTCCTGTTTCCTCACGGACGACTCTGGAATTCCAGCAGCACCTCTTACGATTGGGAAAAGGACGTCTCGGGCGGTGAAGCCCTCCGGCGATAAGGGTTATCGCTACAATTGGTGGCAAGCGGTCGGATGGTCCTTTGTACCCAGAGAGAGTGCTACCCTGATGGAGAGTCAGTATGACAAGTTGAAAAGGCTGACCCTGAAGGATCTACTCGAGAGCCGGGGAAGGTCAGCTAGCAACCGCCCACGTCAGGAACTGATAGCCGAGCTGATCGAAATGGATCATGCAGCAGTGAGGACCGAAACCAATATAGAGATCGATGAAGACGCTGCTCTTGTTCAAGCGGTTCGGAACAGATTGTCGGTCTATGGCCCGAATCCATCACAGGAACTGATCGACCGAGTCTTCGCCGCAGCGGAGGCAGAGGCCAGTAAGCGAAGGGAAGATCGGCGACTTTCAACCCAGCAGCCTCTCAGCCTCAGTTACACTGGGGGGAGAAAGATTCCATTTGCAGCATTTAAGTCCTTCCAGGAAAGTGACGACGAGATTGACGGATTTTTGGCCGATTTTGAACGGCAGTGCGCTTTACACCGGGTACCCACGGAGGAATGGGTCACCATATTATCAGGGAAACTATCTGGGAAAGCTTCCGATGCTTTCCGGGCCATCCCTGATGCGGACTTACCACACTACCATCTGGTAAAGGAGGCTTTGTTAGCCCGGTACGCTGTCACCCCGGAAGCCTACAGGCGACGATTTCGGGAATCCCAAAAGAAGGGAGGGGATTCTTACACGGAGTGGGCATGTCGGCTCCATCGTACAGCATCACACTGGGTCACTGGATGCAAAGCCACGACCGCTGAGGATGTACTACAGTTGTTTTTACTAGAACACTTTCTCAATGCCCTGCAACCAGAGCTAAGAGAGTGGGTACGTGACCGGAGGCCTCTAACGCTACCTGAGGCTGCTCGTCTAGCCGACGAGTACACTGATGCTCGCCGGACAGAACAGTCCGCTCCAAAACCACAACCTCCCATCAAATTTCAAGCACCTGTGGCTTCAGCGCCAACTCGTGACTCTGGGCCACATAGGCCAGCGCAGCAACCGAACCTCTCCACAGTTCAGTGCCATCGTTGCAAACAATGGGGACATTATCGCAGTGATTGCGCCCTAGAGCCTCCCCGAAACACGTGGGGGCAAAAGCAACCTTCCACCTCCCGTACTCCTGTGGCACACTGTTTGGAAGCTGAGAGCAGTTCGGAAGAGTATCTGGGGGTACTGTATGAAGCTGATCCCGTACAAGCGGCCATCCAAGACAACCGACAGCACCATTGCCAGGAGGTACGAGTCAATGGGCGCACCGCGCAAGGATTACGCGACACCGGAGCCACACTTACCTTGCTCCAACCTCATTTGGTCAAGAACAAAGACCGCACTGGACACACCGTTGCAGTAAGGGTGGCGGGAGGAGCTGTGTTTCGACTCCCCACCGCCCGAGTACATCTTGACTGGGGCGCTGGATCCGGCAGGGTACAGGTGGGACTTATGGACAACTTACCAGCAGAAGTACTATTGGGAAATGATCTAGGACCAATGACTTCTGCCTACGCTACCTCTGGACCAGCCAGCGTCAACCCTGTTACAACCCAGGCTCCAGCCCGAGCTGCCGACTCCAGCCCACTGGTCGGGGAGACCCAGGGGTTTCGTGTGCATCACGTCATGTCTGTTACAAGAAGCCAAGAAGAGGATCAGCCATCAGGTTACGTCCTTCCAGAAGGGAAACGTATGCCAAACACTATTTTTGTTGGGGGCATTGGCCGTCGGATTAATCAGCCTGAAATTAAGGATGTTTTTTCAAAGTATGGCGCTGTAAAGAGTGTCAAAATTATTAGGGATGCCTCTGGCGTTTCTAAGGGTTATGGTTTTGTCTACTTTTACGATGATGTAGATGTGCAGAAGATTGTGGATTCTCCGATCAGCTTCCATGGAAAGAGACTGAAACTTGGACCAGCTATAAGAAAGCAAAGCACCTGTGCACACATCCAACCAAGGACTTTGGTGCTGAACTCACCAACGCCACAATATCCCAATGTTTGGACCCCACCCATGACCGATTCCTATGTACAGCCTACGTCAATGTTTAGTCCGGTTACTCACTATGTGCAGACTTGTCCTTACACAGAACTCTGCCCATAACAAGAGTCCGGACAGCCCCACGTTAACCCGAACAGGGTCAATCCGGGTCTGCCGGGTGTTCCACAAAAAGGGGGCATTGTGACAGACGCTCTGTCTTTTGGATGTCATCACTATTCAGTTGCCCACCGGGCCATTCACTGGCCTTTTCTTAATTAGGTCATTGTAGTTTGGATTGTATTATAAACTGCCTTTGTGTTAATTGATTACGTCACAGGCAATGGCATTGTTCTGATTGAGTGTATTACAGACGCCTATTGTTTTGCTGATTGCGTCACCGGCAGAGTTGGTCTGTGTATTTGTCATGAGGTCCACGGGGGAGGTCCCATTGCATGGAGACTTGTGTATATAAGGCCTAGAGTGGCACTAATAAAAACACTTCACCTTCACCCTCAATACTGAGTTCTGTCTCTTATTGGGGGAAACGCTATATTACAGTTCACTAGCCCTTGTAAGGGCTGTTCCTGTTTCCTCACGGACGACTCTGGAATTCCAGCAGCACCTCTTACGATTGGGAAAAGGACGTCTCGGGCGGTGAAGCCCTCCGGCGATAAGGGTTATCGCTACAGTGGCGATGTGCAGGAGGGCGGTAGAGGTACCGGTAGCAGCTAACATGCGTGGGGGAGGGAAGCGGAGTTAGCGGCCGACAAGCTGAAAGGCGGGAGCGAGGAGGAAGGCCGATGTGAGTGCCGCAGGGTTGTAGCTGCCGTCATGCGGGAGGGCGGCGAATGAGCATCCGATGTGCAGGAGGGCAGGTGGTGACACTGGCCAATCAACGTTCTGACGTTTGCATACGGTACCTCGCAACTGGGCAGGACAATCACGGATTGGTTGTTATGTCCCGCCGCCCCGCCCCCTCAGGAAATGTCCCGGAATGCCATTGGAGCAGAGTGCAGGGCCGCAGGAGGCATAAGGCCATGTGAGGCCGCAGCGGCGGCGCCTGTCTCTTTCGCCTGACAGAGCGGAGCCGGCTAGCTGCCGGGAGTTGGGGGGGGGGGGTGTGGTCCCAGCAGCTGATCCACCAATGAATCAGGCGGCACAGGCTGAGGGCCTTCTGATCACCCGCCCCACTGTCTGATCGCTCACTGGACGCCTGCTGCTTCAACAATACCGTAGGTGAGTGCTTGCTGGAGAGGCTGAGGTAAGCCTTTCCTTTAATAGATGTAAGCATACCTCCCAAGTGTCCCTATTTGGAGGCCGTGTCCCCCTGTCCCTCGTTGTTCTCATTTGTCTGTCTTTGAAGTGTAACATGCAGATCTGCAGCAATGGTTCATTTGTAAAAATTTGTAAAAATGTAAGACATCCCCTGAAAATAAGACCTAGCGCATCTTTGGGAGCAAAAATTAATATAAGACAGTGTCTTATTTTCGGGGAAACAGGGTAGGTCTCACGGCCGACCCAACCCCTCCTGGGGAGCTAAATCCAAACCCCCTGCCAAGCCCTCTCAGGCATGAGGGGGCGCCCTCACCCATCCGGGTGGGGGGGGGGGGGACGGCTTCTGCTATTGCTCACATCTGGAGACAGCACGTCTCGAATCGGTGGATTCAGGAGGTGGTTTCCTCCGGGTACAAAATAGAGCTGGCAGTTTGGCCGCCCTCGAGATTTCTTCAGTCGCAGATTTCCCAGAACGCATTGATGGCGCAGGGCCTAAGGATGGCCGCTCAGAGCCTTGTTATCAGGTGTGATTTGTCCTGTTCCTGGTGAGGCACGGGACAAATCACACCTGATAGCAGAAGGCTCTGAGTCAGACATTTCTGCATGGAGACCTTGTGGTCCGGTGAGCTCGCTTCGGCCCGGCCACTTCATGGACCACAGTGGACATCAAGTATGCGTATCTGCACATCCCAATTTTTCAGGGACATCAGAAGTTCCTGAGGTTTGCGCTGGAGGATCAGCATTACCAGTTTGTGGCACTACCGTTCGGGATAGCCTCAGCTCCTCTTGTGTTCACCAAGGTGCTGGCGGGCATCATGTCCATCCTGAGGAGCCGGGGCATTCGGGTTCTTCCTTATCTGGACGATTTGCTGATTGTGGCTCAGTTCCTTCAGCAGGCCGAGAGCGACACCTGGACGGCGTTATTCACTCTCGAGGATTTCGGATGGGTAATCGATTACCCCAAGTCTATCACTCCCTCAATGGTGAGGTCCTTCCTGGGCACGACGTTGGACGCCGCTCAGGTCAAGGTATTCCTGCCCCAGCAGAAGGCGGAGGGTCTCCAGACGCAGGTGCAGGCATTGCTGGCTTGTCAGCGGCCATCGATCCGTCTAGGGATGAAATTGGTGGGCCTCACGGTGTCCTGCTTCGAGGCAGTGCCCTTCACCCAGTTCCACATGAGACCTCTTCAATTGAATCCGTTGACTGGTTGGGACCGGACACAGGAGTCCCTGGATCAGGAATTTTCACTGTCCCCCATGGTCAGACAGTCCCTCTTGTGGTGGTTGGACTCCAGAAATCTCTTGGTGGGCAAGTCCTTTCTGACTCCCCGGCTGGGGAGGTTTTTGGCACATGCTGAAGTTCCAGGGTAAGTGGGGGCCACAGGAGGCCCACTTACCCATCAATCTCCTGGAACTGAGAGCGATTTGGTTGGTGCTTCTTCAATTGACTCCCCATCTAAGGGGTTGTGCGATCCAGGTCCGCTCATTTAGATGGCCATCGCCTACATCAATCACCAGGGCGGGACTCGGAGCAAGCGAGTCCTTCTGGAGGTGACCCAGATTCTGACTTGGGCGGAGGAGAATGTTCCCTGCATCTCGGCGAAGTGCTGCGCAAGATAGCCAAGATGGGGTTCCAACCGTCCTGGTGGCTCCTCGCTGGCCGAGACGGAGTTGGTTCGCGGACATAGTTCTGACTGATAAGGACTTTTTTCCAAGGAGTTACCCATGTATGTCCACCGCGTAAGCCTCTATTACCGGTGTGGGATTTGAATTTAGTACTTTCTGCTCTCCAGCGTCCTCCCTTTGAGTCTTTGTGTGACGCTGCATTGTCTATCTTGACCCTAAAGGTGGCCTTTTTAGTAGCTATCACCTCGGTGCACCGTGTGTCAGAACTGGCCGCACTTTGTATGAAGCCCCATTGGGCCCACACAAACCTGTATGATAGATATATATATATCACTAATTCAAAGTAGAAATTTTTCCTGCCGTTGCTAGGAGACCAACACGCTAGCATGCTCAACGGTCAGCCGTCTGTAATCACCTCACTGATGCCAACCAAGTGGATCCCCCTATTCAGTGAATAGACAGAGCTGAACCACACATCACCCAGGCATTTATTTTTATAACTAAAAAGTATAAAATGCATTTTTTCTAAATTATTGCTGTACTTTTATATCCTATTATGATCTATTGAAGTGGACCAAGACCCAGGATTTTTGGTCCTCAACCCCCCCCCCCCCCCAAAACACCCCGATTGGGGGAGCCCCACTGTGTGAAACCCCCCAGATCGCCCAAAGAAACTCACCGCTCCCCAGTCCTACAGCGCATGTGCAGCCGCTCTTCCAATCAGCGCGTGCGCAGCTCCAAGCGGGCTGGTGGCCGTATCCCCCATTTCCCTCTAACAGGGAGCGTGCCCGCGTCAGCCATTCACAAATGGTTGGAGCAACCACACGCCCTGCTAGAGAATAGCAGGGATGCGGCCTGCACATGCGCCATTGGACTGGGAAGTAAGGCAAGTATGGGGCGACCTGGGAGGTTTCACACAGCAGGGCAGAGGGGGGGGGGGGGGGGGATTCACTCTTCTAGACTCCAATCGAGCTGGGTTTTGATCCAGTTTAAATGATAAATGACTGTCCCTTTAAAGTGAACCAATCATCCCCATGCAGAGGCCCTGGAAAATAAAAGAATCCAGGGCCAGCCAGTACCCAATACGCCCTGTACTGGATGCCCTGCTGTGGAAACGCCGGTAATCTTACCTGATCACATGGGCTCCCGCAGCACTTCTTCACCGGCGGATGTATCCCTGGCTTCCCTGTAGCCCAGCAATTCAGAACGGTCGGCACACTCCACAGGGGAGCCGGGGGATGTGGGTGTGACGTTTAAATCAGCGCCTTTATGCCGCGCGTTAGCATGCACCGCATAAATCGCAGATTGGCCGAGCGCCCGAGCCATGGCAACAACGTGAAAGTGGTCAATCTGAGGGGTTTCACACAGGGCATCTACACTGGGATGCCCCCGGGGCAGGTACTGATCACTAGTCAAGATCACAGAAATTTCTCCACTTGTCTAAATCCACCTCAGCGAAGGGAGCTTTTCAAAAAGATAAGGTGTAGAATCCAGCAGCCACAATCGGGCGCTGCTTAGTGACACCCCCCCCCAAGCTCCTCACAGGACATCCACAGGCCACATTGTACGGCTGGCGCACGCTCCCGCACCCACGGCAGATGAAGAGGGACAGGATGTCTCTCCGCTCCCCATTCCCTACGCCGGGCTGTGTTATATGCTGTGCGTTAGATCCCCTGTTATACTCCCATAACCAGCAATCGCAGTGCATGCGCTGGACACATCCCCACTGTACAAGCTGCATACCTGTGCCAGGCCAGAATGGGAGGAGCCACCAGCACACCCCAGTCCTCTATTAGCCATTGTGGCCGGCTAAAGACGGTACGTATGGAGCACAAGCAACCCCACCTGAAACAGGCAAAGGGGCGGGCATCCAGGTTGCCTGAGCCCCACCCAATTGAAAGACTTTACACAGAAGGACAGGGTTAAACAAAAAGAAGGGTTCAGCCATTAGCATACAAAACTTTATTCTGAATAGTCCATAAAACATTGCCATGGTCCACTGCAGTCAGCCCCCCCTTGTGGCAGTTTGTCAGCGATGCAACTGGTAATCCCATTAGCTACATCCCATCATTAGCGCCATCTGCAGGAGGGATTCTGTAAAACAAATGCTGACGTTAAAGCAAAGCGTCACAGGATATTATGCCGATGGCTTTTATAATCTAGGAAGCTTTATCAGTCCGTGTCCCCCCAACACGTAGCCATTAACCCCCAAATAATCTATCCAGCAGCCAATCAGGGTCTTGGATTCCATTTAAAAGTGTCATTCAATTCTAAATAAAACTCTACATTGAGTGGACCAAAGCCTGGGATCCCGGGGTTGGTTCTAGCCCTCCGAGGCATCCCTACACCCCCCCCCCCCACCACCAGGTCATACCTAATAACTTACCTCTCGACATTCCCATGGTGCATTCCTGGGCACCGGTTTAATCAGCAGTGCCGCTCAGACCAGAGCTCCCACATAAGTGTGCAGCCGCACCCCCGATCTCTCTGCGGATTGAGGAGTGATCTGGGGTGGACAGCGCAGCGCGTCTCAGCTACAGGGTGGCTGTGGAGTGGGAGCCCTGGAAAGGGGAGTGTGCCCCCCCTTCAATTTCACACAGTGGGGAGACTTCAAACTGGGATGCCCCAGGGGGACTGAAATGGCTAGCCCTAAAGTCTTTTAGACTACAGGGACCCACAAATTTGGGATGCCCTGTGTGTAAACCCCCCCCCCAGTAAAACGTACCTGATCCATCCAACGGCGCATGCGCGGGGCAGCCACATTACACTATACCTTTGCCCACAACCGGCATTTGTGAATGGGCACACCCGCTGCCAGGCTAACGCGGGGGAACGACCATTGGTGCCGTCTGCTTCATTTGTTCCTTACCCGAAAGGAACAGAGTGCGCCAGTTAGCTGCGTGCCCGCGCCATAGGACTGGGGAAAGGAGAGTCTTTCTGGTCGACCCAGGGCGAGGAGCAAAACCCCGTATAGTCAAAACCCAATGTTTTGTCCACTTCAAAGAGGGACAACCCCCTACAGTGCCGGCCGATAAAAGTACCTCATGAGGCATCCCAACTCGCCCACATTTAGTCAACTTTCTGGAGATCCCATGACGGGTTTGCAGGCCTCCCAGCCTCATTCCCAAAGCCATTTGGATAGACCAGAGCCAGGAGCGCTACAGATTTGGCCGTTCCTGCTTCTCTATGGGCTCTTCTACAAAATGCCGTGCATTAATCTAGAGCCCGTGTCGGGAAAACGGCAAGTTTTTAGGACAATCTGGGGGAGGGGTTGATACAATAGATGGCCCCTGGAAAGTTTATACCAAAAACGACACTTTAGAAAAGGAGCGGCAGCCATGTATTTGGCAATCGAGATGCAGCAGCTCAGAAGCAGGTTCCACATACATATATATTATAATTTATAATATATATATATATAATTTTTTTTTTTTAATTCCCACAACCAACCTGGAGTGAATCTATGGCAGAGCCTTCTCCAGAGAGGAGACAATCTCATCAGGGACAGGAAACTTCAGCTTGCGAGGGGGGCCCTTCTTAATCCCCGTCCAGATTTCCACACCTGTTATCACAGGAAAGGGGAGAGACACAGCGTCAGACCCAAATAAAAGTTGCCTTCAACACCCTCAGGGCATCCCGATGTGGAACACCCCTTGCAGTTACCTATCCCAATTCCCTGTACTTACTTTTTCCATCCTTGCACTGCAGAGTGACTTCGAAGCTTCCTCTTCGTGGCTTGCTAGGGTTGACCTCAATGGCCACCTCCGGGAACTTTGAGAGGATGGCGCCCTTCAGCTCGCCCGCAGCTCTCCCATACACTCGTCAGCTGGTGCTGAAAGATCACATATAACTTTTAGCCATTCGCCCACTCATCTAGCCCAGAAACACAATTCTATATTAAAGCAGACTAAAAACCCTTTCATCCCAAACCTGAAGTCTAAAAGATTCCAGTTTAAAGTGGACCAACCACCACATTTATAAGTACCATCCCCTGAACTGCTCTCCCTATGAAGAGTATGTTTTGCCAATTTTCACTGCTCCTGCTTCACTCTAATCCCAGATGTCACATGATTCAGCTGTAAAGCCCCGCCTCCTCCATTCATTGCCACTGTTGTGTGTGGCAATCATGTCATTGCCACACCTATGCAAGGACTGATCACCTGCCACAAAAATCAATGTTCCAGGACATTTCGAAAAGCAAAAATATCCATTTCTAATTCTACGCCCCAAGTTGGGAATATCAGCAGGGGCTTTGGTCAATGTATTTCACAAGTTCAGTGGGTTTTAGTCTGCTTTAAAGTGGACCGAAACCCAGGATTTTGACTATCCTGGGTTTTGGTCCACTTCATTGGGGCACCCTGATCGGTTGTGCCCCGCTGTCTGAAACCCCCCCGAAAGCCCAGAAACACTCACCTCACCACGCTCCCACGTGACCGCTCCAGCCAATCACAGCGCTCAGTGCCGCTGTGGTATGCATAGCAGCTCAGCGGCTCTGAGCACTGGAGGACGCGTCTTGCGCTTCCCTCTAACAGGGAGCGCGCCTGCCATTCACAAACGGCCGACGCGGGTGCGTGCCCTGCTAGAGGGAAGCGCAAGACGCGGCTCACACATGCGCCGACGGAACGGGGCTGAGGTAAGGTTTGTGGGGCTCCTGGGGGGGTTCCTCCCCGCGGGACATTCCGATTTCGGATGCCCTGCGGGGAGGGATCCGATTGGTCCGGTAATCTTATAGATTCCCCCTGGGTTTCAAGCCACTTTAAGAAACCGCAAAACTGCACATGCACACGATTCTGCACCCCCACCTATAGGGCATCCCAAATCAGAATGCCCTCCTGTGTAAACACACCCCTTTATCACCACACTTCCTATAGAGATGTTAACGGGTCCGTCCCCATCTCTAGGCTGAGGTGCGCTCAGCCATTCAACTAGGGGGTCGGAACTTTCGCCAAAGAAATCTGGGGATACGCCAGCTCCCGATTGCTGAACGCTGCTTGTACACCTATCCTAATGCCAATGATTCATATGCATGACATACGGTGCTGACTGGACGAGGGTCCATGCACATGCCGCAGGACGGAGGAAATGCTAGTTTTTCAGTGGTCCACCCTGAATCAGAATGCCCCCAAGGCAAGGAACAAAGCCCATGATAGTGAACACCTTGGATTTCGTTCAGCTTTACAGTGGAACAAAAACCTAGCTGGAATATTGTGGAGTTTTACCCATGTACAGTTCCATGGAATATAACGGCACTAAACACAATAACCATAACAATGAACCCCCATGGCTGATCCCAGGGGGGGTCTGAGAGTCGTGCATCTCAAATCAGGATACCTCCCTGTGTGAAAGTCTCTGGGATCATCAGTATATGCACCTCACCTGTGATCAGAACACCCTGGGATCAGTATATGCACCTCACCGGTGATCAGAACACCCTGGGATCATCAGTATATGCACCTCACCTGTGATCGGAACACCCTGGGATCATCAGTATATGCACCTCCCTGTGTGAAACTCCCTGGGATCATCAGTATATGCACCTCACCTGTGATCAGAACACCCTGGGATCAGTATATGCACCTCACCTGTGATCAGAACACCCTGGGATCAGTATATGCACCTCACCGGTGATCAGAACACCCTGGGATCATCAGTATATGCACCTCACCTGTGATCGGAACACCCTGGGATCATCAGTATATGCACCTCACCTGTGATCAGAACTCCCTGGGATCATCAGTATATGCACCTCACCTGTGATCAGAACTCCCTGGGATCATCAGTATATGCACCTCACCTGTGATCAGAACTCCCTGGGATCATCAGTATATGCACCTCACCTGTGATCGGAACACCCTGGGATCATCAGTATATGCACCTCACCTGTGATCAGAACACCCTGGGATTATCAGTATATGCACCTCACCGGTGATCAGAACACCCTGGGATCAGTATATGCACCTCACCTGTGATCGGAACTCCCTGGGATCATCAGTATATGCACCTCACCTGTGATCAGAACACCCTGGGATTATCAGTATATGCACCTCACCGGTGATCAGAACACCCTGGGATCATCAGTATATGCACCTCACCTGTGATCGGAACACCCTGGGATCAGTATATGCACCTCACCTGTGATCGGAACTCCCTGGGATCAGTATATGCACCTCACCTGTGATCGGAACACCCTGGGATCAGTATATGCACCTCACCTGTGATCGGAACTCCCTGGGATCAGTATATGCACCTCACCTGTGATCGGAACACCCTGGGATCATCAGTATATGCACCTCACCGGTGATCGGAACTCCCTGGGATCATCAGTATATGCACCTCACCTGTGATCGGAACACCCTGGGATCAGTATATGCACCTCACCTGTGATCGGAACTCCCTGGGATCAGTATATGCACCTCACCTGTGATCGGAACACCCTGGGATCATCAGTATATGCACCTCACCGGTGATCGGAACTCCCTGGGATCATCAGTATATGCACCTCACCTGTGATCGGAACACCCTGGGATCAGTATATGCACCTCACCTGTGATCGGAACACCCTGGGATCAGTATATGCACCTCACCTGTGATCGGAACTCCCTGGGATCAGTATATGCACCTCACCTGTGATCGGAACACCCTGGGATCATCAGTATATGCACCTCACCGGTGATCGGAACTCCCTGGGATCATCAGTATATGCACCTCACCTGTGATCAGAACACCCTGGGATCATCAGTATATGCACCTCACCTGTGATCGGAACACCCTGGGATCATCAGTATATGCACCTCACCTGTGATCAGAACACCCTGGGATCATCAGTATATGCACCTCACCTGTGATCAGAACTCCCTGGGATCATCAGTATATGCACCTCACCTGTGATCAGAACTCCCTGGGATCATCAGTATATGCACCTCACCTGTGATCGGAACACCCTGGGATCATCAGTATATGCACCTCACCTGTGATCAGAACACCCTGGGATCATCAGTATATGCACCTCACCGGTGATCAGAACACCCTGGGATCATCAGTATATGCACCTCACCTGTGATCAGAACACCCTGGGATCATCAGTATATGCACCTCACCTGTGATCGGAACTCCCTGGGATCATCAGTATATGCACCTCACCGGTGATCAGAACACCCTGGGATCATCAGTATATGCACCTCACCTGTGATCAGAACACCCTGGGATCATCAGTATATGCACCTCACCTGTGATCGGAACTCCCTGGGATCATCAGTATATGCACCTCACCGGTGATCAGAACACCCTGGGATCATCAGTATATGCACCTCACCGGTGATCGGAACTCCCTGGGATCATCAGTATATGCACCTCACCGGTGATCAGAACACCCTGGGATCATCAGTATATGCACCTCACCTGTGATCAGAACACCCTGGGATCATCAGTATATGCACCTCACCTGTGATCGGAACTCCCTGGGATCATCAGTATATGCACCTCACCTGTGATCGGAACACCCTGGGATCATCAGTATATGCACCTCACCTGTGATCAGAACTCCCTGGGATCATCAGTATATGCACCTCACCTGTGATCAGAACTCCCTGGGATCATCAGTATATGCACCTCACCTGTGATCAGAACTCCCTGGGATCATCAGTATATGCACCTCACCTGTGATTGGAACACCCTGGGATCATCAGTATATGCACCTCACCGGTGATCGGAACACCCTGGGATCAGTATATGCACCTCACCTGTGATTGGAACACCCTGGGATCATCAGTATATGCACCTCACCGGTGATTGGAACTCCCTGGGATCATCAGTATATGCACCTCACCGGTGATCGGAACACCCTGGGATCAGTATATGCACCTCACCTGTGATTGGAACACCCTGGGATCATCAGTATATGCACCTCACCTGTGATCGGAACACCCTGGGATCAGTATATGCACCTCACCTGTGATTGGAACACCCTGGGATCATCAGTATATGCACCTCACCTGTGATCGGAACACCCTGGGATCAGTATATGCACCTCACCGGTGATCGGAACTCCCTGGGATCATCAGTATATGCACCTCACCAGTGATCGGAACTCCCTGGGATCAGTATATGCACCTCACCGGTGATCGGAACTCCCTGGGATCAGTATATGCACCTCACCGGTGATCGGAACTCCCTGGGATCATCAGTATATGCACCTCACCGGTGATTGGAACTCCCTGGGATCATCAGTATATGCACCTCACCGGTGATCGGAACACCCTGGGACCAGTATATGCACCTCACCTGTGATTGGAACACCCTGGGATCATCAGTATATGCACCTCACCTGTGATCGGAACACCCTGGGATCAGTATATGCACCTCACCTGTGATCAGAACACCCTGGGATCATCAGTATATGCACCTCACCTGTGATCGGAACACCCTGGGATCAGTATATGCACCTCACCTGTGATCGGAACACCCTGGGATCAGTATATGCACCTCACCTGTGATCAGAACACCCTGGGATCATCAGTATATGCACCTCACCTGTGATCGGAACACCCTGGGATCAGTATATGCACCTCACCGGTGATCGGAACTCCCTGGGATCAGTATATGCACCTCACCGGTGATCGGAACTCCCTGGGATCAGTATATGCACCTCACCGGTGATCGGAACTCCCTGGGATCAGTATATGCACCTCACCTGTGATTGGAACACCCTGGGATCATCAGTATATGCACCTCACCGGTAACCCCATGCAGCATGCGCAGCCCACATCCCTAGCATCCTAGGGCGGGGGGACAGGAGCGTGGCCATTCCCCTTACTTCATGTTGGTGGCTTCCGAAAAAGAGCTATATTCCATGCATTAATAAATAAATACAGCACTGACTGGAGTCCACACAATGTGTCTCTCAGAGTGAGGCATCCCGAAACAGGACGCCCCAGAGAAACCGATCAAACACCAGTCACCACACAGTCCAGTAATGGATGCAGCAGGCTGTGATATGAGCAGAATGTATAGGGAAATATGTCACATCAGTTTCAGGCGCGCTCTATGGGTTCCCGGCCTTCACCTTTGGAATTATTGTGTCGTTATCGCCGATAGAAGTGGATGCTTTTTAATGGTCAGCACATAACGTATCGCCTACTAATTACAAATCAATAAATAGCAAGAGCTGAGGCACGCCCCCCGTCATGAGATAATGCTTTCACACCATGACCTGCCTTTACTAATATTTATCTGTAAAGCTGACCTAAAATTAAGAAAATAGCCCCATATAATAAATGTTAATATTAATCCCCCTCCCTGCAGAGAATCCCAATTCGGGATGTCCTGGTGGAAAGCCAACGTCCATCCCTGGAATCTTTTAGAAAATTCTCAGGTTTTGTTCCACTTTAAAGCAGAACCCCTGGAATATAACTTTCTTTGGTTTTGATCCATGCCGATTTGGCCCCATCGTGTGAAACCCTACAAGAAGCCTGAAAAATATTTCGCTCGCCACACTCCAACGCGCATGTGCGACCACTCGTCCAATCAAAGCTGCCTGCTGTGACATCATTCGGCAGATGGGTCTCATTCAAATCAATAGGGAGCGGCGCATTGCTGCATCCCTAGTCGTGCATGCAATCCCACTGCAAGCCATCCAAGTGGCTGAGGCGCAAAGGACGCCAGGGAATGCAGTAGTGCACGCTCTCCATTGTAAACAATGATAGCTGCCTGCCGAATGATGTAGTCACAGAAGGCAGCTCTCATTGGACAAAAGCCCGCGCATGCACCTCTGGAGCATGAAAAGGTGAGTTTTTCTTCAGGTTTTCCGGGGTCGGTTTTACCCAACGGAGCCTCTCAACTCGGGATGCCCCAGGGGAAAGCCAGCCCTGAAATCTTTAAGCTCACAGGATAGCTGCTTGTGGGTTTTGTCCCGCTTTTCCCTCCAGGGGAAAAAAAAAATGGGGACTATACCCTATTTAATCTGTAGAGGTGCCACTCCCAAAGCTGCAAAAGAGCTCAAACCAGGGGAAAAAAAAAAAAAAGCACGTAGGGAGGCAACTCTCAACTCACAAATTGATCAAAAAATACATTTTTATTAAGTACATATTTATAATCACTACACACAATACACTCAACATTAAAATCCCTTAAAAAACACATAAATCGAACAATAACACAGGACAAACCAACATGAAGGTGTGTAGGCGATGGGGAGAGTCTCACCACACTAATTGATATCAAATGCCTAGATATATATGTGCTAAAATCATTCAACAAAGTGTTCCAACAGTGCAACTGAGCATGTGCAAATCCTGCCTATGATCCGGATCGCTATAAAATCTATATATTTATAAAGTGCAAGTGCTACCAGTCAATCAATTAAGAATTAATATTTCTCAACCATAACTCATAAACATATCAATCGACTCTATTCACCAATTAAAGAATATGAAAATATAATCATCTGTATATATTAGGTATCCCAAAGGGAACCACTGACATATCACAATACCAATCAAAAAATATCACAAATCTAAAAAAAGAAAAAAATACACCAGAAATAAAGCCAAGGTATCATGAAAACACCACGTGTGAAGTCTCTTCACCACCTAGCGCTTTCCTCCGGGGCACACCGATCGGGATGCCCCGCTGTGTGAAACCCCCCAGATCGCGACTCACCTCTTCCTGGTCCTACAGCGCATGTGCGGCAGCTCGTCCAATCAGTGCGCTCAGTCATCTAAGGCCAGCGTCTGAGCACACTGGCGGCCGCATCCCCCGCCTCCCTCTAACAGGGAGCGTGCCCGCCATTCACAAATGCCTGTGGTGGACACGCACCCTGCTAGAGGGATAGCAGGGATGCGGCCGCGGCTTGCACATGCGCCATTGGACGGGAAACAAGGCAAGTGTATGGGGCGACCTGGGGCGGGGGGGGGGGTTCACACAGCAGGGCATCCCTATTTTGGATGCCCCAGGGGGGAGTTTATCGATCGGCACTGGAATCTATAAGATCGGCGCGTGTTCGGTCCACTTCAAAGGTACATTGCTGGCCCAAATTCAAGCATGGAGTGGTTTAGGGCAGGGGACAGGAAACCACAGCACAGCAATAGAATCAGCCCTCAAATGGTGAGGACAGCGGTGAGACAAGCAGACCAAAACCCACAGCACTTACCACTAGAGAAAAAAAGATTCAGCAGCCGGGTAAAAATTGATTCTCCGGGACATCTCAATTCAGGATGCCCTGTTGTGTAACCCCCCCAATATACTCATGATCCCAAGGCACATGCAGACCCCCCGTCCAATGCATACGGCTAAAAATACCCAGGGAACTCACACACAGGGGCATCCCAAATTAGGATCAAGCAGACCAAAACCCAGGCGAGTAGAAATCTTAAAGCGGACCTTCACCCTGGATAAGAGC
This sequence comes from Gastrophryne carolinensis, assembly GCA_027917425.1. Taxonomy (NCBI): domain Eukaryota; kingdom Metazoa; phylum Chordata; class Amphibia; order Anura; family Microhylidae; genus Gastrophryne; species Gastrophryne carolinensis. Next base: position 618,905,758 of record CM051235.1, read on the forward strand.
CCATCTTATGTTTCCCACACCCTGTACATACAGAGTGCCCACGTTAATCCGGACCTTCACCCTGAATAAGAGCCTATCTTATATGATTCCCACACCCTGTACATACAGATTGCTCACATTAATCCGAACCTTCACCCTGAATAAGAGCCTATCTTATATGATTCCCACACCCTGTACATACAGATTGCTCACATTAATCCGAACCTTCACCCTGAATAAGAGCCTATCTTATATGATTCCCACACCCTGTACATACAGATTGCTCACATTAATCCGAACCTTCACCCTGAATAAGAGCCTATCTTATATGATTCCCACACCCTGTACATACAGATTGCTCACATTAATCCGGACCTTCACCCTGAATAAGAGCCTATCTTATATGTTCCCCCCACCCTGTACATACAGATTGCTCACATTACAAAAATCATCCTTCCTGCATCTACTGCATGTTATGAGCCTTTAAACATTCAAGATGGTGGCTCATGGAACATCAGGCAGCCTGAAAACAGGAAGTGTTGCTCTGCATTCTGGGATTGCTGACCTTTCCCTGACCCCCAGCTTTGCTCTGTCTGTGAAAAGCACAGCTATAACCCGCTCCCCAGCACTTTATCCAGCTCTCCTCTCCTCAGTATGTGATGCTGAGTCCCTAGAGTCCTGAACAGAGTAGCAGCCCAGTGGGGGAAAATAATAAAAAGGTAAACGGCTAAAAACTTAAAATATATTATTTTAGATGCTGGGGAATCATTTAAGGGTGTGGGCTCTTCATTAAATCATGCTAAAGGTCCGGTTTAATATTTAGCAAGCTTTAAAGCAAACCAAAACCCACAGGTTTGATAGCAACGGTCTCTAGGGCCGGCTGATCTCCCATTTCATAACGTTAGGAGACGCCGCTGGGTTTTGGTCCACTTTAAGGTGAGCGGTGAAGGAGATATTCGGTGCCTATCACCGCAGCAGAAGCCGTCACACGCACCAATGCTCGATAACGATCCTGTCCCCGGTGACTGAGGCGTCCCCGTTCTCAGGCTTCCGTTTCTCCGCCGCCTCCTGGCTGTTCTCCGCCTTCCTCTTCCTCCCGCGAGTCGCCATGTCTGTCTCTCCGCACGGTTACCTCACGCCTTCACCTCACGTGCGCGCACCATTTCCCGCCCAAACACACTGCGCCTTCTTATTGGCTGCCGGGCTCGCCAGCTGACTGACACTACCACGTGATCGCGCGCCACCTAGTGTCTGGAGAAGGGGGTTACTCTGACGTCAGGGAAGAGAACCTGTCACGCGCCTCCATTTTATCTGCACTATTTAGCCTCCAGTGACCTGCTCAGCTGCTCTGTTAGAAAATGGCCAGTAACCATGGTGATAAATGTTGTGGCTCATCTTTAACCTCGCCCCCGAGTGACTGACAGCACACGACTGCCCCGCCCCCGAGTGACTGACAGCACACGACTGCCCCGCCCCCGAGTGACTGACAGCACGCGACTGCCCCGCCCCCAAATGACTGACAGCACGCGACTGCCCCGCCGCCAAATGACTGACAGCACGCGACTGCCCCGCCGCCAAATGACTGACAGCACGCGACTGCCCCGCCCCCAAATGACTGACAGCACGCAACTGCCCCGCCCCCGAGTGACTGACAGCCTGCGACTACCCTGTCCCCGAGTGACTGACAGCCTGCAACTACCCCGCCCCCGAGTGACTGACAGTCTGCGACTATCCCGCCCCCGAGTGACTGACAGCCTGCGACTACTAATCATGGCCAGCACTTTCCAGCTTCCTCCTTATAGTCTGATCATCCCCCTCATGCTGAAGCGTCTCAATTCTGCCGAGGAAACAGCAGTAACAATAAATGATTAATAAATGATTACTGGGCCATTAAAGTGGACCAAACCCCAGCGCGATCGGCCTGGAAATGATCAATTCCCTCCCCCTGGGGCATCCAAAATCGGGATGTCCTGCTGTGTGAAACCTGCCAAGGTCACCCTTATACACTTATCTTGCCTCCTGGTCCAACGGCGCATGCGCGAGCTGCGGACGCATCCCTGCTATCCCTCTAGAAGGGCATGTGCCCACACCAGCCATTTGTGAATAGCCAGCATGGGCACGCCCCCTGTTAGGGGGAAGCAGGGGATGCGGCCACAAGCGCGCTCTGAGCCACTGGTCTTAGACGATGTGACGTCAGCGGCTCAGAGTTGAGTGGACGAGCGGCCGCGCATGCGCCATAGGACCGGGAAGAGGTGAGTTGCTTTCGGCGATCTGGGGAGGTTTCACACAGCAGGGCATCCCTGATCGGGGGGGATAAGACCAAAACACAGGATAGTCAAAATCCTGGATTTTGGTGCACTTTAAGTATGAGGCCTCTGCATAGCAGATTACTCTCCACCTGCTGTGTCCATCCACCTAACCAGAGGCAAGGCGCCCCCTGCTGGGCTATATGGCATAATAAAGCACAACGCTCTGTACCTGTGCAGAGTTAATTTTTTTTATTAAAGTTTTATTTCTCAAAAATTATAAAACATTATAAATGTAATAAAGCAGCTGAAATTGTAAAAAAATCTGAATACTGGATTTCAGCAGCAGGCACTGTATAAGGCATGAAGGCGATGGGGGCGTGCAACCCCTGTAACGAATAAGGTTTTCCTATAGGCAAGTTACCCAGTGATGCAGCCGTCTGTAGCTGTAACATTGTGCAATGAGAATCTCTCTCCTGGCGCTTTGCGAGGTCCTTGTAGCAGTAGAAAATGTCCGCTAAGGCTTTCATTCATCATCGGTATTTATCAAGATTTCATTGGTCACCTGGATCTCCATTCCGATTAAAAGTTTTCAGGCTACTGGAAAGTTGAAGGTTAAACCGGACCAACGCCCGTTTTTACTTTAACAGGTGTTGGCAGGCCTGTATTTACCATTAGGCAACCCTAGGCACGTGCCTAGGATGCAGAGTGTATTTGTGTGAAGGAGGGGGTGCAATCGTTTGAACACAGGCCAGAGCATCTCCCCTCCACCGGTGTGGTCATGTGACTCCTGTATGTCAGAATGCAGTAAAAGATGCTCGCCTGCTTCTCTGCATTTCGCCCTCTGTGCCCTCTAGCCCATCGCACCCTTTTCCCCTACACACTTTTTTATATGGACCGTGACTTAACTTATAAAAAGGGGGCGCAAGCACTTAAAGTAACTAGGGCACCATGAACACAAAATACGACCCTGGGTGTTGATCCCCGCTGTCTGGTGATCGTAAGTATCTCGGGGGGAATTCAAAATGCTGGAGCCCCCCTCGCAGCAAAGCGCACACAAAGCTTGTAATACTCACCTTCATTACAAGCCAGCGGCGAGAACGAAGTCCTGCAATTGGCCGCCTGGCGGTCACGTGGGCAGGTCCTGACTATGCTCTCGTCTCGTAATAAAGGTATTACAAGCTTTGTGTGCGGTTTGCTGCAAAGGAAGCTCCAGCATTCTGGATGCCCCCGAGCTACTTACGATCACCAGACAGTGGGACCAACACCCGTTAAAGGAAAAACGTTAAAGTGGACCAAAACCCAGGAATTTGTCTATCCTGGGTTTTGGTCCTGCGTCCCAGGGCACTCTGATCAGGGGTGTCCCGCTATGTGAAACCCCCCAAATCTCCCACATCAACTCACCTCACCGTGGTCCTATGGCGCATGTGCAGGCACTCGTGTAATCAGTGCACTCGGAGCCGCTGAGCTATGGACGTCTAAACCGACGTCTTAGCACAGCGGCTCCGAGCACGCTGGCGGCCGCTTCCCACGCTCATGCACGCGCACTGCTAGAGGGATAGCAGGGATGCAGCCGCAGCCCCCTGCGTCGTCGTGTATGAGGTAACCTGGGGGGGGGGTTCACACAGCGGGGCATCCCGATTTTTGATGTCTCGGGGAGGATTCCTGGCCCGATCCGCCTCGGTTTCAGTCCACTTTAAAGACTACGTTCACACCTGTCCGTGCACCCCTGAATATGAAATTAATGAGGTTAATAGCTACCCCCCGTAACCATAGGTTAGGGCCCATATGTAATGCACACAAAATGACTAGACTACAGCTCCATCTTTGGCCAGTACTTGAACCATTGTTTATTAGAATTTGGTGAAAGCTGACAATGTACACAGTTAAAGTGGATCAAAACCCATCATTATGACTATCCTGGGTTTTGGTCCTTTCCCCCGGGGCACCCTGATCGGGGATGCCTCGCTGTGTGATCGCCGAGCGCAACTCACCTCTTCCCGGTCTTACGGCGCTTGTGCTGGCGCTCGTCCATTCAGCGCACTTGGGCCGCTGACGTCACGGCGTCTAAGTCAACGGCTCCGAACGTGCCCGCACCGGCCATTCACAAAAGCCTGGCGAGGGCACGTGCCCTGCTAGAGGGATAGCGGGGATGCAGCCACGGCTGGCGCATGCGCTGTTGGACCGGGAAGCAAGATACAGGGAAACCTGGGAGGTTTCACACAGCGGGGCATCCCGATTTCGGATGACCCATGGGGAGGGAATCAATAAGATTCCCGGCCAATCACGCTGGGTTTTGGTCCACTTTAAGGCTTTCATTCATCATCAGTATTTACCAATCTGCACTTTGTGTTTTGCAGAGATTTCATTGGTCACCCAGATCTCCATTCTGATTTCAGGCTACTGAAAAATGTTAAGGCTACGTTCACACCTGTCCGTGCACCCCTGGATATGAAATGGTCAATGGCTACCCCCCTAACCATAGGTTAGGGCCCATATGTAAGGCACACAAAACGGCTTAAAGCTGACCAAAACCACAAAACTTGTGAAATACATTTGGCCAAAGCTCCTGCCAACACTCCCTTCTTAGGGTGTAGAACAAGAAATGGATATCTTTGCTTTTTAAATAGTTCTGGAACACTTTTTTTTTTATGTTCCTCTTTGTACAAGTACAAGTCCATGAAAAGTTATACCACGCGTGTACAAAATGAAAACAGGCCATGAAGTCCAACGTTTCCCCCTTCTTCAAGGTCAGACTGCGGATCAGAACACCAAAAAGAGGTTAAAAAGCCCAGGTCAAAAAGTCCCCGGATGACGTCACAACCGAGAAGCAGGCTCGACCTTTGTTAGGTTCAAGCAGAAAAGTGCTAGAAGATGACCAAACTCCTATTCTTCTCATCATTTGCATTTGGTGTTGCCCTTGTACACCAAGCAAGTGGATCTGACTACATCTTTAAAGTGGACCTTCACCCTGAATAAGAGCCTATCTTATATGTTTTCCCATTTACATACATATTTCCCACATGAATCCTGACCTTCACCCTGAATAAGAGCCTATCTTATATGTTTTCCCATTTACATACATATTTCCCACATTAATCCTGACCTTCACCCTGAATAAGAGCCTATCTTATATGTTTTCCCATGTACATACAGATTGCCCACATTAATCCTGACCTTCATCCTGAATAAGAGTATCTTGGAAGTCCCCCCCCCCCCTGTACATACAGATTGCCCACATTAAAAATCATCCTACCTGCATCTACTGCATGTTATGAGCCTTTGAACATCCAAGACGGTGGCCCATGGAGCATCAGGCAGCCTGCAAACAGGAAGTGTCTTCTTATGGTGTCGCTCTGCATTCTGGGATTGCTGTCCTTTCCCTGACCCCAGCTCTGCTCTGTCTGTGCAAAGCACAGCTATAACCCCGCCCCTCTGCACTTTATCCTGCTCTCCTTTCCTCAGCATGTGATGCTTCTGAGTCAAGATGGCGGCACCCGTATTCTAGAGTCTTGAACAGAGTTCCAGCCCTGTAGGAGGAAAGAATAATAAGTGACTAAAAACATAAAATGTATTAATTTTAGATGCTGGGGAATAGTTTCTTAAGGGTTTGGGCTTTTCATTAAATCAAGCTGAAGGTCCGGTTTAACGGCATTGCACGAGGAAGGAGAATAGAGGTTTGGATACTTTCCCAACACTAAAATCCACATAGAATAATGAAGAAGGTGTCGCACACCTTTCCTAAGGATGGCGCTCTTCTACGATTCACTCTTCTCCGATTCGCTCTTCTCATGGTGAGTTTACGAGAGATTTTTTAGCTTTGGTTTGTTTCTCTGCATGAGACAGTCTATGCCGCTCCATGTATCTCAGTTTTTTAAAGCCCATCCCGCAGTCAGGACAGGAGTAGGGTTTCTCCCCGGTGTGGGTCATCTGGTGTTCCAGCAGAGAAGCATTGCGCGTGTAACATTTCCCACACTCCGAACACTTGAAATCCTTCGCGGACGTGTGACTCTTCTGATGCCTTAGAAAGTCCGACGAGAAGCGAAAGGTTTGGTTGCACTTTGAGCAGTGGAAGCCGCTCTTGGCATCCTGGCACTTATACTCTCTCTTTCTATAGCACTCCCCTGTGTGGGTGACCACGTGACGACGGAGTTGAGAACTCTGGCTAAACTTCTTTCCGCATTCGACGCAAGAAAATGGCTGCTCGCCCGTATGAATGCGTTGGTGGATGACAAGGTGAGAGTTGTAGGTAAACACCAAACCGCACTCCAGACACGGCAGGGTTTGGCCGGTGTGGAACCGCTCGTGGGCCTTTAGGTGCGACTGGTACCGAAACGTCTTGCCGCACTCGGAGCATTTGAACGGTTTTTCCCCGGTATGTATTCGTTGATGAGCCTGAAGATTAGCCATCAGCCCGAAACGCTTCCCACACTCCGAACATGCAAATGGCCGTTCCCCTGTATGAGTCCTTAAGTGGACTTTGAGCGATGACTCGCAACCGAAAACCCTTCCGCACTCCGAGCACGCGTATCGTCCCATGTGCACAGCCATGTGAAGCTGGAACGTTGCTTTATATCGGAACTGCCTCCCGCATTCTTCGCAAGAAAACTCCTCCTCGTCTTCCTTCTCGTCCTGGTCATCTTCTAACATACAGCACTTTCCACAGATCGACTTCTCTTTCCTGCCTGCGGAATCTTTGAAGCCGAAAAAATGGTTACCGCACATGGAACAGGTGAGCTTGTGCATTCTGTGGGTTCGACTGTGGCGAACGAGGGCACTGTGGCTGGGAAACCACTCCAAGCATATGTTGCACTGAAACATTTGTCTCGGGCTCTCCGTCACGTGATCTTCAGTTTTTACGGTATTAAGGTTTGCATACCCGTTTCGTGATTTTCGGACTTCATCAGGGATCACCATCGCGGGGGCGTATGTAGACGTATCTGGCGAAAGGAATAAAACGACAATTATTTTTTTCATACTGTAATAAGCGTATGCTTACAACAGTGCAACTTGTATGTGATGCTTGCATGGCGGGGCCTGCAACGTGAGACTCGATTACTGTGGCCTGGGAGAATCCTAAGCTTGGTTATGCCCACCTGTGCGCCTATGCTGCACAACTGGAAGGAGAGTGCACCCCAAGGAAAAGCCGCAGCCCTCGCCTTCCTCTCTGCACAGTGCAGTGAGCAAATTACACGAGGGGTGTGAATAGGCAAGAATCTGGCGATACAATACGTATCACGATACACGTATGACGATACGATATATCACGATTCTGTCTCAAAGACGATATATTGCATTTTTTTTTATTATTTTTTTTTAATTATATAAAAAATTACATAGGGCCCTTCTTACATTACATACAATTACATGGGGGGGGGGGTTAAGGGGCATTTTAAGAGTTAAAAACCTCTCCAAAAAATGGTGTGAGGTCCCCCTTAACCAGCCTGGGCACCAGCTATGGGGGCTTGTAGAACAGGGCGCAGGCTTTGGTGGCCCCTGGAACTGCAGGCCACAAGCCGGCATATCCTAAAGGCCCCGGGCCCTTCTGCTCCCCCCTGGACTTTGGGGAGGCAGGTAATAGGGGGGACCGGGTTAACGGCAAGTCACCCGCTAGCCGCAGGTGACTTGCCAGACCCAGAGCCTTGTGAACTCTATTTCAGGCACTCTCCTGCAGCCAGAGGAGCCCTGGGTGAAAAGGAGACCCGGCCCGGCAGTGGTAATTTGAGTTTTTTTAACTTTTCTTTCACTGTAGCGGGGGGGGGGGGTTTGAATCGATACTAGAAAGAAAGAATTGAGATTTCAATGGGGAGCGCATGCTGCCATATCCTGTGGCGTGCGTACTCACGCCCCAGCCATCCAATCAGAGCCCTTTGCTTTGAGCATGTAAAAAGGGCTCAGGTTGTTTTCAATAGGAAGTGCGTGCTGCCATATGCTCTGTGCCGTGCACACTCCTGCCCCAGCCATCCAATCAGAGCCCTTTGCTTTGAGCACGTAAAAGGGCTCAGGTTTTTTCAAAGAATCTCACCTTCTTTCCCTGTCCGTGCATGTGCGAGCAGAGGCCACATCCCGGCTATCCCTTTAGCAGGGTGAGTGCCTGTGTCAGGCATTTGTGATTGGCTGGTGCCGGAACACTCCATTAGAGGGTAGCAGGGGGATGCGGCCACCAGTGTGCTTGGGTCCACTCACCTTAGACGATGGGGCGGGAGCGGATCCGAGCTTGAGCTGACTGGACGAGAAGCTGCGCATGCGCTGTAGGATCGGGGAGAGACGAGTTCGTTCGGGCGACCTGGGGGGGGGGGGGGTTCACACGGCGGGAGCATCCCCAATCGGGGTGCCCTGGGGGCGAAGACCACAACCCAGGATAGTCAGGATAACTACGTTGTACAAAGTGTGTGTGACCTAGGCAGCATAGCGCTACAGGCAAGTGAGTAAAAACATTGCGAGTTTGGGACTTGCCTGGGGAATGGGGGCGCGCATCACCTTCCACGTTGATGGCTTTGGGTAGCAGCTGATCCTCCGCCATGGCGTAGAGCTCCCGATGTGCCTCTAAATACTCCCTCTCGTCCATAGAGAAATAGACGGCGACGTCCTGACACCTTAAAGCGACCTGTCAACCACAAAGACACCGTCAGCGTCCAGCCACGCCCCTGCTGCTGGATCATTTCTACACCGACACCGCTCACCTCTCCCGTCAGCAGCTGGGTCATCTGTCTGGTGACCTCCAGGATCTTCCCATCGTTTCTCTTTATCGGGGAGAAGCACGTGCTGGAACTCCAGGTCTCCTCTGATTGGTCAGAGGTGTGGGATCCGCCCCTTTCCTTTAAGGGATTGTGGCGTGTTATAACGAATAAATATTTCTGTGGAGAAGAAAAGATTGGGAAATAGGTGCAGCGTATATATAGGGGCCACACATCTCATTATAACCAGGACACACCCAGGGGAGGGGTCTCATTTATCCATGTGTATCTGGACGAATAAATCAAGGCGGAGTTTTGAGAGTCATCCGACTGGCTCCAATAGGAGCAACTTGTACAGGAAGTCCAGGGATAGCTCCAATCCACAACCTCACCTGCACAGTATGGAGGCAAGATGTTGATTGTATAAGCATGGCTGGAGTTATGAGGTGTTAGTGGATGCTCTGTTAAAGCTCCGAGCAGCCAGCCCTGGAATAGTCAGCAGTTGGCCTTCCCGGGCATCCCGTTTTGGGATCCCCGCTGTGTAAAAAAAAAAAACCTCAGATTGACCATAATAACAATCTTCCCGGTACAACAGAGCACGTGCGGGCTCTCGTCCAATGATTGTCATCTGGCAAAACAGCTCTGTTTTCAATGGAGGGGGGGGGGGGGGGGGTGAGAGCGGCCGCATCCCCGGCATCTTCAGGAGGGAATTTGTGAAAGAGAAAAACATTGAGGTGAAGTGAGAAAGAAGGAATGAATGTGAAAAAAGAGAAAAATGGAGGGAATGTGAAAAAGCAAAAAGAAATTGAGGAAATGTGAAAAAAATTAGAGAGATGGAGGGAAAGTGGGAAAAAAGAGAGAAAGATAGAGGGAAAGTGTGGAAAAAAAGAGAAAAGCTGGAAACGAGAGAGAAAGATGCAAGGTATGTGGAAAAGAGAGAAAGGTGGAAGGAAATGTGGAAAAAGAGAAAGATGGAGGGAAAGCTGGAAACGTGGAAAAGAGAGAAAGATGGAGGGAAAGCTGGAAACAAGAGAGAAAGATGAGGGGAATGTGGAAAAGAGAGAAAGATGGAGGGAAAGCTGGAAACAAGAGAGAAAGATGAGGGGAATGTGGAAAAGAGAAAGATGAGGGGACTGTGGAAAAGAGAGAAAGATGGAAGGAATGTGGATAAGAGAAAAATTGAGGGACTGTGGAAAAGAGATAAAAGGAATGTGGAAACAAGGGAGAGATAAAGTAAATGTGAGAAGAAAGAAAGTTGGAGGGAAAGTAAAAAACAAGAACAACATAAGAAAGATGGAGGGAATCTGTTTAGGAGAAAAACATTGAGGGGAAGTGAGAAAAAAAGGAATGAACGTGAAAAGAGAAAGATGGAAGGAATGTGGAAGAAAGAGATGAAGGGAACTTGAGGAAAAAAAGAAAGAGATTGCAGGAAAGGAAAGAATGTGAAAAGAGATGTGAGAAAGGGAGAAATATTTTTTTATCGACATCCAAAACCCAATGTAGAGCAGTATGTATGGTACTTAATGTGGACCAACACCCAGGATTTTCACTATCCTGGGTGTTGGTCCATTTCAGCGGGGCATCCGAGATCAGGATGCCCGCTGTGTGAAACCCCCCCAAAAAACGTACCTTTTCGGCGACGGACAAGCCGCCGGCGCGTCCCTCTTACAGTGCGCGCGCCCATTTACAAACGGCCAGCGCGGGAACTGCTAGAGGGGCGCGGGGGAGGCGGCGGCGGCTGATCCGTCGCCGTCCCCTGGGTGTTGGTACACTTTAATCCTTTTCTGGTTTTATCTTTGTCCTGTTGTGTGTTTGGTTTAAGAGGAGCATTCCTTTTTGTAGATTTGCTGTGCGATCATTTCTCTTAAAGAGGAACTTCAGAGTTCCCGAGTTCCAATCCTTGGGGCATCTCGAATTGGGATGCCCCCCTGTGTGAAACCCCTCCGAACCCCCCAGAACACTCACCCCCTCCCAGAGCCCTCGGCAAGTCTGTTCCTTCCGGCCGCATCCCCGCTGATCCCTAGCCGTGCGCACATCCAACATTCCTGAATGCCCGGTGTGGTCACGCCACGGCTGCCTGGTGGGTGGGAGTTGCGGCTGGCTGCGCCGCTCGGCTCTCTTTTGCTGCTTAGCCGACCAGGCGTCGGAGAGCCGAGCGACAGTGCACATGCTGTCTCCTTGGGTCTGCACCATAGGAGCGGAAGGAAGGTGAGTGTAACAGGGAGACCAAGGGGGTACACACAGCGGGACATCCTAATTCGGGATGCTGCCGCAGAGAGGAACACCACACAGGAAAATCAAATTTGTGTGTGGTTCCTCTTTAACTATGGTGCTCAATCAGCGCCCCCCTATGATGCCCAAAGGCCAGTCCTGATTGTGGAAGCTGCAGCTCTTCCAATAGGAGATAGTGTATCATTGCATTGCATGGCTATTCATCCCCAATTTTGGCTTCCGAATGAACTTTCATTGGACGCGGTCCTCTTTAAAGAGGAAACACAGAATCGTAGAGGGAGGCACTCAAGAAATGTATCAAAAAAATAGATATTCTAAGTATACAGCATGTCCTGTTCCAGAATATTCCTTACACATGGGTAATACATCCACAAGATGGCGCTGGACTGCAGAAAAAACGGCTTGTGGCTCCTCCCGGCCCTATATATAAGTCGGGGACCTCCCACAGATTCCCCAGTTCTTTCTGCAGTCCTGGACTGCGAAGACAGAAGATAGCTCTCTGTGGCGCAGGTGAGCGGGGCTTATATGCCTGCGGCCCTGCAAGACTATTACCCGTTACGTCTCATTTACTGCCTCCCAGCCTCAGCTGTTAAGGTTCGGGTGAAGGTAGGTTAGCACGCACCAATGGTGCTGAGGAGCTAGGCTCCTACCGCAGTCCCTTCTCTAACAGGGTAGGCGGTTTAGGCTAATGGTGAGCCTTTTTGGGATGCCCCCACTGCCTCATGGGTTTTGCCAGGTTATTCTGTGCAGTTAAACCCTATTCACATATATATTCCCCCCTCCACCCTCACTTCTCATATTAGTCCTCTGGGCGCCATTTTCCCTGGGAACTCTGCTGTTATCCTCCCTCAATCTCCCCTAGGGAGATCTGGGGGGGGGGGGGGGCGTCTAGTGATTCAACACTGTATTTAACTCTTGACATGTTTTAGTGCTCATAACGTTATAATACGCCACGCTTTGTACTGCGCTCCGCGCCTGGCAGCCAAATTCACCTCAGAGCTGCCGGGCCGCTATTGGCCGGCTGGATCACGTGGGCGCGTTTCCCGCTCTTCGGGGGGGCGGGCTCTGTGGGTGATGCATTTTACCTCATAAACTCCATGGCCTGCCCCTCGAGGTCTGCGGACGCCATTTTGTCTCCTTGCTGCATGCTGCTGGCTCTCTGCGGTCCGTGAGTAACCCCGGTGGGGTGATTTTTTTCTAAAAGATTTTTCTAACTGTCTTATTCTCATGGTAATGTTGATTAGGTCTTCCAGGCGGGTGAATACTTCAGCACTGTGGTTTCTCCCGGCCTTCTTCCCTCATTATCTCCCACTTCCCTGGCGGGTTCTTGGGGCATCCCGGGTAGCTCTTTAGCGGTAACCCTTACTGGCCTATTGTGCCATTCAAATCACCATATGGAGGCTTCTGGGGATAATGGGCCTAGGGTTCCTTCAGGACAAGCCCGGCTATGTGTTGTGTGTGAGGTATCCCCCGTTCTCGGGTTGTCCAATACATCTGTCATGCATTCTCCTGACACTACTACCCTGCGAGATTCCGAGGACCGGCGTTTGGACCAACTGGCCTGTCATGCCCTTGCCTGTGTGGGGACGGCACTGCGCCCGGTTTGTGCCTCTGCTATTACGGCTATTGCCATTAAAGGGGTGCTGATGTGTATTTTGGATGGGGCATCTGAGGATGCGGATAGAGAGGATTATAGAACTCTCCTGCTTTGTGAGGAATTTATTGCATATATCCTCTCTGCCATGGATGATGCCATTAGAATGTGTGGTAGGACTTCTGCCCTGTTGGTGGCTATACGCCGTTCTGTCTGGCTACGTCAGTGGGTGGCTGACAATGCTGCTAAGAAGGCTCTCACTGGTTTCCACTTCAAGGGCCTGCATCTCTTTGGGGAACGCTTGGATTTGCTTGCTAAGGGTGGTAGGTTACCTCAACGCAGGAGGCCATCTCGGTCCTTTCGGGGGACAGGTGCCTTTCTCCCATCCTTCCCTGGTTCCAGAACTAACCGTGGAGTCTCTTTTACTGGGGCCCGTGGAGACCATTGGGGTAGGGGCAGAGGACGTGGCAGTCCTGGCCTCTCCTGGGGTCTCAAGCCAAAAACCTCACCCAAGCCCCCTCAGGCATGAAGGGGCGCCCTCACCCATCCGGGTGGGGGGGCGGCTTCGACTTTTTGCTCACGTCTGGAGACTTCACGTCTTAGACTGGTGGATTTGGGAGGTAGTGTAGAGTTTGCAGCCTGGCCGCCCCCAAGATTCATCAAATCCCGGATGGCTCAAAACCCCCTTTTAGCCCAGGGTCTGCGCCTTGCTGTCCAAAACCTTCTGGAGTTAGGGGTCATCTGCCAAGTGCCTTTAAAGGAAACGGGCAGAGGCTACTATTCCAATCTTTTCACTGTTCCCAAGAAAGACGGGTCCATCAGACCCATCCTGGATTTAAAGCGCCTCAACAAATTTGTCAGATTCAAACACTTTTGCATGGAGACTCTGCGCTTAGCTGTAAATTCACTACGCCCGGAGGACTTCATGATCTCTGTTGACATCAAGGATGCTTACCTTCATATACCAATCTTTCCAGGTCATCAGAGATTCCTCAGGTTCGCTCTGGAGGATCAGCACTACCATTTTTGGCCTTGCCCTTCGGTCTCACCTCGGCTCCCAGGGTATTCACCAAGGTGCTGGCGAGCACTATGGCTCTGCTGAGATCTCAGGGCATTCGCATCCTTCCTTACTTGGACGACATTCTCATTGCGTCTCGTTCCTTCAAGCAGGCCGAGCTGGATACCCAGATGGTGGTGTCCACACTGGAGTCCTTCGGCTGGGTGATCAACCATCCCAAGTCTTCCCAGTCACAGTCAATGGTCAAGTCCTTTCTGGGCATGACTCTGGATACATCTCAGGTTAAGATCCTTCTGCCTCAGCAGAAGGTGGACAATCTGCAAGCTCAAGCCAAGCTTCTTCTGTCTTGCCCTCATCCTTTTATCCGGCAGGGGATGCAGCTGGTGGGCCTGATGGTGTCTTGCTTCGAGGCTGTTCCATACGCTCAGTTTCACATGAGGCCTCTTCAACTTCACCTCTTGTCAGTTTGGGATTGGGCCCCGGTGTCCCTGGATCAGGTGTTTGTTCTGTCCTCTCTGGTCAGGCGGTCTCTCTGGTGGTGGCTGGACTCCTGTTGGTGAGCAGATCCTTTCTGGCTCCATGCTGGGGGACAGTCACCACAGATGCCAGTCTGACAGGTTGGGGGGGCTTCTGGAAATCCCTGAAATTCCAGGGTCAGTGGGGCCCTCAGGAGGCCTACACCCATATCAATATTCTGGAACTGAGGGCGATACGGTTGGTTCTCGTTCAACTAACTCCACACCTTTGGGGTCGGGCTGTTCAGGTACGCTCGGACAACCAGACGGCGGTTGCCTACATCAATCATCAGGGAGGGACCCGGAGCAAGAGGGCCCTCAAGGAAGTGTCTCTGATACTGTCCTGGGTCGGAGGAGAATGTTCCCTGCATCTCGGCAGTGTACATCCCAGGAGTGGAGAATCTGGAGGCAGCCTCCCTTAGCAGGGGGACTTCTCGCCAGGGAGAATGGTCTCTCAGTAGCAGGGTGTTTCGCTCCCTGTGCCACCGTTGGGGTCAGCCGGATGTGGATCTGTTTGCGTCCCACCACAATCACAAACTTCCAGCCTTTGTCTCTCTGTTCCAGGACCCTCTGGCCTTGGCCATGGATGTCCTTGGCAATGTCTTGGAAGAGCTTTCAGCTCCTTTATGTTTTCCCTCCCGTTTCCATCCTGGTGGCCCCCTGTTGGCCAAGAAGAGTGTGGTTCGCAGACATCGTGCAGTTGGCAGTAGATCAGTACGCCCTGCCCAAGGTTTCAGACCTGCTCACTCAGGGGCAGCTACGCCATCCCAATTTACAAACGCTGGCTTTGATGGCCGGGCTGCTGAAACCTCCATCTTGATGGAAAAGGGGCTGCCTGCCTCTGTTGTTAATACCATGATTAAGGCTAGGAAGAAGTCCTCGTCCTCCATCTACTATAGGGTATGGCATGCTTATATTGACTGGTGTGAGTCTAAGTCGTTTCCCTGTCGGGTGTACCTAGAATTCTGGAGTTTCTGCAACATGGTTTAGATTTGGGTCTTCAACTTAGTACCCTTAAAGGTCATGTTTCTGCCTTGGCCATTTTCTTCCAAAGATCTTTTGTTCACCATTGTTTGGTTAAGACCTTCTTCCAGGGGGTTACTCATGTGCGTCCCCCACGTAAGCCTATGTTAACGGTCTGGGATTTAAACTTGGTCTTTTCTGCCTTGCAGGGGTCTCCCTTTGAGCCCTTGCGTGAGGCCCCTTTGTCCATTTTGACGCTTAAGGTAGTCTTTTTGGTGGCCATCACTTCTGTTAGGCTTGTTTTTGAGTTGGCGGCGCTTTCCATCAGACCCCCTTACTTTGAGAGACATCAGGACAAGGTGGTGTTTCATTTTAGGCCAGATTTTCTGCCTAAGGTTGTGTCTACTTTTCATCTCAATCAGGACATTGTTTTGCCTTCTCTGTGCCCTAATCCTAGTAACCCTAAGGAGCGGGTTTTACACTATTTGGATGTGGTTAGGAACCTGAAGTTCTATTTGGTGGCTACTGAATCCTTCAGGAAGACTGATGCTCTTTTTGTGCTCCCGTCTGGACCTAAGGGTTTGGCTCCAACTAGGTCCACTATCAGCAAGTGGATACGTCAGGCTGTGATACAAGCCTATTCTGCTAAGGGGAAGAATCCTCCCTTCCGCCTTACTGCTCATTCCACTCGTGCTATTGGTGCCTCTTGGGCTTTTCAGCACCAGGCTTCTGTTGAACAAGTTTGCAAGGCCGCTAATTGGTCTTCTGTTCATACTTTTTCCAAGTTTTACAAAGTTGATGTTAGGGCCTCAGCTGACGCTGCTTTTGGCCGCAAAGTTCTGCAGGCGGCAGTGGTTTAAACTGCCCACTGTTACTTTTTGGGGATCCCACCCTACCTTACGGACACTGCTATTGGATGTCCCAGGAGTAAGGAATATTCAGGAACAGGACATGCTGTGTACTTAGAATAATACAATTCTGTGATTACTCCCCTGTAGAATTGGTATTATATGTATACAGCACGTCCTGTTCCACCCCGCCCCTGTTATCATTATTCTTAGTTACCTCTGTATTTTGAGTTCTTCTTATTATTATTGTCCTCCCGGCTTCTTGTTAACTATTTGTCAATACTGGGGATTTTGTGGGAGGTCCCTGACTTATATAGGGGCCGGGAGGAGCCACAAGCAGTTTTCTGCAGTCCAGCGCCATCTTGTGGATGTATTACCCAGAAGTAAGGAATATTCTGGAACAGGACGTGGTGTATACATATAATACCAATTCTACAGGTGAGTAATCACAGAATTGTATTTTTATTCTATATCACTAAAATAATCACTACACATAACCACTACACAATTAAAATCCCTTAGGCCCTGTGTAGGCAATGGGGAGAGCACTGGCACACACAAATATCTATCAACATCTATATTTAAAACACAAACACAAGTTGATTGATACCAGCATCTACATTGGTGAGGTATTTTGTGGTCATTAATAATTTTTATAGGGTATTTAGTTATTGGGCAATTATGTAGGTTCTGTTTGTGATTACACATTGTATTTGTATCTATTGATTGGTTGCACTTTGCACTTTATAGTTATTTGATATAGGATCCGGATCATAGGCAGGACATTGCACATTGTTATTTGCACTGATTAGATCACTTGTGATTATGGGGGTTAAATATAGAAATTTAAATATAGATGCTGATTGATATTTGTGTGTGCCAGTGCTCTCCCCATCGTCTACACACATTTATGTTGTTTTGTCTTATATGTATTGTCTCATGTGTTTTTTAAGGGGTTTTAATTGTGTGCCTAGTAGTGCCGGAGGTGGGCCCGCACATGCAGCATGGAGCCGAGCAAGGTAAGCATAGTAGGTGAACAGTGTTTCAGATGTGTTTTTTTTTTAGGACTGGTACTTGGAGGAGACCAACACAGGCCCAGAGCTTTGCATTATTAACAGGAGTCCCAGGTGAGGCAACAAAAACATGGCCGCCCTCACCTCACTGGCCAGCTGGTGAATGATGTCCTCTGTGAGGGCGAGAGCCCTTGCCGTCTGCTCGAGCGCTCCCTTATGCTTCCTCCACCACCCATCCACATGTTGCAGGTCTGCGGGACCGGCGCCGGCCCTACAATGACCTAGACCCCAACAGAGATGTAAAAAAAACATGTTCAGAGCTGCTGCTGTCAACTTTATATTCTTTGCTCTGGGTTAAAGGGGAGCTGCGGTGACCTCACATTACTACACCAGGTTGGGGGGGGGGGGGGGGGGTTTGCACAAATTCAAAGCGGACCTTCACCCTGAATAAGAGCCTATCTTATATGATTCCCACACCCTGTACATACAGATTGCTCACATTAATCCAGACCTTCACCCTGAATAAGAGCCTATCTTATATGATTCCCACACCCTGTACATACAGATTGCTCACATTAATCCGGACCTTCACCCTGAATAAGAGCCTATCTTATATGTTTCCCACACCCTGTACATACAGATTGCTCACATTAATCCGGACCTTCACCCTGAATAAGAGCCTATCTTATATGTTTCCCACACCCTGTACATACAGATTGCTCACATTAATCCGGACCTTCACCCTGAATAAGAGCCTATCTTATATGTTTCCCACACCCTGTACATACAGATTGCTCACATTAATCCGGACCTTCACCCTGAATAAGAGCCTATCTTATATGTTTCCCACACCCTGTACATACAGATTGCCCACATTAAAAATCATCCTATCTGCACCTACTGCATGTTATGAGCCTTTAAACATTCAAGATGCAGCTCATGGAGCATCAGGCAGCCTGCAAACAGGAAGTGTCTTCTGACTGTGCTGCTCTGCATTCTGGGATTGCTGTCTTTTACCTGACCATAGCTCTGCTCTGTCTGTGCAAAGCACAGCTATAACTCCGCCCCCCCGTACTTTATCCCACTCTCCTCTCCTCGGTATGTGATGCTTCTGAGTCAAGATGGGGGCACCCGTATCCTAGAGTCCTGAACAGAGTTGCAGCCCAGTGGGGAAAGAATAAGAAGTGACTAAAAACGTAAAAAATATATTAATTTTAGATGCTGGGGAATAGTTTTTAAGGGTTTGGCCTTTCCATTAAATCAGGCTGAAGGTCCGGTTTAAAGCAGAACAAAAGCAGCTTGTGTCGGCTTATAGACTACAAGGTTGGCAAATTCCCTGCCCCCCCCGGGGCATCCCAAATCTGCCTGATGTGCGGAGAAGCTGGGCACTCACTGTCACAGCCTGGCGCAGGGTCAAAGGCTGCAGCCGGGAGCATTGTGGGATACATACTACCGGGTGTAGCAAGATGGAGGGGCAGGAGTGAGGTGACTGGGAGCCAGCAGCATGGTAAGGTGAGCAGGTCATTAATATGCATGTAGTGGTTTGGATGCTTATTAAAAGAGCACTATCACAAAATTGTGTAATTTTAAAAACCCAAACAAACACGTTGGCTAATGAGAGGAGGGGTCACATACACCCGTACTGAATAAAACTCCCGCCAAGTGTTTTTTTTTTTCTCCTGGTAGAAATAAAATCCAGGGGTGAATTCTAGTCCTAGTGTATCTGAGGTGACAGAACCTGTCACCCGATTTCCTCTTCCTTCCATTAATAAAAATAAACAACAAGCCTGGCTGGATATTTCTTGATGCTGGGTGTATAAGTGACCCCTCCTTTCGCCATCCTGCATATTTATATGGATTTTTATTATTGGCCCATTTTTTTGCGATAGTGCTCCTTTAATGACCTTTTGTTTTGTTTTTTTTTAGAGTTTTTCAAATATATATATATATATATATATATATATATATATATATATATATATATATAATAAGTACAAAATATAGGCCACGCAAGCCAATTATATTCAACTGGGTCCCACCTACCCCCCAAAAATACCCAAAAACAAATGGCACCACTATACGAGTTTTTTGATGTCAAACCACCTATAAATTATGGTCATATTACTCCCTATTAGCAAGGGCTGCTGCCTGTGCCCTAATATCCCAGAGTCCCCCGCAAAGTGCATGTGCAAAGAACCAAATATATATCTATAATTTCCAATAAAACACAATCATATATGCAAAAATGTCTACTATTGAATAAGGACAAAACCGGGTAAAAAAAAGGAACAATGGAACAAACACATGAAAAAAATCTTACAACTCCATGACACATAGGCGGTTGGCAAACAGCACTGTATCCCCTCCCCCCGGCTGACGCGTTGCGTAGCGGCTACCTCGTCACTTCATCAGGGTGAAATATATATATATATATATATATATATATATACATACACACACACACACTTGACTTTCAGCCTGCTTTAATTAAATTGGCCACCCACTCAATTCTGCCCGTGTGACTTATACTATTATACAGGTGGGGGGGTGTTGGGGTTGTAGATAGAAGAAACTACTTACCAGACGAATGAAAGGCTGGATCATGATCCACCATTAGAGAGGTCTGGTCCAGGACGATCCTGTACAGGTCGAGGTGTCCTTCCAGATAGTCCCGCTCCTCCACGGAGAGATAAATGGAGACGTCCTGACACCTTATAGGCACCTGACACACACAAGGACACAATCACCCAATAAGACTCACTGACATTTCCCCTCCCCAAACTTTTGGGGGAAAATAAGTTTGTCTTATAGGGCGAAAAATACAGTTAGGTTAAAAAAAACAACAAATATTTATGGACCTAACTGTATATTTTTGAAAAATTCCATGGTATAAGCTTCCTTTGTTTCTCAATTAATCGGCAGAGAGAAGTCACGTCAGACAAAGACCTGCCCTTGTCCTCTATCGTCGCTTCTAGGTAAACTATTGTGTGTAAACCTCTATTGCAGACTGTAAGAAGGTTCCGGAGGAATAAAATGTTTATGATCTCAATTATTAATGAATTATTATCAATGTACTAATATTATTGATGTACAGTATATAGGTAACTTGGATGAATCTGGAATCAGTGGATTTTTGCCTGCCGTTTACTATGATTATGATCCAGGGCTGGCTAATTCAAGGGAAATCATACACATACAAATATAATATAAAATTTACTTCGGAGAATTGTATCAATATTCATTATATACATATGCAGACTAAAGAAATGTTTGGGTTTCAGTTCTCTCTTAGTCGTTACTTTAATGCAAACCATCTGTTGTGTTCAGGCTGAAGGATTGTTTTTAATGATGGCCTCTTTTTGTAACAGGAAGACTGAGGAAGAGTTGGGGGAGGAGAAATTAAGGTTTGACCAGAGAATATAACATTTAAGGAGAAAAGGGAGGTTGCTTGTTCTCTCGGCTTTCCCGCTTACTGAAGAGCTGCCATGCAGCATTATGGCGGGGGCTGGGCAGAGGACGAAAGACCCTGGTTGAATTAGAATGAGAAAGATTGCTGTTTTTTTTTGTATTGGATATTGAAACTTGACATCCTATTTACCATGTTCATATTATTACTTTTCCTGTAATGTAACCGGCTCTATTTTAATAAAATCCACTCATTGATTTTTGGTTTCGGCCCAATACTTGTTCCTTGAATTATTATAGCTCAGATTATATCTGGATGGCCCAATAGTCCTTGTTAAAAATAACAACAAGGAAACAAACTTATTACACTGACACCATTTATCTCTGCTGTCTGTGTGTTTGAACCTTGAGGTATCCATCGTTGCCTGTGCTTGAATTGCTGACTTTTAGAAGTTTAGCAATAAGTTGATTATAACTAGGAAGGGGGGCCCTGTTTATCTATGGGTTGATTATTAATAAACCAGACCAACACCCGTTTTATCTTTAACGGGTGTTGGTCCTGCCGACAGCTAATGTAAACAAGCTCAGGGGCATCCAGAATGCTGGAGCACCCCCCCCGCATATAACTAGGGGTGTCAGTAAACATCGATTCTTTCAAATATTGCGATATTTCATTAGATGATACTAGAATTGTTTCTTTCTTGTATCGTTTCTGACCCCCCCCCGCTAAAGTAAAAGAAAAGTAAAAATAACACTCACCTGACCATTCGTTCGATCCGTCCGGCTCTCCTCTTCACCCGGGGGGGTCTCTAATCCCCCCAGGGCTCTTCAGGAGAGAGTCCGACAGGCCCTCTCCCCCTGCTTTCCCGATGGGCACCGCAGTCTTCATGACCAGCCCCGCCCCTTTGGGGGTGGGGCAGATGACCTCACCCTGGCTCCCGGAGGTTGTCAGATGCAGCGATCGCCGGCTAGAGGAGGATCCCCCCTCCAGCGATCACTGCATCTGTCATTGGATCGGCGAGGGACACAGGAGCAGACAATGGGAGGTGAGTGAATCAAAAAATTATTATTTTTTTTAATAAAGACATTTTCTTTATGTGTGTTTTTTTTTTTTTTTTTTTTTACTGTTAACCCTTTGTGAACTGGTAAGGTGTCCATGAGTCCCCGATACCAGTTCACAAGGATCTGGGTCCAGCTAGCGGGTGACTTGCCATTAACCCCGAGCCCCCACATTACCTGCCTCCCCAAAGCCCAGGGAGGGTAGAAGAGCCAGGGGCCATTAGGCTATGCCGGCTTGCAGCCTGCAGGGCCAGGGGCCACCAAAGCTGGCTCCTGCACCCTGTTCTACAAGCCCCCAAAGCTGGTGCCCGAGCTGGTTATGCTGGGTAAGGGTGGACCTCACACCATTTTTTGGGGGGGATTTTAAAGGGTTTTTAACCCGGGAAGGGGGACCCTATGTCATATTTTTTTTAATTTAAAAAAAAATGTAATTTAAAAAAAAAATCGCAATATATCGTCTGAGACAGAATCAGGTTATATCGCATTTTCATACGTGTAACGCAATGCGTAACGTATCGCCAGATTCTTGCCAATTCACACCCCTACACAACCCCCCAGAACGCCCATAATCCTCACTTTCACTACGAGCTAGCGTCAGGAATGGAGTCCCGCAGGCCATGGTCGCATCCCCGGCGCCAGCCACCAGAATGACTTGCCCCCGTGACAGCCCACAGGCCAATCCTGGGACTCGTTCCCAACGCTGGCTCGTAGAGAAGGTGAGGATTACGGGCATTCTGGGGGGTTCTGAGCGGAGGGGGCTCCAGCATTCTGGATGCCCCCCTGAGCTTGTGTCTATACTCCCTTCTTCCGAGTGTAAAACTAGAAATAGATATTTTTGATTTTCGAATCTCCCTGGAACACTTTTTTTTTGCTGTCCCTCTTTGCTGTAATATTGCATGGGATCAGTCATTGTACAGGTGTGGCAATGACATCATTGAATGGAGGAGGCGGAGTTTTACAGCTAAAACAGGCGCCATTATCTGGGATTAGAGTGAAGCAGGAGCAGTGAAAATTGGCAAATGGTGCTCTTCATAGGGGGGAGCAATTCAGGGGATGCTAGTTAAAGATGTAGGTTTTGGTCCGCTTTAACTGAGTGGTGATGCTAGGTTAGTTGGGGTTTCTTGTATTTCTACCTTTGTTAAAGTGGACCAAAACCCACACCGATCGATTTCCCCCCGGGGCATCCAAAAATCGGGATGTTCAACTGTGTGAAACCCCCCAGGTCCCCCCATTCACTTACTTTGTTTTCTGGTCCAACGGTGCATGCGTGAGTTGCAGCCGCATCCCCCCTATGCCTCTAGGCATTTGTGAGTGGCCGGCGTGGGCACGCTTCTTGTTTGAGGGTAGCGGGGGATGCGGCCGTCAGCATGCTCGGAGCCACTGCTCTTAGATGAAGCTTTACACTACGTGATGTCACCGACTCCGAGAACGCTGATTGGACGAGCGGCCATGCAGGCACCATAGGACCAGGAAGAGGTAAGTTGCATTAGGCGATCTGGGGGGTTTTACACAAAGGACCAAAACCCAGGAGAGTCAAAATCCTGGGCTTTGCTCCACTTTAAAGTGGATGGGTCCACCACTCAACCTTTGGGCCCCCCTCCTCTGCCCAAGCAGCCGGGCACTGCTGTTGGCTTGGTGGTGGCCCGATTTTCAAAGAAAACCTGGCTTTTCCCCCGCCGAAGCCACGCCCCACGGCACTTTGAGAGAGCCCATTGGCTGTGACGTGTTTCAGCCAGCTGCACACACTCAGCCATTCAGAAAGGCTGGGAGCAGCTATAGTAAAAGGTGGGATGTGCCCAGGCACACACCCGCCATTGGCCATTGACAATTCACATTTGTCAAGGCTGGGAGCAGGAGCGGCCACACAGAAGCCGGGGATGCCGCACCGGTGGAAATTGCGTCACAGAAGCCGCCAGGATCAGGTAACATCACCAGTTCCCAGGGGGCCGGTGTAGGATGGAAGGAGGAATGTTATTCCGCTTTAAAACAATATAAGGAACCTGAATTTCTATTATTACCCCTGTCTTGGGAATTTATTACAAATATTTGGGTGCAGCTTGGCCATCAGCAAGACATTAAGACCCGCCCCCTGCTAACGTATCTTTTCCCAGGATTCCCAGCAGCGCTCACCTCTTCTGTCAGCAGTTGGGTGATGTTGTTGGTGGCCTCCAGGATGTTCTGAGCTCTCCGGATGGCTCTGTGGGTCTGGCGTGGTCCCCCGGCTACAGCGGGCGCCGGACGTCTTCTGACCGAGTCCCCAAATCGCTTCATAAGAACCACATTCTGCACAGCAACACACACACACTGACACTAGTTTAGGGTTAAAGATCAACTCCGACCCAAAGCTGGATGCAAGAAGAGGCATACACCAGACGACCGGCAACAATCAGTGGCTGTGGGGGACCTTTAAAGTGGACCAAGGCGAGGCCTCTAAGTGTTTTGGTCCTTGCCGTGATGCACCCTGATCGGGAATGCCCCACTCTGTGCCTCTCCACGTTCCTACAGGACATGCACAGCCTCTCGTCCAATCAGTGCACTCGGATCTGCTTCCATCCCTTGCGCTCACGGCCGCATCCCCGATACCCTCTAACATGGAGCATGCCCACGCTGGCCTATCACAAATGCATGACGTGGGCATGTGCAATGCTAAGGGGGTAGTGGGGATGCGGCTGCTCGCGCATGCTCCGTCGGACAAGTTTCACCGCGACCTGGAGGGTTTCATACGGGGGGGGGGAATCAAACAGCCCTGGAATCCTGAACTCCAGGGCTGTCGGACAGTGGGTTTTGGTCCACTTTAAAGCAGAACAAAACCCACCAGCAACCGGCCTGCAATCTAAAAGATTTCGGGGACAGCTGATGGCTTTTCCACGGGGTATCCCTAATCAGGATGTGCGAGACCCTCCAACATGGAGCACAGCAGTGTTTACCAGCTTCAGCATACGGCTCTCATTGAGCTCAATTGACTGTGCATCCCCAGCCTCATGCGCACGCCCTTCTCAGCTTTTTGAATGGCTGGGACAGGAGCGCGTGCACATTGCAGGGGATCCAGCAGTGGGCGCTCCTCATTCAAAACAATGACAGCCGATTGACGTGGTCACAACTCATGGCTCTCCTTGGAAGAGAGCCCGCGCATGTGCTGTTGGAGCGAGGAAAGGTGAGTTTTTACAGGCTGGAGGCTACAGGCCTATGCCTGTAAAAACCTCACCTTTCCATGGCTCCAATGAGAGCAGTTTGCTGAAGCTGCAAACGGCTCCCCGCTGTGTGAAACCCCCCAGATCGCCCGAACCTAGCTCACCTTATCCTGGTCCCACGGTGCGCCTGTTAGAGGGAGGCGGAGGATGTGGCCGTCAGAGCCGCTGCTCTTAGATGCGCCCTGGGACCAGGATAAGGTGAGCTGGTCTCGGGAGGGGGGGGTTCACACAGCGGGGCATCCCCGATCGGGGAACCAAAACCCAGGATAGTCAAAACTATTGACTATCATGGGGTTTGGTTCACTTTAAACCTGTTCCAATAGTGCATGTGCGAGCTGTCATCCAATGGGAGCCATCTGCTGTGACTATGTCATTCAGCAGACGACATTGTATTCAATAGGCTCGCGCTCCCGTCCTAGCCGAGGGAGCCCTAGAGTCCGAGACCAGCCCTAGAGTCTTAATGACTCCTCTTTAAAGTGGACCAACACCCAGGATTTTGACTATCCTGGGTCTTGGTCCACTTCGGTGGGGCACCCCCGATCGGGGCGCCCTGCTGTGTGAAACCCCCCCCCCCCCCCCCCCCGATCACCCGAAAAACTCACCTCTCCCCGCGCGGACCGACAAGCGATTTGACAGGAGCGGACAAGCGGCTCCTCCGCCGCCGCTGCCTCCCGTGCGTCACTCTTGACGCGCGCGCGCCCGCCATTCACAGATAGCCGGTGCGCGCGTGCGCACGTCTGGAGGGGCGCGAGGGAGGCGGCGGCGGATGGCCGCTGCCGAAGACAGGGTAAGGGGATTTGGGGGGGTTTCACCCCGCGGGACATCCCGATCTCGGATATCCCGCGGGGAGGGAGGTGATCGGCCCGGGAATCTTATAGATTCCCGGGCCGATCACAGGAGGGTGATGGTCCACTTTAAAGAGGAACAAATGTTGTGTTTTGTTGCTCCTCGATTTGGGATGCCCCTCTGTATGTACCCCCCCCCCTCAACAAACCCACCCTTTTTCTTGTGCTCTCAGCCACTTAGCGGCAAAGAAAGACAAAGGGCGCACGGCCCTGCGGTGCCTGTTCCAGCCATTCAGAAAAGCCTGGTACAAGATTCATCCAGCTATAGTAATAGGGGGGCATGTGGCCAGACACGCACCTGCCATTGACAAGTCACATTGGCCCTCGGGGTGGGGGGGGGGGGACCCGCACACACATCGTAACAGAAACGTAAAATTTGCAGGTGATTAGGTTTTGCATCACTTTAAAGTGGACCAAAACCCAGGATAGTCAATTGTTTTGACTATCCTGGGTTTTGTTCCACTGCCCCGCTGTGTGAAACCCTCCCCCAGCATGCCGCAGCCAACTCACCTCAACCCGGTCCCACGGTGAGTCTAAGAGCAGCCGTTCTAACGGCCGCATCCTCCGCCTCCCTCTAACAGGAAGTGTGCCCATGCCGGCTATTCACAAATGCTTGGCGCGCGCACTGCTAGAGGGAAGCGGAGGATGCGGGCGTCAGAGCTGCTGCTCTTAGACGCGCCGTGGGGCCGGGCTGAGGCGAGTTGGTTTCGGAGACCTTGGGGCTTTCACAAAGCGGGGCACCCCCGGGGAAAAGACCAAAACCCAGGATAGTCAAAATCCGGGTTTTGGTCCACTTTAAAGTGGCCCGAAAGCGACCCTGCAGTCTATAAAACTCCAGGGCCAACTGATTCCCTCACCCAGGGGCTTCCAGATCTGTGTGCAAACACCAACCCCACATTGGGGTGCCCCTGCGTGCAAGGACCAAAACACGGGACAGTCAAAATACTGGGTTTTGTTCCACTTTAAAGGATTTGCAGGAGGGACAGGAAAAAGGGAACATGGACATGACTTGCATGGAAGAAAAAGGCAACAATGTCACCCACCTCTCCAGAGAGCAGAGACCTGAGCCACACGGCCAGTGCCAGGACCTTCTCTTCCACCTCCTCGCTGGGCGTCTTCATTCTACGCTGCCTCCCCTCAGCTCACTGGACCATTCCTGAGAGTCATGTGACATATGCCTGGAGGAGGCAACCAATGATATCTTTTAATAGTATGTGTCATGTGACCAGCTGAACAAAGCAAAGAAAAGGCTGAGGCCAAACAAAGCCTAAATCACTAAAGTGCAGCGTCCCGCCTCTAAACTACACCCCCAACATCTGACCGTGACCCTTACCCCCAGCCTCACCTTCTAACCATGACCCTTACCCCCAGCCTCACCTTCTAACCATGACCCTTACCCCCAGCCTCACCTTCTAACCATGACCCTTACCCCCAGCCTCACCTTCTAACCGTGACCCTTACCCCAAGCCTCACCTTCTAACCGTGACCCTTACCCCCAGCCCCACCTTCTAACCGTGACCCTTACCCCCAGCCTCAACTTCTAACCAGGACCCTTACCCCCACCTTCTAACAGTGACCCTTACCCCCCCTTGCCTTCCAACCATGACCCTTACCCCCAGCCTCACCTTCTAACCATGACCCTTACCCCCAGCCTCACCTTCTAACCATGACCCTTACCCCCAGCCTCACCTTCTAACCATGACCCTTACCCCCAGCCTCAACTTCTAACCAGGACCCTTACCCCCACCTTCTAACAGTGACCCTTACCCCCCCCCTTGCCTTCCAACCATGACCCTTACCCCCAGCCTCACCTTCTAACCATGACCCTTACCCCCAGCCTCACCTTCTAACCGTGACCCTTACCCCCACCTTGCCTTCCAACCATGACCCTTACCCCCAGCCTCACCTTCTAACCGTGACCCTTACCCCCAGCCTCACCTTCTAACCGTGACCCTTAACCCCAGCCTCACCTTCTAACCGTGACCCTTAACCCCAGCCTCACCTTCTAACCGTGACCCTTACCCCCAGCCTCACCTTCTAACCGTGACCCTTAACCCCAAGCCTCACCTTCTAACCGTAACCCTTACCCCAGCCCCACCTTCTAACCGTGACCCTTACCCCCAGCCTCACCTTCTAACCGTAACCCTTACCCCAGCCTCACCTTCTAACCGTGACCCTTAACCCCAGCCTCACCTTCTAACCGTGACCCTTAACCCCAGCCTCACCTTCTAACCGTGACCCTTAACCCCAGCCTCACCTTCTAACCGTGACCCTTACCCCCAGCCTCACCTTCTAACCGTGACCCTTACCCCCATCCTCACCTTCTAACCATGACCTTTACCCCCAGCCTCAAGTTCTAACCGTGACCCTTACCCCCAGCCTCACCTTCTAACCATGACCCTTACCCCCATCCTCACCTTCTAACCATGACCTTTACCCCCAGCCTCACCTTCTAACCGTGACCCTTACCCCCAGCCTCACCTTCTAACCGTGACCCTTACCCCCAGCCCCACCTTTTAACCATGACCCTTACCCCCAGCCTCACCATCTAACCATGACCCTTACCCCCAGCCTCACCTTCTAACCATGACCTTTACCCCCAGCCTCACCTTCTAACCGTGACCCTTACCCCCAGCCTCAAGTTCTAACCGTGACCCTTACCCCCAGCCTCACCTTCTAACCATGACCCTTACCCCCAGCCTCACCTTCTAACCATGACCCTTACCCCCAGCCTCGCCTTCTAACCGCGACCCTTACCCCCAGCCTCACCTTCTAACCGTGACCCTTACCCATAGCCCCACCTTCTAACCGTGACCCTTACCCCCAGCCTCACCTTCTAACCCTTACCCCCAGCCCCACCTTCTAACCATGACCCTTACCCCCAGCCTCACCTTCTAACCATGACCCTTACCCCCAGCCCCACCTTTTAACCATGACCCTTACCCCCAGCCTCACCTTCTAACCATGACCCTTACCCCCAGCCTCACCTTCTAACCGTGACCCTTACCCCCAGCCTCACCTTCTAACCATGACCCTTACCCCCAGCCTCACCTTCTAACCATGACCCTTACCCCCAGCCCCACCTTTTAACCATGACCCTTACCCCCAGCCTCACCTTCTAACCATGACCCTTACCCCCAGCCTCACCTTCTAACCATGACCCTTACCCCCAGCCTCACCTTCTAACCATGACCCTTACCCCCAGCCCCACCTTTTAACCATGACCCTTACCCCCAGCCTCACCTTCTAACCATGACCCTTACCCCCAGCCCCACCTTTTAACCATGACCCTTACCCCTAGCCTCACCTTCTAACCATGACCCTTACCCCCAGCCCCACCTTTTAACCATGACCCTTACCCCCAGCCTCACCTTCTAACCATGACCCTTACCCCCAGCCCCACCTTTTAACCATGACCCTTACCCCCAGCCTCACCTTCTAACCATGACCCTTACCCCTAGCCTCACCTTCTAACCATGACCCTTACCCCCAGCCTCACCTTCTAACCATGACCCTTACCCCCAGCCTCACCTTCTAACCATGACCCTTACCCCCAGCCCCACCTTTTAACCATGACCCTTACCCCCAGCCTCACCTTCTAACCATGACCCTTACCCCCAGCCTCACCTTCTAACCATGACCCTTACCCCCAGCCTCACCTTCTAACCATGACCCTTACCCCCAGCCTCACCTTCTAACCATGACCCTTACCCCCAGCCTCACCTTCTAACCATGACCCTTACCCCCAGCCTCGCCTTCTAACCGCGACCCTTACCCCCAGCCTCACCTTCTAACCATGACCCTTACCCCCAGCCTCACCTTCTAACCATGACCCTTACCCCCAGCCTCACCTTCTAACCGTGACCCTTACCCCCAGCCTCGCCTTCTAACCGTGACCCTTACCCACAGCCCCACCTTCTAACCGTGACCCTTACCCCCAGCCTCACCTTCTAACCCTTACCCCCAGCCCCACCTTCTAACCATGACCCTTACCCCCAGCCCCACCTTCTAACCATGACCCTTACCCCCAGCCTCAAGTTCTAACCGTGACCCTTACCCCCAGCCTCACCTTCTAACCATGACCCTTACCCCCAGCCTCACCTTCTAACCATGACCCTTACCCCCAGCCTCACCTTCTAACCATGACCCTTACCCCCAGCCTCACCTTCTAACCATGACCCTTACCCCCAGCCTCGCCTTCTAACCGTGACCCTTACCCACAGCCCCACCTTCTAACCGTGACCCTTACCCCCAGCCTCACCTTCTAACCCTTACCCCCAGCCCCACCTTCTAACCATGACCCTTACCCCCAGCCCCACCTTCTAACCATGACCCTTACCCCCAGCCTCAAGTTCTAACCGTGACCCTTACCCCCAGCCTCACCTTCTAACCATGACCCTTACCCCCAGCCTCACCTTCTAACCATGACCCTTACCCCCAGCCTCACCTTCTAACCATGACCCTTACCCCCAGCCTCACCTTCTAACCATGACCCTTACCCCCAGCCTCACCTTCTAACCGTGACCCTTACCCCCAGCCTCGCCTTCTAACCATGACCCTTACCCCCAGCCTCACCTTCTAACCATGACCCTTACCCCCAGCCTCACCTTCTAACCATGACCCTTACCCCCAGCCTCGCCTTCTAACCATGACCCTTACCCCCAGCCTCACCTTCTAACCATGACCCTTACCCCCAGCCTCACCTTCTAACCATGACCCTTACCCCCAGCCTCAAGTTCTAACCGTGACCCTTACCCCCAGCCTCACCTTCTAACCATGACCCTTACCCCCAGCCTCACCTTCTAACCGTGACCCTTACCCCCAGCCTCACCTTCTAACCCTTACCCCCAGCCCCACCTTCTAACCATGACCCTTACCCCCAGCCCCACCTTCTAACCGTGACCCTTACCCCCAGCCTCACCTTCTAACCATGACCCTTACCCCCAGCCTCGCCTTCTAACCGTGACCCTTACCCCCAGCCTCACCTTCTAACCATGACCCTTACCCCCAGCCTCGCCTTCTAACCGTGACCCTTACCCACAGCCTCACCTTCTAACCCTTACCCCCAGCCTCACCTTCTAACCATGACCCTTACCCCCAGCCTCACCTTCTAACCGTGACCCTTACCCCCAGCCTCACCTTCTAACCCTTACCCCCAGCCCCACCTTCTAACCATGACCCTTACCCCCACCTTTTAACCATGACCCTTACCCCCAGCCTCACCTTTTAACCATGACCCTTACCCCCAGCCTCACCTTCTAACCATGACCCTTACCCCCAGCCTCACCTTCTAACCGTGACCCTTACCCCCAGCCTCACCTTTTAACCATGACCCTTACCCCCAGCCTCACCTTCTAACCATGACCCTTACCCCCAGCCTCACCTTCTAACCATGACCCTTACCTCCAGCCTCAACTTCTAACCATGACCCTTAACCCCAGCCCCACTTTTTAACCATGACCCTTACCCCCAGCCTCACCTTCTAACCATGACCCTTACCACCAGCTTCACCTTCTAACCACAACCCTTACCCCCAGCCTCACCTTCTAACCATGACCCTTACCCCCAGCCCCACTTTTTAACCATGACCCTTACCCCCAGCCTCACCTTCTAACCATGACCCTTACCACCAGCTTCACCTTCTAACCACAACCCTTACCCCCAGCCTCACCTTCTAACCATGACCCTTACCCCCAGCCCCACTTTTTAACCATGACCCTTACCCCCAGCCTCACCTTCTAACCATGACCCTTACCCCCAGCCTCACCTTCTAACCATGACCCTTACCCCCAGCCTCGCCTTCTAACCATGACCCTTACCCCCAGCCTCACCTTCTAACCATGACCCTTACCCCCAGCCTCACCTTCTAACCCTTACCCCCAGCCTCAAGTTCTAACCGTGACCCTTACCCCCAGCCTCACCTTCTAACCATGACCCTTACCCACAGCCTCACCTTCTAACCGTGACCCTTACCCCCAGCCTCGCCTTCTAACCGTGACCCTTACCCACAGCCTCACCTTCTAACCCTTACCCCCAGCCCCACCTTCTAACCGTGACCCTTACCCCCAGCCTCGCCTTCTAACCGTGACCCTTACCCACAGCCTCACCTTCTAACCCTTACCCCCAGCCCCACCTTCTAACCGTGACCCTTACCCCCAGCCCCACCTTCTAACCATGACCCTTACCCCCACCTTTTAACCATGACCCTTACCCCCAGCCTCACCTTCTAACCATGACCCTTACCCCCAGCCTCACCTTCTAACCATGACCCTTACCCCCAGCCCCACCTTTTAACCATGACCCTTACCCCCAGCCTCACCTTCTAACCATGACCCTTACCCCCAGCCTCACCTTCTAACCATGACCCTTACCACCAGCCTCACCTTCTAACCGTGACCCTTACCCCCAGCCTCACCTTCTAACCACAACCCTTACCCCCAGCCTCACCTTCTAACCATGACCCTTACCCCCAGCCTCACCTTCTAACCATGACCCTTACCCCCAGCCTCACCTTCTAACCATGACCCTTACCCCCAGCCTCACCTTCTAACCATGACCCTTACCCCCAGCCTCACCTTCTAACCGTGACCCTTACCCCCAGCCTCACCATCTAACCATGACCCTTACCCCCAGCCTCACCATCTAACCGTGACCCTTATCCCCAGCCTCACCTTCTAACCATGACCCTTACCCCCAGCCTCACCTTCTAACCGTGACCCTTACCCCAAGCCTCACCTTCTAACCATGACCCTTACCCCCAGCCTCACCTTCTAACCGTGACCCTTACCCCCAGCCTCACCTTCTAACCATGACCCTTACCCCCAGCCTCACCTTCTAACCATGACCCTTACCCCCAGCCTCACTTTGTAACCGTGACCCTTACCCCCAGCCTCACCTTCTAACCATGACCCTTACCCCCAGCCTCACCTTCTAACCATGACCCTTACCCCCCGCCTCACCTTCTAACCGTGACCCTTACCCCCAGCCTCACCTTCTAACCGTGTCCTTTACCCCCAGCCTCACCTTCTAACCATGACCCTTACCCCCAGCCCCACCTTCTAACCATGACCCTTACCCCCAGCCTCACCTTCTAACCGTGTCCTTTACCCCCAGCCTCACCTTCTAACCGTGACCCTTACCCCCAGCCTCACCTTCTAACCGTGACCCTTACCCCCAGCCTCACCTTCTAACCGTGACCCTTACCCCCAGCCTCACCTTCTAACCATGACCCTTACCCCCAGCCCCACCTTCTAACCATGACCCTTACCCCCAGCCTCACCTTCTAACCATGACCCTTACCCCCAGCCTCACCTTCTAAACATGACGCTTACCACTATCCCAAACAGATCCTCTAACCGTGACCCTTGCTCCAGCTTCAGTTTTAAATTACTCAGAGCAGCAAGTAAAGCTGAATGGGAAGTGCACCGCCACCCCCTACAACCTCGTTTACCCGCAGTAACCATTCACAAAAGCCTGGTGTCTGGTACGTCCGGACACTGTATGTACCCCCCCAAACTCACCCTTTTCTTGTTCCCACCAATTAGCAGAAAGGCAAGATAAAGGGT
This sequence comes from Gastrophryne carolinensis, assembly GCA_027917425.1. Classification (NCBI taxonomy): domain Eukaryota; kingdom Metazoa; phylum Chordata; class Amphibia; order Anura; family Microhylidae; genus Gastrophryne; species Gastrophryne carolinensis. The sequence goes on from CM051235.1 coordinate 618,938,908, forward strand.
GCACGCTCCTAGGGCCGCAACCCAGCTCGCCTCTAGCTGAGGTGCGGTGCCTGTGCCAGCCATTCAGACATGCAAGGTACAAAGATTCATCCAGCTATAGAAATAGGGGCGTGACCCGCCACTGACAAGTCACATGCGCTGTTACCATGACAACACCAACACAACATCCACAGCTATGCTGCCTGGCAGGGCTGGCTCTAGGTTTATGTGGGCCCTTGGGCGGCATGGTCTCAATGGGCCCCTTTGTGGTGAAAGTGGACCCAGGATTTTCACTATCGGGGGTGCCCCGCTGTGTGAAACCCCCCAGAAAGCCCCTAAAATCTTACCTTATCGTCGACGAACAAGCCGCCGCCCATTCACAAAAGTTGCGTGGGTGCACGCCCTGCTAGAGGGACGCGCGGGAGGCGGCGGCTTATCCGTCGCCGATAAGGTAAGTTTTTAGGGGCTTTCTGGGGGGTTTCACACAGCGGGGCATCCCGATTTCGGATGCCCCACGGGGAGGGAGCTGATCGGGGGTGGGTGTTGGTCCACTTGAAGAGCTGCATCACATCACCGAGGGATATCCCAAATATGGATGCCCCCTAAGGATCATGCAATGCAAATCTACTTTGAAGCACACCAAACCCCTTTAAACCTGACCTAAACGAATCTAGATTCTCCTGATTTTGGATGCCCCTGTGTGTGACCGCCCCTCCCTTTCTTCAGTACTTTCCTGGAACTGGTGAATGCACTGTGGGATCGGCCAGTTTGAGTCAAAAGCCAAATCAGGGGGGCTCTTTCACAAACAGGGTCATCCCAAATAGAGATACCCCTGTAAAGTGGACCAAAACTCAGGGGTGGAATTGTTTGCATAGTGGGTATGCAAGAGATCCCAGGGGGTGTCATACAGTAGGGTATCACAGATTGGGATGCTCCTGTAAAGTGGACCAAAACTCAGGGGTGGAATTGTTTGCATAGTGGGTATGGCAGAGATCCCAGGGGGTTTTACACAGTAGGGTATCACAGATTGGGATGCTCCTGTAAGGTGGACCAAGATTCGGGGGTGGAATTGCTTGCATAGTGGGTATGGCAGCGATCCCAGGGGGTTTTACACAGTAGGGTATCACAGATTGGGATGCTCCTGTAAAGTGGACCAAGATTCGGGGGTGAAATTGCTTGCATAGTGGGTATGGCAGAGATCCCAGGGGGTGTCACACAGGAGGGTATCACAGATTGGGATGCTCCTGTAAAGTGGACCAAGATTCGGGGGTGAAATTGCTTGCATAGTGGGTATGGCAGCGATCCCAGGGGGTTTTACACAGTAGGGTATCACAGATTGGGATGATCCTGTAAAGTGGACCAAGATTCGGGGGTGGAATTGCTTGCATAGTGGGTATGGCAGAGATCCCAGGGGGTGTCACACAGGAGGGTATCACAGATTGGGATGCTCCAGGGATAGGAAATCAGCTGGGGGTGGGCACCGTTACCGTTACAGATTTTTCGGGCCTCCCTAAGTGACACCCCCCCTCCAGCGTGCAGTTATCGTATGGGTCGGTCATCAGCCAATCGCGTTGGATCTCTGAGAAAGAAACACAAAAGTTATCATGACGTGACAAGTGCTGCGTGGCAATTTAAATATGTCAATGAGGCTTATTAAATAGCTGATGTCAATTATAAAAATAATAGAGCCTTTATGTTATAATAACTATACCTGCCGTGCACAGGGAACGGGACTGAACACAAAACTTCCGCCACTTCCAGCGCTAAGCATTGTGGGAAGAGGTCACAAGGGCTGTTGTCACGTGACGTCCTCCTAACTTAGAAACAGTTGACGGTGACGACTCTTTTGCCTGTCTCGCCGCACTGTTTACGTCACGTGATGTTCCTCTGCCTCCCGTCTATTATAAACAGCTGACGCGTTTAAATTATGTCCACGAGACAGTAGCGGCCTCCGCCATTTTGTCGTAGCCTGATCACATGGGCATAATGTCATCAGAGGTCCTTTCACTGGCTAAGGAATTAGCATATATCTTCGAGCTTCACACAAGAACAGGAGGCAAAAAAAATCACCAAGTAAGTGGCTGCTTCACACATCTGCACAATCACTAACTCTACTGGAAAGTCCCCCCACACACCCCAAGTGTGTGTATATATATATATATATATATATGTGTTTCTCTCAATTCAAAAAAGCTTTATTGGCAGAAAAAAGCAAAATTGCCAAAGCAGAAGAGAATAATAGGTGAGTTGGTGGGGGGGAAGTAAAGGGTTGGATGTGGGGTTATAGGGGCAGGATTGGGGGATAATAGTCCTGTGTTCTTAGTTGGTGGGAGTTGGAGACACAAAGGAGGCAGTAAATGTGTGGGGTGGGGTAAAGGGGCATTTTAGGGGTCTGACAGGCCATAGATTCTAATAGTTCTCTTAGTTGGTGGCAGGTAGAGACATATACAGTGCAGTAGAGAGGTGGAGTATATAACAGTCTCTGTGTCTTTTCTCTCTCAGTGTATGTGTGTCATCTGTGTGTGCGTGTGTCTCTCTCAATATCTCTCTCTCTGTGTTGTGTGTGTGTCGCTCTCTCACTATTTGTCCCTCTGTGTGTGTTGTCCCTCTCTTTATCTCTGTCATCTGTGTGTGTGTTGTCCTTCTCTTTATCTCTCTCTGTCATCTGTGTGTGTGTTGCGCTCTCTCTCTCTCTCTCTCTCTCTCTCTCTCTCTCTCTCTCTCTCTCTCTCTCTCTCTCTGTCATCTGTGTGTGTGTGTTGCTCTCTCTTTGTCCCTCTGTATGTTTTTGTGTATCTCTCTGCCCCTCTCTCTCGCTTTGTGTGTCTTGTCTCCCTCTCTGTGTATATGTGTCATCTGTGTGTGTCACATGCTCTGTCTCCCTTTGTGTGTCTGTGTCTTGTGTCTCTCTCTGTCTGTGTGTGCGTCGCACTCTCTCTCTCGCTTTGTCTGTATGTGTGTCTTGTCTCTCTTTTTCTTTGTGTATGTGTGTCATCTGTGTGTGTCACACTCTGTCTCTCTGTGCCCCTCTCTCTCTTTCGCTTTGTGTGTCTTGTCTCTCTCTCTCTCATTGTGTGTGTGTGTGTGTGTGTCGCTCCCTCTCTCTGTCTCCCAATCTCTCACTTTCTTTCTGTGTGCCTTTCTCTGTGAAGGGGACAGAAGCAGGGATCCCAAATCAAGATAGACCCAAGCTGCAGGGGTCAGATGCCCAAAAGTCTATTTTGACTGTCTCTTAAAACCAGATCAATTGTCCAAAAATGACCCCTGTTCAGTTTATTCATAGTGTGTGTGGGGGGGGGGGGGGCACCTCTGTGTGTCTATCTTCCTAGTGAATTGGCCATCAGGGATTTGGGGCCCTAACGTATCCTGGAATCCTATGCGGGTGGCAGCTGGACACACAGGAGGTGGCTGCGGCTCTCTGTGCAGCGTAGTAAGCTGGGGGGGGGGTGCTGGGCAGCTACAGCGACTTGGGGGCGGAGTTACAGGATGCGGGGCGCCCCGCTGTGTGAAACCCCCCAGGTTACCCACTCCAACTCATCTTACCCCGGTCCTACAGCGCATGCGCAGCCTCCCGTCTAATCTTTGTGCTCGACTGTGCTGATGCAAACTCGTCTAAGCAGCCGGGTCTAACCGAGCGGCACAAAGCGCAGCTTCTAACAGGGAGCGTGCCCGTGCTGGCCATTCACAAATGCCTGGTGCGGGCACGTGAAAAACAGCTCTGATGTTGTAATTAATGGGGAGCAAGGGCAGCATCTGCAGCGGCACGCAAGCTCCTCCCCCAGGCTATCTGAATGGCTGAGGGAGCAGCTCACACACAGCCCGAGGATGCAGGGGAACACGGCCACACTTGCTCCCCACTGTAAACAATCAGCCATGCGTAGGGGGGGGGGGGGGCGGCTTGCCTGCGTGCGCGTAGGGGGGGGGGGGCGGCTTGTCTGCGTGTGCCTCCGTGGGGGGGGAGCGGCTTGCCTGCGTGCGCATGTGGGGGGCCTGCGTGCATTTGTTTGGAGGGGGAGGCTTGCCTGTATGCATGCATGTGGGGGGGGCTTGCCTGTATGCGTGCGTGTGGGGGGGCTTGCCTATATCTGCAATCTTCCCCTATATTCAGTCGCTTTCCCACTCATGCCGTCTGCACCTCAGAAACATTTCTAGAATCCGTACATTTGTTACAGTGGAAACAGCAAAAACTGCCATTCACTTTCATGGTCTACCCTTGGGGCTGATTCAGAGCCAGGTAGACAATGAAAGTCAGCAAATTTTCACCAGGCTCTGAATTGACCCCTATGACACCAGATCCACGGGTCTGGTGAGGTGGATAACCCTATTCCCATCCTTCACCTCCGAGGCCATCCTGAAGGCTTTTAGCTACGCGCAATGGTGGACTGGGGCCAAACAAAAGTCAGCCCTGGGTTTTTCCAGCCCCTGGCCGGCCCGGGACAACCCTGCTGAGGCCCCCAACCATGATGCCGGGGCTATAGCATTGGGGACTGGAGTTCCTTGGCTTGTGGGTATCGTGGGGCTGGGTACAGGAGGGCAGGGATTTAATGTGAGTGTTAAAAGCCGCAGTGCTAACTGGCCCCAAAGCAGAGCGGGCATTGTCCCGGGTCTACCTATGGCCAGTCTGCCCCTGGCTACGTGTGGAAATGCTTACCAGCGTCATCCCATAGGGAAATGCCCTTTTAATAGGGGTGATGGGGACTGACTTATGTCTCAAGTTTGTAGAGGCAGTTGCAGATCTATATCATCAGCTCTAAATAACACCAATGGTAAGGCTACAGGGCTAGCCCTCCTATATGTCCTCAAATATAAGGCTGCACACAACTTATAAAATTAATTAGAGGTTTATTGCTCACATGGATCTTTAAATGTACAGACAACATAAATCTTGACAAAACACTCTATAAAAAACATATAATTAAAAACCAACAGTGGGGAGGAGCATTAGGGCTAATTTCATGACACCAAATGATTTCATGACTGACAAATAATAATCAAAATAAAAAATAAACATCCTAAGATTTTTTTATGAGCTATGTACCATACACCCCAGCATGGGCAATATTGGGGTATTAAAAGGTTGGCCAACATTATATCACCAGTGGCTAGCAGCATTAGATCACCCCTGTTTGGAAGCTCAACTCCTTAAGGAGGTTCATGCAGAGAGGTTCTCTGGTACATGGGAAAGCCTGATAGACACCTTCCCGCAAGACCTCAGAGCTAGTTTAGCCACAACTTTCAGCTTAGCTTTATGCTTATCAGGTGACCACAGGAAGAACCAGGGCTGCGATACTAGGGAGAAAGAATAGATTCAAGTATCACCGAATGAAATATTGCGATACTTGATCAGATCAATTTTTTCTGACACCTCTAATATACACTGTGTCCGAGATGCTTTCTGTTTCCTCTATATTGTCAGATATCAATCAGATATCAATATGGTCCTATGTGAATATTTATTGACCACTAGATGGAGACAAGGTTCAAAAATCTATGGCTGCCTCTGCTTCTATGTGAATATATACTGCTTGGAAGCATTGCTAAAGGATGTTTGCCTCACACCCACTGTGCCTTCAAAAACTTTTTTCTCTATATACCGGTACTCTGTGACCCAACCAGTAATTAATGTGTTGTTGTGTGTGTATATGAAATATATATCTCACCCTCACTACATACATACTGTACATGGTCAATGGTGATAACCCCTCAAATGTGTCCTCTCCTACTGGTTTGAGTAATAAAACACCCAGTGTGGTTGGAAAGCAAAATAAACAAATCACATCAACAGATCTCAAAGTCAGAGAGCAAGGTTCCTCTCCTGCATGTGCCCCCCCCTCCCTTGGAATGTGTTCAGTTGGTATCATATAGCAGAAATGAGATTGGAATATTCTGAGACAGGCTGTGATACCAGCACCAGCCGCCTGGTAGGAGGTGTAGGGAGACCCCCTCCTCTTCTTGGGCCTATAAGCATGGCTGGCAAGAATGGCCAGGGACACTTGAGTCTTACCATCCAGGGTGACACGCGCTCCATTCGAACATCTAAGGAGGAGATCAGAAACAGTTGGTCATTGGGAAAAGTGTGAGGACTGACAGACAATTGATTCGATCGAACCGCGCCCGGACTCCTAAGTATTGTCCCTCTTTCATTTGTATTGCCATCTATTCATTTGTACCGTTCTTTACAGTTAATCCTGTTTAATCACCTTGCACCGTTTTTTGTGTTTTTTGTGTTTTTTTTTTTTTTTTTAAATAAATTCTGAAAATACAGCAGAGGGTCACTGATGCTCCGAACTAAGGATCTAAAATAGCTGACGCTTGTTCTGAGGAGCCTGGCTACATTACTTGCCTAGGACGCTCGATCGCCCCCTGTGCCTGGAAGTGGTCGTGGGTTGATTGATTCATTTGATCTGATTGTGTTGTGTGTGACTTATAGTTATAGATAGTGGAGAACACACCACTATTCATGTTCTGGTGGCAGCCTTATATAGCCACGCTTGTTGCCAACTGAACGACATCTAATATCGCGGTGACACATGTGGGGTGCATCCTCTTAGTTATTTGCAAGCTCAGTTCTTTGTAGATACAAAGAGGCAAATGTCCCTACCCTCCGGTCTACCCCTGAGATATACTAATTAAATGATATATGTATGTTCTTTCTTACTTTTGCGAGGCAACTTGCTAGTGTGGTGTGCGTCAGAGCAGTAGCCAGGCTTTCTAGCACCTGGGACAAAGTTTCAAAATGGCGCTTCCCACATGTGTTAAGGTCTGCCCTTTGGTGCCCCCCTGACCTGCTGCACCTGGGGCACATGCCCCTCTGACCTAGCTATGCCCCTGGTGTGCATTACTTGATTACTGGTTAACCTGTTAGCAATACCTGGCTGTACTCAGCATAGGATATTATCCCAATTACCGCCTCCTTGCACATACACCCCCTACTAAAGTTAAATTGTTGTGTTGGCACTTCGTGATAAACCAGTTTTGGGTTGCAGTTTGGGCAAGGATCGGCATCACTGCCCTAGGACCTGGTGAAATGAGTTTACTCCTCCTCAACCTGATAAATTACTACTAATCACTCACCTCTTTCTAAACGTACCCGCACCCCAAACAGGTCAGCAAATGCAATTCCCTGCTGAGCTGATCATTTTCTCTAAGGCATCTGATTGTTGTTCACATCCTCCTACAGTATTATGTTTATTTACCTCGGCTCCACACTTTCCTTTGTACCTAATATTTAACAGAATTTTTTTCCAACAGTATGGAGACCAGAATCCGCTATCTTAAGATCAGGAAGGTAGTTCCTCTGAGAAATCGGCCATCTCAAATGGTAAGGTTGGGGCTCCTCATTTAGTGTGTGTTGGTAAGAAGCTTCCGGAGGAATAAAATGTTTATGATCTCAATTATTAAATCGCTGATATTATTGATGTATATAGGTAACTTGGATGAATGTGGAATCTGTGGATGTTTACCTGCTGTTTCTGCTTCTGATCCGGGGCTGGCTGATTCAGAGGAAATAATGCACATATAATTATTATCTCAAGTAATGTTATGTCTGGGTTTTTATCCTAGGAATTATTTGATAATGATGACTATTTAACTGAAACCATATGTTTTGTGTCTAGGCTAAGGAGATAGTATTTCATGCCTGGGAGGGGAAAAAGGTTTTACCAGAGAGGATAACTTTTAAGGAGGAAATGGGGATTGCTTTTGTCTCTTTGCTTTTTCCTGCTTTTAGGAATGGAAGGGACATGAAGAGCTGCAACGCAGGGAGTATGAGGGGCTGGGCAGAGAGACAAAAGGCCCTAGTTGAATAACTTGAATTAGCCTGAGAGAGCGAGAGAGAATTGTGGCATTTTGTATGGACACTGCTTACATTTCTGGACATTGTAAATTTATATCATATTTACACCATTCATACTATTATTTTAATTAAATCCACTTATCAATTTTTGGTTTCGGCCAATACTTTAAATTACCTTAAATTACAATAGCTGAGATCATTTCTGGATGGCCCAATACTTCTTGTTAAAATGCAAAGCAAGGCAAGGAACATATTACAGTAAGCACTTAAACCCAATCTGGCAACTCAATCCTAGAAAGAATCTCAATCAGTGTCATAACTTGGTTAACCCTCTCTAACTGAATATGTTCCACCACCAGGAGGACATTGGATTATTCAACGAGGTGGCCATTTGCTTCTCCCAAGAGGAATGGGACTGTTTAACCGAAGGAGACAAAGATGTCTACAAGGAGGTGATGATGGAGAATTACCAGACCCTCCAGTCTCTAGGTACAAGATTCTGTTTAACTTTGTTAAGGCTCCAATATACAAAATGCCCCCATACAACGACTTCTGTGATTAATGGTATCAGGGCAGATAATACCCTAGTTTTCAGAGAAAAATTATTTCTCTAGAGCCGCGCTACACAATTAAAAAGAATCAGATAAACATTAAAACATTAAACATTAATAGTACAGAATTCTAAAAGGTTTAAATTGGTCCAGCGCAGGGAGTCCAAAAGGCTGTGTCAGTAACAGCCTCACAAATAAACAATGAATAAAACTATGTAGTTACATAGAACTGACTCCGCGGGAAAGCAAAGCGTTAAATGTCTCTATAAACTTCACCAGTAGTGCTCGTCTTATGTCACGTGACCCAGCCACCAGTATTAAGTTGCACGTACCAGATAAAGATTTAGAAAAGGCCCATCAATAATAATGTCGGCTCCTCACAGGTACACTGATCCACAATACAATCTTGTTCCACTAAATTAGCCTCCGTTCTCTCAAATGTATTTTCTCAGTAATATGCAAGGGGAAGATCAAAGTGCAGACATAGCATAATACCGTTTTCCAAATGGTTAAAAGTAAAAAACTTTATTGCGCTTACCCTCCAGCAGGCTTAAGCGTTCATGTAAAACACAATCCAGCAGAAAACACATCTAGTGTCTTCCTATGTTCCTCCTTGGATCGTCCAACAGGATAAAAAACCTCGCCACCCCGGCCGTGGGTGATGCCTAATGAGAAAGTCAGAATCGACGAAACGCGTTGGGCGGGACCCTCCACTGCGTCATCACGCTCAATCTGACTGCCACTAGCAGCGGTTTCGCTTTTACTCGCATCACCCACGGCCGGGGTGGCGAGGTTTTTTATCCTGTTGGACGATCCAAGGAGGAACATAGGAAGACACTAGATGTGTTTTCTGCTGGATTGTGTTTTACATGAACGCTTAAGCCTGCTGGAGGGTAAGCGCAATAAAGTTTTTTACTTTTAACCATTTGGAAAACGGTATTATGCTATGTCTGCACTTTGATCTTCCCCTTGCATATTACTGAGAAAATACATTTGAGAGAACGGAGGCTAATTTAGTGGAACAAGATTGTATTGTGGATCAGTGTACCTGTGAGGAGCCGACATTATTATTGATGGGCCTTTTCTAAATCTTTATCTGGTACGTGCAACTTAATACTGGTGGCTGGGTCACGTGACATAAGACGAGCACTACTGGTGAAGTTTATAGAGACATTTAACGCTTTGCTTTCCCGCGGAGTCAGTTCTATGTAACTACATAGTTTTATTCATTATCAGGGCAGATAGTTGACTTGCTCTTGCTAATTTGAGGAGGACTCTGACACAATTACTTTGAGCCAGGCTTCAATGGATTCTTCCTCCACTACAGTTACATGTCAATGTAGAGGAAGCCTTTTTCTTTTCATTTATCATTTGTCTCTTCACTGCCCCCTCTTAGTGGGGCGCCAGCTTTTCTCAGCAGCCCAGTTGCTATGAATAGTGATGAGGAGAATTTGTTTGACAGTCAGCCTTGGTGTGTGTTTTGGAGTTGGTGGCGGTGGAAGCGGTGTCAGAACAGGGAAGTGGCGGGGATCAGGAGGAGGAGTATGATGATGTCATTTTGGACAGGGCCTGGGAACCAGGCAACAAGGAAGGGACATTGTCAGAGCAGGCAATAACGGCGACAAAGAGCTAAGCCAAGGTAGGACCAGATCATCTGCAAAACAGCACAGTGCAAGATCTGCAGTTATGATCTGCTGAGGAGCAGTTGACGGCGACACTGATGCTGCTATTGCAGACTCCAGGGAAAAAAGCCTGCCAAAGGAGGTGCAAAGTCTGGTGGTGGTGGAAAAGCTTGCTCTGTATGGTACTGTGCCATGTGACAATTCTTTTGTACCTTCCCAGAGTAACAAAACCTGGCATAGTGCCGGATCTGCAAGCAGCACAAATCTAGTAACTACGGCTCTACCTAGGCACTTATAGTGGCATCACAAGGCTGCCTGGGACAATCAAAATGCCTTGCAAATGCCCCATCAATTGCTCTTGCTGATGCTGATGGTGCAGCTCCTTTAACCTGTCATCTGTCTAGTAGCCAGGCCTCATCCATAGGCAGTACAGTCTGTCTTATCATCATAATCTAGTGCTCCTCCTCCATCCCATCAGTTATCTATAATGGAATCTATATCCACCAGACAACAATATGCATGCAGTCATCCGGTTGTTGTGCAGCTGAACGCTCTCCTGGCCAAGTTGTTGGTGGTGCAGTCGATGCCACACCACCTAGTTGAGTCCTCCGCCTTTAGGCAACTAATGGGGTATGCCCAGCCCAGGTGGTATGTCCCCAGTCTCCTTTTCTTACCCAACAAGGCCATCCCCGACTTGCACAGTTACGTGGAAGAGAAAGTGGCGCTGTCTATGCTACTGTCAGTGTTCAGCACAGTGCATGCAACAGTAGATACTTGGAGCAGTAGCTACGGCCAAGGGCAATACATGTGTCACGGCCCACTGGGTCAACCTTGTGCAGCACGATGCTCCGACGCAACAAGGTCAGGCATTATAAACACCTCTGTGTTTGTGCCGATCCGCTTCAGCTTTGGACACCAGACGCCTATCCTCCTCCTCCTCAACAGATGGGAGACAGCAGGGTGTAGCTTACCCTCCTCCTCCTCCATCATTTCATCACTGCAAGGCGCAGCACTGCCACGCTGTATTACAAATGCTGAGTCTGTGTGAAAAAAGCCAAACTGCCGAGGACTTGCTGCCATGCATGAGGAAATCTCCCTCTAGCTGTCTCCACGTCAACTTTCACTAATGTGGTTGTGGATAACGGGATGAACATTGTGGCTGCACTGTGTCTAGGTTGCGTAATCCATGCCCCATGACTGGCACAGATAGTCAATCTAGTCCTCAAACTCTTCTTTAAAACATATGTTGGTCTGATGGATGTTCTGGCCATGTCCAGGAGGGTATGTGTTCGCAATAGCTGATCCTATGCCTTCAAACACACTCTCCTAGACTTGCAGAGCTAGAATGGTCTTCTCGAACACTGCTTAATCTGCGGTGTCCCGAAGCGCTGGAATTCCACCCATATGCTGGACCTCCTCAACCACCAGAACAAGGAGGTGAATGATTTCTTCATGCAGCAAACAGCCAGCTTTTCCAGCCAGTGTGATTTTCAGCTCCGGCATTGGCAGATGATCAGAGGCACGTGTCATGTGCTGAGGCCTTTTGAAGAGGTGACAAGATTTGGGAGGAAGGATCCTGTCTGTTTCCTGGCTCTTTGGATCTTCAAGAAAAGGTGGAGGAGGAGGATATCAGACCCCAGAAGGTGGATTTAGAGATGGGAACAACCAATTTATCACAGGAAGAGATAGGGGAGGAGGCACACGATGATGACTGTGATCATAATGATGATGGTGATGATGATGATGAACAAACATGGCAATATGGAGCGGAGCTAGATCCAACCGGGGCCCTTGGAGATGCTGGCGAGGGTGGTGAGCTGGATACTCGGTTGCTTGCGTGCTGACATCCACATTGTTAGAATGAAGCAAAAGGACTGGCATACTGGGTCACTACACTTTTAGACCCTCGGTATGAAGCCATAAACAATTTTTTTATTTTTTACACCTTCTGAGAAAATGGCTTATCACCGAGAGAAGACATGCAGCCAGTTAGCCATGGCTTTCAAATGGCAGACACCTGCCGCAAGCATGTCTGCTGGGGTGTCCACACTCCGCTCCCCGCCAAGTCAATGTGCCACCTCTCCAACAGGTGGCAGCAGCATGCAACTCTTGAGAATATGATGTACACGTTTTTACATTGTCATGGAAGGGATGTTCATCACCAGCAGCAGCACCACCACCACCTGAACAGCCAGATGGACTCCTACCTCGACTGTGCCCTTTCTTAGTTATACACTGAGCTCAGACCCCTTGAACTTCTGGGTCAACAGATTGGACCATTGGCCAGAGCTAGCACAGTTTGCTATGGGGGTCCTGTCCACCTTCAAGCGTAATGTCAAGGGTTTTCAGCGCGACAGGTTGTCCGACAAAATCGTCGAAAAACAAACTTTTATGAAGATTAATCAAGCGTGGATAGGTGATGTTTTTAAAATCCCTGATACTGCCTGATGCCACTGATTAGCATACCAATACTACTACTACCAACAGTGTCACCTCTGCCAGGCCAACACACATGCAGGTCAACCCTGTGATGCCCAAAATAGGCAAATTTGTCAAGGCTTGCCAAACCCGCTGCCACCCCCCTTTACACCTACCCAACTACCATAGGTCTCCTGTCCCTCTACCAATCCCACTGCTACCTCCCGTTACAAATTGGACAATTTTCTGAGGGCTTGCTCATTACTACCAGGACTACACAACCGCAAGTCAACCCCCTGTGATGCTCAAAATGGTTACATTTTTCAATTTTTGCTTGTAAAAAGCCATTACTTCACTTTGCAGAAATGCAAACCCTGTTGCTTCTTCCTATTTTTATGTGCTTTAAACTATGAAAGACTGACACGAACTACTGATTTGTATGCTAATTAGTCCGCTAAAACATGTTTTTATACAGCCTTGGATGACTTCAGAGTGTAATAAAGGACTTTTAGGGCCGTCGGCTAATGTTTTCCATGCGTTTCAGTCAAAAGTTTGTTCGAAACTAATTTGGACATAAAACAAACTTTTTCTGAAAAGAGTTTGGCGAATTGCTGAACCGAAGTTTTGGAGAAAAGTTCGCTCATCTCTAGTTGTCACAAATCATGCCTGCATGTGGTTTTAACCTCTGATAGATTTGAGTAATTTTGTAATCACTGTTCCTCTATATACACAGGGCAGATCAGCATGAAACCCACAATAATAACCAAGATTGAGCAAGGAGAAGAGCCTTGTGTGGGAAGCCTTGTGAAACCAGTCAAAGTGGACTTACCTGGAATATGCCATAAAGGTCAGTATTGTCAAGGTACTTTTCCATGTTTGCTAAAATACTAAGCTTGAACTGTAAAATGCTTTCAAAAGTCAACCGGGATTATTGACTATTATAATTAATAATTGTTGCTGGGCGAACCTGAACCACAAAGCTTCAGCCAGAAGTGTTCAGCGTTCAGGCCCAACACTAAAGCTGTTTGATGGGCTTCTGAGCAGTCCATCAAACAGCTTTTAGCCCTCCTGTCAGTCAATGAGGGCAGTCAGTAGGCTGACAATCTTGCTGCCTCACCCAGTCCCACCCCCCAACCAATCAGGAAGGGGAGTAGGCATGGCATAGGTGGGGCTGGCCGGCAGCTGGGAATGGCCACAAGCTGGCATTTACTACGGTGCCCAGCTTGAGGCCAGCAAGCACACAGCCTGTTATGGTTCTGTCATGCAGGCTGTGTTGGCAACATACAGGCAGATCAGACTGGGTCAGACAGGTTGGGTCGGCAACTGGCAGGCAAATCGGACATGGGCAGGCAGGCTGGGCAACAGGCATGCATATCAGTGGTTATAAAGGCTGGGTCAGCAACAGGCAAGCAGAATAAACATAGTCAGACAGGCTGGGTCGGCAAAAGCCAGGCATATCAGATATGGTCAGACAGGTTGCGTCAGCAACTAGCTGGCAGATCAGATGTGGTCAGATAGGCTGGGTCGGCAACAGGCAGGCAGATCAGACGTGGTCAACGTGGTTGGATCGGCAAACCACCCTGGAGGGGGGGTATGAAAATGGCAGGATGCGGGAAGCCAATTGGTGCCAGAGGTGATGTGGACCATGCCCTTGAAAGCAGAGCTTTCAGAGAACGATGTGCACACCAGGCAATGTCGCCACTCAACCCAGCACCAACTGGGATGGGCTCCAGGTTACGAGAAGACGGCGAGGAAAAATGTGTTTTTGTTGCTTTAATTTTCTACTAACGTGGCTCCTGAACAATAGGAAATTACTCTTATATAATATACTTCTGTGTATCTCTTATTTGTTTCCCTGTAGATTTAACCCAAAGTTCCTCCAAAGGATTCCTTGATCCCAGTTGCACACATAACTTGGTGGAAAAAATTTCCTCTGGAAATAATCCCAAAAGAACAAAAGCGACAACAAAAAATAAGAAACCAAAGTCAGGGAAAAGTAACGCAATGGCCGTGCAAAGCAAAAGTAATATGCTGGAAAAGAAACCTGAAAATGCTCAAACTTCCAGAAAAGAAAAAGTGAAAGAGAAGGGAAATAAAAAGGGTCGCGCAGGGAAGAAAAATCTCATCTGTCCAGAGTGCGGGATATCAAAGAGTTGCCAATCAGAACTGATTAGTCATATGCGTTATCACACTGGAGAGAAGCCATATGGCTGCCCTGAATGTGGGAAACATTTCTATAACAAACCAGACCTTAATGCCCATCTTCGAATTCACACTGGAGAGCGGCCATACTCGTGTTCCAAATGTGATAAATGTTTTATCTGCAAGGGCGATTTACGAAAACATGAAATGATCCACGATGATGTCAGACCGTACTCGTGTGATGAATGCGGGAAGGCATATAGAAATAATGCCACATTACTGGTCCATTCTAGAACCCATACAGGAGAGCGCCCATTCTCGTGCCCTGAATGTGGGAAGAATTTTATCAGTAAGGCCAAACTTACCCGTCACTTGGAAGTCCACATAGACAAAAAGCAATATTCCTGTTCAGTGTGCCAAAAAAGATTTAAGGTGCGCTCTTCTCGCGATAAGCACGAGATGGACCACGCTGGAGATAGACCTCATTCTTGTTTGGAGTGCGGAAAACAATTTTTCACAAAATCACTGCTTGAGGATCATCTCAGGAGGCATTCTGGGGAAAAGCCCTTTATCTGTTCCGAGTGCGGGAAAGGCTTTGCCACTGCCGGCCTAGTCAGAAAACATCAGGCAACTCACGTCAAAGAGAAGCTTTACAAATGCTCTGAATGTGGCAAAGCATTTGCCACCAAAGGCTACCTTACATGTCACATGAAATATCACACAGGAGACAAAAAATGGAGCTGTACTGAATGTGGCAAAAGTTTTGTTTCTAATTCAGCTCTTCTGAAGCACCAGGCGATCCACACTGGAGAAAGACAGTTTGAATGTTCTGAATGTGGGAAACGGTTTCGAGACAGCTACACTCTTACCACCCACCTTAGAAGCCACACTGGAGAACGGCCTTTCGAGTGTTCTGAATGTGGGCAGACATTCATTACGAAGTCCCACCTCAATGTCCATGCCAGGAGCCACACGGGGGTGAACCCATACTCCTGTTCAGAATGTGGAAAGTCCTTTGTGCAGAAATGTTCTCTAGAGGAACACACCAGAATCCATACGGGAGAGAAGCCACATGTGTGTTCAGAGTGTGGGAGAGGGTTCATTTGCAAAAAGTCACTCTCCATACATCTGGTTTGTCACACCGGGGAGAAACCATTCTCCTGTACAGAGTGTGGGAAACGCTTTTCTCATATTGATAGTCGTAAAAGGCACATGAGCAGAAGACACAGAAAACTGGAGCAGTGTAAAAAGCAATAAACCAGTTTCTTCTTCCCTTAACCCAAGTAATAATAGTCCAGATGTTCATATTAAAGATCATACAGCAAGGTTTCCATATGTGAATGAATGGATAGATGACTCCCACCTGCAATGTTTCCAAAATAACTTTCTCTGGATCACCTAAGGCTCATTGTTTGTCCATTCCCTATAGATTGGTGAATAGTGTGTCTTTTCTTTAGTGTTAAGAGCTATGTAACTATGTTCATAAGAGGACACACAATGAGCACCTACAATGAGTGAGTGGGGTCTCTTGTGTGGAATTATTTCTTGAAAACACATCTGAGACCATATGAGGCTTAGGAAGATGTCCAACAAAAATGAGGATCTCTCCAAAAGTCTCTGTTATCCCAGTTACTCCATTTCTTCTTTGAATGATATCACATGTTGCTCTGCCACAGTGGTCTTAGAGGACACCTCCATGCAGGGTCGGATAAACCGCAACCAATATTGCTTGATCCTCTTAGGCACCCTGATAGGCTGCTGGTGGGGCAAGAAAATGTGGATGTGACAGGTATGGGTTGCCTGGTCTTGGGGACAGAGGACTGATTTCTTTATGCCCAGGCCAGACCAGGTTTGGCTACTGCACAAGGCAGACCAAATGTTTTGCTAATGTCCAAGACAGGGTTAATAATAAATGTAGGTTTGAATATTGTTATAAAGCAATCACATCAAAATAAAAAGCTTTTTCTTTTATTATAAACGAGATAAAGAAATATATGTAATTTATAACTTATTATAGCTATATAATGGGGGTTGGAGCTTGCCATAACCGGGTGAGGACGTGTGACTTATCTGCTCCTGGCCACATTAGCTATTATAAGCACCTTTTGGGGGACAACTGCCCGAGATCACCCACCCAGCAACCCATTTTGGGGTCTGGCAGGCTCTGCGGAGGAGACAGGCTGCCGCAGCGGGAGTGTGGCGTGTGATGGACGGCCGGACGGAGCGAGGAGAGGGCTGGCGGCCGCCATCTTGGCCCCTACACTGAACTTTCCCTCCAGAAGCTGACGGTGCGGAGTGAAGCTCTGTAAAGAGGACGGAGCCAGCAGAGGATCGGACGCTTCTCCCTACCTCTCTGTTGGTCTGGAGATCTCTGGTGTAGAGGAAAAGTGCAGGGCTAGACAGCCTGAAGCCAGGCAACTAAGAAGAGCGGCAGCGTGAGCCTGCAGGGCAGCAGATTCCCCCTCCTGTGCCCCAGGCTTTCAACAAGACAGCCTGCTTCTGATGCAAGGTGAGCGAGGCTGAAGGGGAGGGGTTGAAACCGCTCCCAGCACGCTGAGGAGAGAGGGGGGGAGGAAAGGACGCAGCAGTAGGACACGTGGAGCCAGGTGGGGAGAGAGAGTTTCCCCAGCTGATTTATCTTGCACATGCTGGCTCAGGAGAGGAACAGAGAGCCTGTCCCATACCATCATATGTGCATATAAAGTCACTGCAAAAGGGCTCTGTTGGTGTTTGTGTCCCTATTAAACTCTGCGTAGCCCCCCCCCCCCCGGAGAATTCCACACATGCAACATGGTGGGTGGAAATAAAGCCAAAGACGCCAAGGGCCATGCTAAGAACACAGCGGAGCAGGGCGGACTGCAGACCCAGACCTGAGCGGCTCTGTGGCCTCAGATAGTTCATCTTCTGAAAGCACTTTAAGCGAAATTTGGTCCCATCTAAGATCAATGCCTACTAAAGATGACATAGCTGCGGTTTCACGCTCCATCGGGGAGAAATTCTCAGAGGAAGAGGTGATCTGAAACAGATGGACGCTCGAATGGCTACTATAGAACAAAAGCAAGAGGAAGATCGGAAGACGATTCAGCAGCTTAAAGAGAGACTCCAGTCGCAAGAAGCCGCGACAGCAGCCTTAACCCTTCATTTGGAGGACCTAGAGAACCGCAACAGACGGAACAACATCCACATCAGAGGGCTCCCAGAGGCGACACGAACGGAGGACCTCACTCTGACGTTGCAAGGCATCTTTTTCATCCCTATTAGGGGAACCCGCTGGGGGAGAGGCCAAAATCGAGATATTATCTATATAATAGCATGGTAACAAATGTAATAATAAGTCTATCTAGAGAAGTCAGTGGGATACATACTGCCTCACCACAGAAAGAGGACCATCATCTGTCTGACTCATCAGCCGTAGGAACTTGAGTAGGCAAAGACAAAAACAGTAAAGTTTGTGAAATAATTGAATGTGAAAATATTTCAATCATTCAACAGAACCTGGAAATGTGCATTTAAAACCATAGTCAGTGACCGTGGCATTGCAGCTGCTGGGAGCTTGATCTACTGATAAAGTGTCTGGGCCCCCATTCCACAGAACGTATTATGAGACTCAAATCTGTCCACACTGGTGATCCAGCAGCAGGCTTATTGCTGCTTGGGAAAGACATGGAGGAATGGCTCTACTATCAGAAACATGTGTAGCATTCAGTGGTGCACTGTTTTGCCATAGCACACAGTCCCTGTAGCACACAAGAGAGTCCTCTGCCTCCACATCACTTAATTTGACCTTGTCCCTTTCAATACCTTGCTCTAAAATCTTTAGTCTTACCATAACTGTGGCGTCCTCACATTGCTTCTCCAGATAATCTATTTCTGTCTATTTACAGGCTGCCTCTGCCCTCTGGTGAGCTGCTTCCATATTTGCTCTCTTGTGAGCTGCTTCTGATTCCATTTCTGCCCTCTGGCGAGCTGCTTCTGATCCCTCATAAGCCACCTCTGCCTCCATTTCTGCTTTCCCCCTCCTCTAGGGAGTCGGCCGCCATACGCATCAAGGCCCTCATCCTCATCGGCAAATAGGGACAGCGCGGCATCAAGATGCTGCCTCTTGCAGGCAGCCTTGCCCACCACCGGTCGGGCCAACTGCCTTTCAATGCTGGCCATGCGTAGTGCCAGATCAGATTGGGACCCCCTGCTAGTATCCCCCTCACTGGGGGCTAAATGCAGGCGCAGGGGTGTAGGAGATGCCGGAGGGAGTGCAGAACTGGGAAGAGAAGCGCTGAGTCCAGCCTGGTCCACAATAATACTTTGGGTGCACTGCACACAAACCGCGCCACCACCACTCAGGGGATGCCCCGCACATGACACATATCCGAGGCTGCCCCAATGGGCCACCAAGCTCGCTATCCCCAGAAGCCTCCATATGACGATTATCACAGGCACAATAGGCGAGTACAGGGTTAGGGCTAAGACAAGACACCCGGGATGCCCACTGAGAAGGCCAGGAGGGAAAAGGGGGGGGGGGGGGGATAGGACCGGGAGAAACCACAGCACACTGGTATCCCACCTGAAAGACATAATCAAAAAACACCTAAGTATCCCGCAGCGCATGCCCCAACAAGAATCCCCATGGAAGACTCACGGACCGAGAGCGCAGCGCGCGCAGCACACACAGGCGATCATAGTACAGGCTAAGATCCGTGGAGCGTAGACCTCTAGAGCCCGGTTCACCTGCAACAGAGCGTGGCAGCAAGATGGCGCCGCAAACCGAGCACCTCGATGGGCGGGCCGCGGGAGGATGACGCTTCATCCCGCGGCGCCGCCCCTACGAAAAGCGCGAAAACGCCGTCACATGACAGTGCAATAGAGCACAGTAGTAATAGCTCCGCCCGCCGCAGAGCGCAGCACGCCCACGGCGGTGGCGAGAAACGGTAACGGGGCACACTCCACAACCGCCACCCCCACTGACATCATCGTTGGGGAGAGGGGGAGCGGAGGAGAGGGCAGGCAGCGGCGTGAGCTGCACAGTTAAGGGGAACCAGAGGGGAGGGACGGGGGCAAGGGAGACATACATCCAACAGGGAAGGCAAAGATAAAAACGGGGAAGACTGCCAGGAACATAAGTCCCCTAACACAACTCACCCCCTACACTAGAAGGACAGCAGTGTCGAGCTTCATCCCTCAGCAGGATCACCATAAAAAGCATATGGCCGGCTACCCTTTGCTGTACAGGGTCTGCGGTTTGGAGCAGCGCTCCCCGAGCACCCGACCCTGGTGCTCCCCTACCGTCACCCGATCCGACAGCCGAGGCTGGAAGGCAAAGAGGGTCCGGAAGCGGGTGGAAATAGGCTTGCAGGGCCGAAGGCTTTGTTGTGACCCGGGGTCCGCCTCTGGTGAGGTTACCTGGCTTCCTGATGACACTGATAGACCGTTGTCAGACATTTTGGAGACATTGCACATCGCCCCCCCAGGTGGCAAAGAGGAAGCAGAGTGAGCTTTTTCGCCCTGATAAACAACGCTTGGAGTTCCCGGAGCAGGGCCATTTCTCCAATATGGTGCTCAAGGAGTGGGAACGTCCTAACAAATTGCCCACGGTGCCCAAGGGATTGGACAGAAGGTATCCCTTTTCTGCTGACCTGGTCAACCCGGTCATGCCGTCCCCTGACACTACTACACTGCGTGACAGCGCGGACCGGCGTTTGGATCAGCTGGCCTGTCATGCTTTCACCTTTGTGGGGGCAGGCCTGCGTCCAGTTTGTGCCGCAGCCATTACGGCCATTACCCTTAAGAAGAAGCTCAAGCGTCTTGCGGATGGCGCCATGGCTGGTAGGCGGAGGGAGGATTATAGGGCCCTCCTGCTTTGCTCTGATTTTGTTGCCTTTGTGCTGACCGCCATGGATGATGCCGTCCGGCTGGGCGGTAGGGCTTCGGCCCTCTTGGTGGCTATGCCCTTCACGGGACTTTGTCTCTTTGGTGAGCGTTTGGATGTCCTGGCCAAGGGTGGTAGGCTCCCTCAGCGTAGCATATAAGCAAAACAAAGCTGAGTTTCCGCACTCCAGATAAAGCAGGAGTGCTCGATCCGGGGCAGTCCCAAGCCCCAATAGTCCTTGGGTAGAAGAAAAGTTGGATCCGCACTTCCTTAAAAAATGAGTACTTTATTTCAAAAAATTACTAAAATCATTAGTGTCTCCAAGAGAAATCAAAAACATCCCTCAGCGTAGGAAGCAGCCTCGGCCCTTTCGGGGGCCCTCCTACTCTTCCTCCTCCTTTCGTGCCCCCAGAGGGGGTCGTGGCTCTCTCTTCTCGGATAGCCGCAGAGATTCTTGGGGCCGTGGCAGATCCCGCTTTCGTCCCGGTCTCTCTTGGGGTTCCAAGCCCAAACCCCCTGCCAAGGCCCCTCAGGCATGAGGAGGTGCCCTCACCCGTCCGGGTGGGGGGGCGGTTTCGGCTCTTTGCTCACGTCTGGAGGCTTCGCGTCTCAGACCGGTGGATTCAGGAGGTGGTGTCCTCCAGTTACAAGATAGAGTTTGCAGCCTGGCCACCCCCAAGATTCCTCAGATCCCGGATGTCTCAAAATCCTCTGTCTGCTCAGGGGTTGCGCCTAGCAGTTCAATGCCTGTTGGAGTCAGGAGTCATCTGTCTGGTACCTTACCAGGAACAGGGTCAGGGGTACTACTCCAATCTTTACACGGTTCCCAAAAAGGACAGTTCTCTGAGGCCCATCCTGGACTTGAAGGGTCTCAACAGGTTTGTCCGGTTGAAGCACTTTCGCATTGAGACTCTACGCTTGGCTGTCAGTCCCCTTTGGCCGGGCGACTTCATGACCACTGTGAACATCAAGGATGCCTATCTTCACGTACCAATCTTTCCAGGTCATCAGAGATTTCTGAGGTTCGCTTTGGAGGATCAGCACTACCAGTTTGTGGCCTCGGGTGTTCACCAAGGTGCTGGCGGGCGTAATGGTGCTTCTGAGGAACCAGGGCATTCGCATCCCCCCTTACCTGGACGACATTCTGATTGCTGCTCAGTCTCTTCTCATCAGGCCAAGAAGGATACTCAGGTGGTGACGTCCACTCCCGAGTCCTTCGGCTGGGTGATCAACTATCCCAAGTCTTCACTGTCTCTTTCTTTGGCGAGATCCTTTCTGGGCATGACTCTGGATACCTTTTAAGGTCTAGGTATTTCTCCCTCAGCAGAAAGTGGAGGGCCTTCAGATGCAGGCACGGGCTCTGCTCTTGTGTCCCCATCCCTCCATCCGGCAGGGGATGCAGTTAGTGGGCCTGATGGTGTCCTGCTTTGAGGCGGTTCCCTTTGCTCAGTTTCACATGAGGCCTCTTCAGTTACATGTCTTGTCAGTTTGGGATCGGGACCCTGTGTCCCTGGATCAGGAATTTTCTCTGTCACCTCTGGCCAGGCAGTCCATCTCGTGGTGGCTGGACTCCAGGAATCTTCTAGTGGGCAGGACCTTTCTGCCTCCGTGCTGGGAGATTGTCACCACAGATGCCAGTCTGACTGGTTGGGGGGGGAGTTTGGAAGTCAGAAATTTCAGGGTCAGTGGGGCCCACAGGAGGCCCATGCACCCATCAACATTCTAGAACTGCGGGCTATCAGGTTGGTTCTCTCCCAGTTGACCCCACACCTTCGGGGTCGGGCTGTTCAGATTCACTCGGGCAACCAGACGGCGGTTGCCTACATCAATCATCAGGGGGGGACTCGGCGCAAGTGAGCCCTCAAGGAAATGTGCCTGATACTGTCTTGGGCGGAAGAGAATGTCCCTTGCATCTCGGTGCTCTACATTCCGGGGGTGGAGAACCAGGAGGAAGACTCCCTAAACAGGGGGACGTCTCGGCTGGGGGAATGGTCCCTCAGCAACAAGGTATTTCAGTTCCTGTGTCACCGCTGTGGTCAGCCGGATGCGGACCTGTTTGCGTCCCACCACAATCACAAGCTTCCAAGGTTTGTCTCCCTGCCGCAGGATCCTCTGGCCTTCACAACGGATGCGCTAGCAATTCCTTGGACAGAGTTTTGGCTCCTCTATGTGTTCCCTCCCTTTCCTCTGCTGGGCAGGGTGCTGCGCAAGATAGCCCAGGAGGGGGTACCAGCCATTCTGGTGGCCCCCTGTTGGCCAAGGAGGGTGTGGTTCGCAGAAGTCGTGCAGTTGGCAGTAGATCGGTACGTCTTGCCCAAGGATCCAGATCTTCTCACTCAGGGACAGCTGCGCCATCCCAATTTGCAAATGCTGGCTTTAATGGCTTGGCTGCTGCAACCTCCATCTTGATGGACAAGGGGTTGCCGGGCTCTGTTGGTGATACTATGATTCGGGCTCGGAAGAAGTCCTCGTCTTTTATCTACCACAGGGTTTGGCATGCTTGGTGTGAGTCCAAGTCTCTTCCTTGCCGGGTGTTTTCTATCCCCAGGATTCTGGAATTTTTACAACATGGTTTGGATTCGGGCCTTCAACTTAGTACCCTCAAGGGACAGGTGTCAGCTCTGGCTATATCCAAAGATCCTTAACCAGCCGGTGATTGGCAAAGACTTTCTTCCAGGGAGTTACTCATGTGCGTCAGCCATGTAAACCTATGCTACCGGTTTGGGACTTAAATCTGGTGTTGTCTGCTCTGCAGGGTCCTACCTTTGAGCCTATCCGTGGGGCCTTGCCCATTCTGACTCTTAAGGTGGCCTTTTTGGTGGCTATTACTTCGGTCAGGCGAGTTTCTGAGCTGGCGGCGCATTCCATTAAACCTCCTTATTTTGAGCGGCATCAGGATAAGGTGGTGTTTCGGCTTAAGCCGGATTTCTTGCCTAAGGTTGTGTCTACTTTTCATCTCAATCAGGACATTGTCTTACCTTTCTTGTGTCCTAACCCTGCTAATTCCAAGGAACAGACCCTTCATTCTCTGGATATTGTCAGGGCATTGAAGTTTTATTTGGTTGCTACTGAGTCTTACAGGAAATCGGATGCTCTTTTTGTTCTTCCTGCTGTTTGCCTCCGGCTAAATCTACTATTAGCAAGTAGATCCGTCAGGCGGTGGTGCAAGCCTATTCTGCTACAGGGAAGGTTCCTCCTTTCTGGATTACTGCTCATTCCACTCGTGCTGTTGGTGCCTCCTGGGCCTTTCAGGACCAAGCTTCTGTTGAACAAGTTTGCAAGACGCGACTTGGTCTTCTGTTCATACATTTTCCATATTTTACAAGGTTGATGTTAAGGCCTCAGCTGATGCTGCTTTTGGCGGCAAGGTACTTCAGGCGGCAGTGGTTTGAACTGCCTAGCGTTACTCTTTGTGGATCCCATCCTAACTTACGGACACTGCTTTTGGATGACCCAGATGTAAAGACTTCATGAAACAGGCCGTGCTGTGCATTAGGAAAAATACAATTCTGTGAGTACTCACCTGTAGAATTGTTTTTACTATGCACAGCACGGCCTGTTTCATCCCTCCCTTGTTATCGTTATTCTTGGTTGCCTCTTTATGGTGATTTGTTCCAAGTTAGTTGAGAGGGTTTTACCTTTATTATCTCCCGGCTTCTTGTATAACTGCTTGTCAACACTGGCGGTCTATGGGTGATTTCTATTTTTATATGGGGCCAGGAGGAGCCACAAATCTTCTGCAGTCAACTGCGCCACTTTGTGTCGGAATACCCAGATATAAGGACTTCATGATCAGGCCGTGCTGTGCATAGTAAAAACAATTCTACAGGTGAGTACTCACAGAATTGTATTTTTCTCTGCTACCTCTGATTGTAACTTCCCACTACTATTTGCCCTTCTGATCTGTGTATATCAATGCATTGTATGTATGTAGTTTGTCTAGTGCATGATTAAAAATTAAAAAAAATAAATCTTAGGTTACTCTGTTATCTTGTACCACGAACTCTCATTTGCCTGTTGTTTTGCTTGGGTTTAATTTAGCTAAAATTCACAAGTATATTTGCAGCCCTCAAATATATAAGGCAACTTAAGAGCTCAAATACATGAATATCTTGTTTGCTTAAAAGTTCTAAAGATAAATGCATTACAGATTACTACTACTTCACAAGCAAGCAGGCAAGACCCCAGACAAAGAAAAAACAGGTCTGACTAGTTTGCAAGAACAATTGGAAGGTTTCTTTGAGAAAGGAAAAAAAATGCAATAAAACCAAGTAAGTAGCTTAACAGTAGTTTAACAAACTTATCTTAGTTAAGTGGTTCTGGTTCCAGGGTCATTCCAGTCCTTCAGGTTTCAACAGCAGAAAAAGGGTCCATGAAGTGTTTCCGGGTTCGGGTGGAAGAAGAAAGAGACTCCAAAACAGCATGGAATGCCTTTTGTCCTGCATAGGACCACACCACTTGACCAATCACAGGTCCCCAAAATTGTCCAGTGGGTGAATGCCCTGTATGCAACCTATTAACCTTTATCCTATTATGCAATCCCAAAACAAGCTGCATGGTTTTAGCCATCTTGGAACACAGTCTTCGGCCATTTTGTAACATTCCAACTCTTAACCCTTTTGTTGCCAAGCCCGTAACACCTACGTGCTGGCTTGGCTGGGCCTTAAGTGCCAAGCCCGTAGGTGTTACGTGCTTGACTTTCCTCGCTTCTAGTTTAAAAAGTAAAAATAAAAAATACTCAGCTGACCCCTTGTTGGATCCGGCCGGGTCTCCTCTTTAATTTGGTGCCATCCGATCCCCCGTGGGGGGTCGGATGGCTCCAGGAGAGCCCCCGGAATAGGCCGCCCCCCCCCCCCGCTTCTGCAGCAGCAGCTTCTAACTGTAAAAAAAATAAAAAATAAAAATGACATTCACTTACCTGTGTGTGCGCTGGCTCCCACTGTCCCTCCTCTTCACCTGGGGGGCCTCCGATCCCCCCCCAGGACTTACCGATCTTCAGGAGAGAGCCTGGGAGGCTCTCTCCTCTCTTCTTCTCGATGGCGGCCGCCATCATGCCCCTTGGGGGCGGGGCTTATGAAGTCATCCCGGCCCCGAACGGGCTTCAGCTTTCTCAGCTTCTCAGATGCCGGTGATCGGCGCTGGGGAAGGAGGTGACAGGAGATCCTCTGATCTCCTGCCTTCTCCTTCTCTGGATGCCGATCACCGGCATCTGTCAGCTGAGCGGCGAGGGACAAGAGCTTGCAATCGAAGGTAAGTACAGTAAAAAAAATTTTTTTTTTTTCTAATAAAATACTTTTTATTATTGTGTCGTGGTTTTTTTTAACAGTTAACCCTTTGTGAGCTGGTAAGGGGTCCATGAGACCCCTTATACCAGTTCACAAGGCTGGGGGGGTGGCAAGTCACCTGCCCTAGCGGGTGGCTTGCCATTAACCCCTGGCACCCCCATTACCTGCCTCCCCAAAGGCCAGGGGGGGGCAGAAGAGCCCGGGCCCACATAGGCTATGTGGGCTCGTAGGCTGCAGGGTGGGGGGGCCACCAAAGCTGGCCCCCCCACTCTGTGCCTACAAGCCCCCATAGCTGGTCCCGGGCTGGTTACTTTGGGTAAGGGGGACTCCACGTCATTTTTTTTTTTTGGATTTTTAAGGGTTTTTAACCCTTAAAAATCCAAAAAAAAATGGGGTCCCCCTCCCCGGGAAGGGGGACCCTATGTCATTTTTTTGTTTAATTAACCATTTGTCATCCAGCAGCTATAAAAGGTTTCTGGGCAGGAAAGGGTGTCTACCTATACATATGTGGTATCGCTGTAACCGGGAGAAATTGGGGTTTCTCACGCAATAAGATTTTATTGACAAACTTACATTTTTTATTACAAAAAAACTCTACAAATTGTAAAAAAATATTTTTTTTTTATTTTTTTTCACACATTTCACCCAAAAAAATTGAGAATACACCTAAAAAATACAAACAAGACATTTCATGTTAAAGCCCAGACTCTGTTGAAAAAAACAATATATAATTTTCCTGGGAAATCCCTGGAAATCCTTTCAAAAATGACAGTTGAATATGTGTAGCGCAAAATAGTGAAACATCGTCTGGCAACAGGGAGTGGCAAATGCTGCAGGTAGGCTGGCAGCGAAAGGGTTAAACAATTTATACATATTTTATAGTAGATCAAACTAATAAATTGTGTCTGTACCACTACATCTGTGCTTCTTGGTTAAGTCAGAACTAAGGACCCAGGTAAGAAGCAGGAAGGAAGACTGGATGACCCAAAGCTGGAATGTAGCCTTATGGGAGCAGGTGAGGCTAGCAGCAGCAGCTGAGCATAGAAAGTGAGTGAATACTGAAGCACTGAAGCTAAATAATAGGCTAGATAATCAGGGTGCAGATGAGTGATTAACCTGGAAAGGGGCCACCTGCATGAGAACATTAAAAAGCACAGAGCAGTGCCACCAACAGGTGACTAATGGGAACTGCACTCAGTAATCCTGTCCCCCCCCCCCTTTTATAGTGTCCTCTGGGCATTATTCCATATGAATACTATCTTTGTAGAAATAAATTAACAGAAAAAGGTCCAAGGTAAAATTTAGGTTCATGCATGTAAAACTCAGGTTACCCCCTTAGGCACTCCCCACTACCAATTCAGTGAACCAGCATTAATAATGTGGGTGTCATTGCCAGGGACCGATCCCATGACTAGAACCCTTCGATTGGGTTCAACCACATACTGTAGGTTTGCCCATATCTTGATGCCTTCTTTCAGCTTCCTGAGGATAATGACATCTCCTGCCAGATTCCCAAGGGTCTTGATGTCTCCTGCCAGCTTCTGGATTTTCTTGATGCCTCCTGCCAGCTTCCAAAGGGTTTTGATGCCTCCTGCTAGCTTGCGGATTTTCTTGATGCCTCCTGCCAGCTTCCGGAGGGTTTTGATGCCTCCTGCCAGCTTCCAGATTTTCTTGATGCCCCCTGCCAGCTTCCCGAGGGTCTTGATGTCTCCTGCCAACTTCCAGAGTTTCTTCATGCCTCCTTCCAGCTTCCCAAGGTTCTTAATGCCTCCTGCCAACTTCCCGGGGGCCTTGATGCCTCTTGCCAGTCTCCCAAGATTCTTGATGCCTCCTGGCAGCTTCCTATGGGTTTTGATGCCTCCTACCAGCCTCCCTAAGGTCTGGATACCTCCTTCCAGCTTCCATGGGGTCTTGTTCCAGAGACCCAAGGGGCTGGATACCTTCTTCCAACTTCCATGGGGTCTTGATGCCTCCTGCCAGCTTCCAGGGGGTCTTGATGGCTACTGCCAGATTATCCAGCATCCCTCCATTCCATGCTAAGCATACTTGAATTGCTTGCAGCAGGTGCACACAGCCAACTAGCAGAAGAAGCCATTATTATGCCCAGCAATCCATTCTGATTGGAGGAGAGTCTGCACCTGTGCTATGGGAGTTTGGATTGCGGCATTCTTTTAGCAAATTCCAGGGGATTTACACACAGGGGCCTCCCAAATCTGGATTTCTCTGAAAAAATGGACCAAGGAATGAAAATTGGAGGGTTTTGGATAGTTTTAAAGCACAAGTACATTACTAGCTGGACAATGCCCCCCTTCCCCTTCTACACGGTGCTGAGAACAATTAGGGTAGTAGAAGTAAAAAGAGAGGCTCCCATCACCCACTGATGCCCCAGGGTGACTGACTACAGTCCACCACCATGTACCATGTACCACCACCATGTACCAGAGACCAAACAAGAGAACATGCAATGTAAGCACAAGGGGTCAGTCTAATGGGGATAAAACGAGGCTGTACCACCATGATCCTGACACCAAGACACCATGCAATGGAAGGACAAGGGGTCAGTGTTACAGAGCATGAAACAAGGCTGTACCACCATGATCCTGACACCAGGACACCATGCAATGGAAACACAAGGGGTCAGTGTTACAGGAATGAAACAAGGCTGTACCACCATGATCCTGACACCAGGACACCATGCAATGGAAACACAAGGGGTCAGTGTTACAGGAATGAAACAAGGCTGTACCACCATGATCCTGACACCAGGACACCATGCAATGGAAACACAAGGGGTCAGTGTTACAGGAATGAAACAAGGCTGTACCACCATGATCCTGACACCAGGACACCATGCAATGGAAACACAAGGGGTCAGTGTTACAGGAAAGAAACGAGGCTGTACCACCATGATCCTGACACCAGGACACCATGCAATGGAAACACAAGGGGTTAGTGTTACGAGGATGAAACGAGGCTGTACCACCATGATCCTGACACCAGGACACCATGCAATGGAAGTATAAGGGGTAATTGATCATTAACCTTCTACTCTACAGCCCAGATGTGGTTCCCAGTGATTCACTTTTGCAACCTGAAGACATTTCTGTGTGGGCAACTATTAGCCGATGATAATGCCAACACAGATACAGGGTTTCTGCAGCAGCAAATCGTCTCCCTCTATTCTGAGGACATCCAAAAACTGGAGGCGAAGAGGAATAAGTCTATTGAAGTCACTGAAATGTAGAAAGTTCAATTTCCTCATAAAATGTTGTTTTCAAATTCCGGTAGATAATTTTCCGAACCCCCCCCCCTTGTGTATATATCATGTGTACAATATATAGTAGTGGTTTATCTCCTGTCTGTGACTTGATTTACTGTAACAATACAGGGAGGAAGTTACAGAGTGATTTGCACCTACAACTTTCACTAGAGCAATGCGACAACTTATTTTCATTTGCTTTGTAATGTTCATCATAAGTAAATTTCAAGTTTTACAGTCAGTGGATCCTTGTACCTCCCTGGGTTGAACGTTTTAGGCATGTGCCAGTGGCGCTGAGGATGTGGACAGACAGCAACAGGATGTAACAGTTAGAGGAAGTGCTGGAGGGAGTCTGAGGAGGGGGCGAGCTTACTCACCGTGCTTCAGTTGTCAGCTGCCACTGAGAAACATCAGGGACCCCCCATCACCCCCCTGAGAGTCAGAGAAAGGTAAGTGCTCTGAGTAACCCACTGGTTGCTAACTGTTTAGGTCTGCATGTGATGATAGTGATGCTCCAGGATAGTTTATGGCTAATATCAGTTTCCTGTCTGTGGCTCCTCCTAAAATTCGGGCAGAGAGCTGCACCTCAAACATGAAGAAGGTAAAGTTTGGCCAGACCCTGACCTGTATGACTCATGCCTTAAACCTGACCCAATGGCCTAACCTGCCCCTAACTCTACTGTTACACTCAGCCTGACCCCTAAACCTGACCCTAACTCTACTGTTACACTCAGCCTGACCCCTAAACCTGACACTAACTCCACTGTAACACTCAGCCTGACCCCTAAACCTGACCCTAACTCTACTGTTACACTCAGCCTGACCCTAACTCTACTGTTACACTCAGCCTGACCCCTAAACCTGACCCTAACTCTACTGTAACACTCAGCCTGACCCCTAAACCTGCCCCTAACTCTACTGTAACACTCAGCCTGACCCCTAAACCTGCCCCTAACTCTACTGTAACACTCAGCCCGACCCCTAAACCTGACCCTAACTCCACTGTAACACTCAGCCTGACCCCTAAACCTGACCCTAACTCTACTGTAACACTCAGCCTGACCCCTAAACCTGACCCTAACTCCACTGTAACACTCAG
Organism: Gastrophryne carolinensis; assembly: GCA_027917425.1. NCBI lineage: Eukaryota > Metazoa > Chordata > Amphibia > Anura > Microhylidae > Gastrophryne > Gastrophryne carolinensis. Next base: position 618,968,921 of record CM051235.1, read on the forward strand.
CCTGACCCCTAAACCTGACACTAACTCCCCTGTAACACTCAGCCTGACCCCTAAACCTGACACTAACTCCCCTGTAACACTCAGCCTGACCCCTAAACCTGACCCTAACTCTACTGTAACACTCAGCCTGACCCCTAAACCTGACACTAACTCCACTGTAACACTCAGCCTGACCCCTAAACCTGACCCAATGACATAACCTGACCCCTAACTGTACTGTAACACTCAGCCTGACCCCTAAACCTGACCCAGTGACTTAACTTGACCCTAACTCTACTGTAACACTCAACTGGCCCCCTAAACCTGACCCAGTGACTTAACCTACCCCTTAATCTACTGTAACACTCAACTGCCCCCTAAACCTGACCCAGTGACTTAACTTGACCCTAACTCTACTGTAACACTCAGCCTGACCCCTAAACATGACCCTAAAACCAATCTACGAATTTTGGACGGTGACGCAGTGATCCCTGGCGGCCCCTGATCCTCACACACATCCTCCTTAGAGGAGATATCACATCCGCTCTGTATGTGATGGGCCCAGCACTTCCTGTGTTTACACTGTGTGGGGAGGGGGAGCGGCTGCAGAGGGAAGGCAAAGAGCTTTGCACCAGGAAGTGAGTGAAAGGACATCGGGCTTCACACAAGAACAGGAGGCAAAAAGTATTCACCAAGTAAGTGGCTGCTTCACACATCTGCACAACAAGCGCTAACTTTCTATTTCTCAATTCAATTCAAAAAAGCTTTATTGGCAGGTCCAAAAAACATTTAGCATTCCCAAAGCAGAAGAAAATAATAGGTGAGGTGGTGGGGGTTCAATGTTGGAAATAAAGGGTTGGATGTGCGGTTATAGGGGCAGGATTGGGGGGGGGGGGGGGGGTAATAGTCCTAAGTTCTTAGTTGGTGGGAGTTGGAGACACAAAGGAGGCAGTAAATGAGTGGGGTGGGGTATAGGGGTCTGACAGGCCATAGATTCTAATAGTTCTCTTAGTTGGCGGCAGGTAGAGACATATATGGGGCAGTATAGCGGTGGGGTATATAACAGTCTCTGTCTGTCTGTCTGTGTCTTGTCTCTCTCTCTCAGTGTATGTGTGTCATCTGTGTGTATCTCTCTCTTTGTCCCTTTGTATGCGTGTATGTCTCTGTGTGTGTGTTGTTCTCTCTCTGTCTTTCTGTCTGTTTGTCACACTGCACGCTCTCTCTCGCTTTGTGTGTTTCTTGTGTGTCTCTCTTTCTCTCTGTGTATATGTGTCATCTTTGTGTGTCGCACTCTCTCTCTCTCTATCGCTTTGTGTCTGTGTCTTTCCTCTCTCTCTCTCTCTCTCTTTCTGTCTGTGTGTGTCGCACTCTCTCTCTCGCTTTGTATGTCTGTGGCCTTGATTCACAAAGAGTTGAAAAAAGCTCTCGTGGTAGTAAAAAATTCAATTGATGAGAAAAAAGCCTGAGAATGTCACTGTTAGTGAATCACCAGATAGGAAGACAATGAAAGTCAATGGCACTTTTTTTACTCCTGAAAAAAGTATTGAACTTTTTACCCCTTTTTACCTGTAGTAAAAAGTGCCATTGACTTTCATTGTTTTCCTATCTGGTGATTCACTAACAGTGACATTCTCAGGTTTTTTTCTCATTAATTGATTTTTTTACTACCACAAGAGTTTTTTTCAACTCTGTGAATCGAGGCCTGTGTGTGTGTCTCTCTCTTTCTCTTTCTGTGTGTGTCTCTCTCTTTCTCTTTCTGTGTGTCTCTCTCTCTTTCTCTTTCTGTGTGTCTGTCTCTGTGAGAGGGCAGAAGCAGAGATCCCAAATCAGGATACACCCATGCTGCAGGAGTCAGAGGCCCAAAAGTCTTTTTTTGACTGTCTGTCTGCTTAAAACCAGATCACTAGTCAAAAATACTGTGTTAGTTTGTGTTTGGATACCCACAACCCAAAGAAAATATAAGGGGTGCTGGCCAAAACGGGGACAATCCACAAATGTATATATGCAATGCTTGGGGCTCTAGAAAACCCCCAAAAAGACCCCTAAGCCACACTCCCAAGAACCATTTGTATAAAAATATATATCAATGTATTTACTATTAAAGATCATAGAAATACAGGAAGACATATGACAAAAACAATACACCATTAAAGACAAGGTAAAAAACAGACAAGGCTTTAAAGGACCCTTATACATGGCTCTAACCTAGAACACTACTATACATAAAACAGTATCAACTTTAAATATTAAATAATAATAATAGTCATAGGCAAATACAAGTGTGACTGCAAGAGTGCTGAAACGTATTGTATATAAAGCTGTAAACAAAAAAAGAAGCTTAAAAGAGTGCTGAGACTTATTGTATATAAAGCTGTAAACAAAAAAAAAATGTAGGAAAATATGTATAACAACGTTGCTAATGTGCGAGCAATAATTTGCATCGGCCCCCCAAAAATTACTTTGTTACAGTTGAAACTGCAAAAAACTGCCATTCATTTTCATGGTTTACCTTGGGGCTGATTCAGAGCCAGGTGAAAATTTACACCCGGTAGACAATGAAAGTCAATGGACGTTTTTTCTGTAGTGGCCATACGTGTTGGATGGCGGAGTGCGGGAGCTCCTTGATCCTCCCCCCCCCCCCTGACCCTTCCCCCCCCAATCTTCTTTCCCCCTCCCCCAGTTCTTTGTTTTTCCACCCTTTAGATTACGATTCTAAACGGTTCCCATTAACCTCTTCCCTTTGGCGTGCTTGACCAAGCCTGCATTCCTGCGGACTCACCTGTGGCGGTACAGACCATGGGGGCCGGGACCCCGTGACCTGTATGGCCCTAGAATAGATAAGAACTTGTCTCTGGTCAGGTAGGCCATACGAAGATGTTGACTGTTCTTGATGCTGTCATTTACTCCCTTACCTTCTCGACTTGTGTACATTGCAAATGATTAATACATCAACCTGATTTATGTGTAATCTTATGCAATTTTGAACGATTGCTTTTCCTCTCACCTCCCCTGCGCGGGATGGCATTATAATGCATAAGTTTCAAATATATGTAATGTTGGAAACTCAAAGCTTTAATAAAAATATTGAAACAAAGAAAGTCAATGGACGTTTTTTCACCTAAAAAAAAAGAAGTGAGTTTTCTCACCAGGCTCTGAATCGACCCCTATGTCACCAGATCCATGGGTCTGGTGAGGTGGATAATCCGATTCCTATCCCTCTCCTCCGAGGCCATTCTGAATGCTTTTAGCTACGTGCAATGGCGGACTGGGGCCAAACAAAAGTCAGCCCTGGGTTTTACCAGAACCTGGCTGACCTGGGACAACCCTGCTAAGCCCCCCAACCATGATGCCGAAGCTATAGCATAGGGGACTGGGGTTCCTTGGCTTGTGGGTACATTGGAGCTCAGAGGGAGACTAAAGGGGCAGGGATTGAATGTGGGTGTAAAAAGCAGCAGCCTAACTGGCCCCAAAGCAGTGCGGCCCACCGAGCATTGTCCCAGGTCTTCCAATGGCCAGTCTGCCCCTGGCTATGTGTGGTAATGCTTACCAGCCTCATCCTATAGGGAAATGCCTCAGAATCTATATACGCGTCCCCCTCACAGAGTAATAGGGGTGGTGGGGACCGACATGTCGTCTCAAGTGTGGAGAAGCAGTTGCAGATTTATATCATCAGCTCTGGGACTGACGTATAATAAAATATCCTAATATTTTTTATGAGCTATGTACCATACACCCCAGAATGGGCAAAATTGGGATAGTAAAAGGTTGGCCAACATTATATCACCAGTGGCTAGCAGCATTAGATCACCCCTGTTTGGAGGCTCAACTCCATAAGGAGGTTCATGCAGAGAGGTTCTCTGGTACATGGGAAAGCCTGATAGACACCTTCCCGCAAGACCTCAGAGCTAGTTTAGCCACTACTTTCAGCTTAGCTTTAGGTTTATCAGGTGACCACAGGAAGAACCAGGGCTGCATGGAGTAGTCCCAGGCAGCAGAGGGGGTATAGTGCGAGAGGGTTTTGGACCTACCCTGAACGTAGTCTCTTCTCAGGGAGGGCTTCTTAGGCAGACACTGCGCTGTTAGATCCCTCCCACTCCCTCCTTGACTGCAACCCTGGATTCTTTCTTTGCGCAGGCCTTTCTTCTTCTGCGTTGCCTTTTCTTGTCGATCAAATCAACTGCCAACTCTCGCTGTCTGAGCTCCCTTTTTATCCCCCATTATGCTGACCTCCAGTAGCCTCACAGGCATCATCAATTCCATTTGGGACCATACACAATGGAGCAGAGGGGGTGCCACCTCAGTGTAAGTATGCCACCCGGGTAGGCTTATCAGGTGACCACAGGAAGACCAGGGCTGCGTGTAATGGTCCCAGGGGGCAGGAGGGGTACAGGGTAAGAGGGTTTTGAACCTACCCTGAACATAGCCTCTTCTCAAGGAGGGACTTCTAGGCTGAAACTGTGCTGTTAGCGGCCTCATGCTCCCCCACCAGATCTTTTGGCGGTACAACCCTGGATTGTTTCTCTTCCATTTAAGCCTTCCTTTTTCTGTTTTGCCTTTTCTTGTTGGTGCAGACAACTGCTAACTGTTGCTGTCTGAACTTCCTTTTTATCTCCCCTGAGCTCCTCCCCTAAGATCAGAGCCCAATGACTCATTCTATACAACTTTGATGCTACTAACAGCCTATCAGGGCCCTTTGACTCACCCTTTAATATCAAAGTGTTTCATGTCTTTTCTGAAAATATAGTTTAATTTCATATTCTATACTGCCCTCCAGTGGCCTAACCATGTAACTACACATGGTTTTTGATCTATTCTCTAAAAAAAATTAATCTAAACTCTAATTGTCCAGAGGGGGGTTTATTGTCCCGACAATTTCCACTCCACCATAAGGATAGTCCTCCAGCCTCGGCAGTCCAACAAAGAACACAGGGTATCCATGATAATACAGCAACGTCAAGACAAAGATACAAGAACTTATTTTATTACAATAAACAAGACTCTACTTCCAACACAACACATAATGGGAAAGAAAGGTTAACACGTTATTTATTTATTTTTTTAGTTCAGTTAACAGTGTAGTGAGGGGTCACCCCAATTCAGGGCAGCACAACCACTTGAGAAGGGCCAACAGGAACTGGTAGTGGGTGGAGGCAACATTTCAGGGCCTGCCTCAGGGGTTGCAGGCAAAACAACGTTAACCATTGCTACACATAACAACAATTTGTAACAATACTATTGTGAAAGAACAGAATCATTGTGTCTCTAAACCTCCATCTTGTCTGCCTGTAGCAAGGCTGCAATAATCTCACATAAACTCACAAAAGTTTAAATGATTGAACTAGTAAATTGTACCGATGCTTTGCATGAGAAACTTGCCTGACCTTGTTATCTACTAGAAATATGCTGGCTTTGTGTTTTCTCCTGTGATTTCCTAAACCTTCGTTACCGACCATTTGCCTGAATCTCGACTACGTCTTTGTCTGATCCTTTTGTACCGCGCAGCTCTCTGACCTCCTGGTGTGACCCTTGGCTTGACGTTCGACTTCGCTTGAAATCCCCTGAGCACCCGAAACTGTTCAAGAGCACCCCAGAAGGTGGATTTGGAGATGGGAAGAACCAATTTATGACAGGAAGAGATAGGGGAGGAGGCACACCATGATGATGACGGCGATCATGATGATGGTGATGATGATGATGAACAAACATGGCACTATGGAGTGGAGCGGGCTCCAACCGGGCCCTTGGAAATGCTGGCGAGGATGGTGAACTGTATGCTCGGTTGCTTGCGTGCTGACATCCACATTGTTAGAATGATGCAAAAAGACTTGCATACTAGATTGCTACACTTTTAGACCCTCGGTATAAAGCCAAAATGAGGGAATTTTTTACACCTTCTGAGAAAATGGCTTATCACCGAGAGAAGACATGCAGCCAGTTAGCCATGGCTTTCAACACCTTCCATAAGCATGTCTGCTGGGGTGTCCACACTCTGTTCCCCGCCGAGTCAATGGGCCACCTCTCCAACAGGCAGCAGCAGCAGCATGAAACTCACTCTTGAAAATATGATGTACACGTTTTTACATTGTCATGGAAGGGATGTTCATCACCAGCAACACCACCACCACCTGAACAGCCAGGTGCACTCCCACCTCAACTGTGCCCTTTCTCCAGGAGATACACTGAGCTCAGACCCCTTGAACTTCTGGGTCAACAGATTGGACCATTGGCCAGAGCTAGCATAGTTTGCCATGGCGGTCCTGTCTTGTCCACCTTCAAGCGTAGCGTTGGAAAGGGTTTTCGGCGCGGCAGGTTGTCCTCCAAAAACTAACTTTTGATGAATCAAGCGTGGGTAGGTGATGTTTTTAAAATCCCTGATACTGCCTGATGCCACTGATTAGCATGCCACTACTACCACCAACAGCGGGGGGGCTGTCAGCCTGCCACTCTCTGCTACTGCCAAGCCAACACACATGCAGGTCAACCCTGTGATGCCCATAATGGGGACATTTTACAAGGCTTTCAAAAAACCATTGCTTCTTCAACTAAATTGTCAGGATGCCAAACCTGCTGCCACCCCCCTTTACAAGTGGGACCATTTTTTAAGGGCTTTCCCGCTACTGCCAGCCCTACACAACCACCACAGGTCTCCTGTCCCTCTGCCTAGTCTTTCATTACTGCTAATGCCACTACTACCACCAGCAGCCCCTCTGCTGCCACCCTCTGCTACTAACTAGGCCTACACAACCGCAGGTCTACGCCGTGATGCACAAAATGGGTACATTTATCAAAGCTTGTAAGAAAAAAAGCCATTGTTTGGTCTTCATCAACTAAATTGTCAAGATGCCAGTCCTACTGCTAACCCCCAATTTTTTTTACAAATGTGATCATTATTTTGAGGGCTTGCTTGCTACTGCCAGCCCTACACAACCACCACAGGTCTCCAGTCCCTCTGCCTAGTCTTTAAGTACTGCTAATGCCACTACTACCACTGACAACACCCCTGCTGCCACCCTCTGCTACTACTAGGCCTTCACAACTGCATCTTAACCCTGTGATGCCCAAAATGGGTAAATTTTTCTGCGCTTGTAAAAAGCCATACCTTTTTCTTCAGCTAAAATTTAAGGGTGCCAGTCCCGCTGCTACCTCCCATTAGAAATTGGACAATTTTCTGAGGGCTTGCTCACTACAGCCAGGACTACACAACCGCAAGTCAACCCCCTGTGATGCTCAAACTGGGTACATTTTTTATTTACTTTGTAAAACGCCATTACTTCACTTTGCTTCTTCCTATTTTTATGTGCTTTAAACTATTTGTATGCTAATTAGTCAACTAAAACACGTTCTTTATACAGCCTTGGGTGACTTCAGAATGTAATAAAGGACTTGTAGGGCTGTCAGCCATTGTTTTTCATGCGTTTTAGACAAAAGTTTGTCCCAAACTAGTTTGGCCCGAAACAAACTTTTTCTGAAAAGTGAATCGAACTTTTGAAAAGTTCACTCATCTCTAGTTAGCACAAAGCATGTGGTATTAACCTCTGATAGATTTGAGTAATTTTGTAATCACTTTTCCTCCACACAGGGCAGATCAGCATGAAACCCACAATAAAAACCAAGATTGAGCAAGGAGAAGACCCTTGTGTGGGAAGCCTTGTGAAGCCAGTCAAAGTGGACATACCTGGAATAAGCCATAAAGGTCGGTATTGTCAAGGGGATTTTCCATGTTCGCTAAAACACTAAGTTTGAACTGTAATTGTAAATAATAATTATAATTTGTAATTAGTGTTGGGCAAACCTGAACCACAAAGCTTCAGCCAGAAGTGTTTGGTGCTCAGGCTGACAATCTTGCTGCCCCACCCAGTCCCACCCCGCAACCAATCAGGAAGGAGAGTAGGCATGGCATAAGTGGGGCCAGGCATCAGCTGGGAATGGCCACAAGCTGGCATCGACTACAGTGCCCAGCTTGAGTCCAGCAAGCACACAGCCTGTTATGGTTCTGTCAGGCAGGCTGTGTTGGCAACAGACAGGCAGATCAGACGTGGCCAGGCAGGCTGGGCAACAGGCAGGCACATCAGATGTGGTTCTAAAAGCTGGGTCAGCACCAGACAAGCAGATCAGACATGGTCAGACAGGCTGGGTCAGCAACAGCCAGGCAGATCAGAAGTGCTCAGCAGACTGGCTGGGTCAGAAACAGACAATGCAGAATAAACATAGTCATACAGGCTGGGTCGGCAAAACCAGGCATATCATATATGGTCAGATCACATGTGGTCAGACAGGCTGGGTTGGCAACTGCCATGTTGATCAGATGTGGTCAGATAGGCTGGGTCAGCAACAGGCAGGCAGATCAGACGCAGTCAACGTGGTTGGATCGGCAAAAGGTCAGCAGTGTGCATAACCCTGGAGGGGGGGGTTTGAAAATGGCAGGATGCTCGAAGCTAATTGGTGCCAGAGGTGATGTGAACCGTGCCCTTGGAAGAAAAAGCTTTCAGAGAATGATGGTGCACACCAGGCAATGCCGCCACTCAACCCAGCACCAACTGGGAGGCTGCGAGGAAGCTGGCAGTGAAGTGTAGTGCTGGAAGCTGCCAAGCCAGGTAAGCTGACATATTCTCCGACATGCAGTAACTGCACACATATCGCAGCCCCGCTCAGTGTACCCTTGCAGCCTCAACGTCCCTATACCTCCTTAAAGGGACTGGCTCAGTTAAAGGGACACTCATTTAGATTAGTTGTTTGTTTTTCTTTAAATATAAATAAGAATGTAGGAATGAAGAAAATCAAGTTTGTTCCAGAAACATACTATCTGGGATTCAAGACCATTCAAGACCCTTTTTGAAGAGGAAGAAGGATGGGCTCCAGGTACTCAGTATAGGGAGGGGGGGGGGGGGCGTTCCAAGAAGATGGGAAGGAAAAATGTGTTTTTGTTGCTCGTTTTCTACTAACATGTGGCACATGAGCAGAAAACGTAAAAACTGGAGCAGCGCAAGAAGCAATAAACAAGCCTCTTCTTCCCTTAATCTGGGTAATAAAAGATAATACAGCAAGGTTTCAAATGCGAATGGATGGATGAGTCCAACCTGTAATGCCTGAAAATGCCTTTCTCGGGATCTTCTAAGGCTTAGTCTTTATCAGATCCCTATTGATGGATGTACAGTATGTCTATTTTTTAGTGTAAAGAGCTATGTAACTATACAAACTGATAAAAATGTATTGCAGCGCTTTGTGTATGTTCTTTAGCTGCAGTTCAATGGGGATGGTCAAAGTCCCACAAATCTAGTCTAACCCACAAAGAAGTGTAACCTGTGCTAACACCAAATGTATGAGGCAGGGATGTTCCCATACAGTATTTTATTACTGCTTTGGCTGCATCTACTCGCTCATACTGCACTTTTATTTGTGGGAAGTCTGCAGTCCTGCTATGAGCATCACCCGCTTTCCTCACAGATGCGTAACTTTACTTATAAAACTCAATGTAATTGTGAGAATAAACGACAATAAGCAGGAATGGAAGCAAAGAACCTTGGAGAGTATCCTGGAAGCGAAGGTCCTTGGAGTGTATCCTCGAAGAGAAAGACCTTGGAGTGTATCCTGGAAGCAAAGGTCCTTGGAGTGTATCCTGGAAGAAAAGGACCTTGGAGTGTATCCTGTAAGAGAAGGACCTTGGAGTGTATCCTGGAAGCGACGGTCCTTGGAGTGTATCCTGGAAGAGAAGGTCCTTGGAGTGTATCCTCGAAGAGAAAGACCTTGGAGTGTATCCTGGAAGCAAAGGTCCTTGGAGTGTATCCTGGAAGAGAAGGTCCTTGGAGTGTATCCTCGAAGAGAAAGACCTTGGAGTGTATCCTGGAAGCGACGGTCCTTGGAGTGTATCCTGGAAGAGAAGGACCTTGGAGTGTATCCTGGAAGAGAAGGACCTTGGAGTGTATCCTGGAAGCAAATGTCCTTGGAGTGTATCCTGGAAGCTAAGGACCTTGGAGTGAATCTGGGAAGCTAAGGACCTTGGAGTGTATCCTGGAAGCAAATGTCCTTGGAGTGTATTCGGGAAGCTAAGGACCTTGGAGTGAATCTGGGAAGCTAAGGACCTTGGAGTGTATCCTGGAATCGAAGCACCTTGGAGTGTATCCTGGAAGTGAAGTTCCTTGGAGTGTATCCTGGAAGTGAAGTTCCTTGGAGTGTATCCTGGATGTGAAGGTCTTTGGAGTGTATCCTGGATGTGAAGGTCCTTGGAGTGTATCCTGGATGTGAAGGTCCTTGGAGTGTATCCTGGAAGTGAAGTTCCTTGGAGCGAACGTTAGCCATTCGGGACTCTAAATATAGGCAGCTTATCTTCAATCCATCCGGTGTACATTTTACATCATTGGCGGCATCACAGGGAGGATACGCAGGTGAGACATAGGGAAGTGGACGACTACTGAACGATATTGGAACTAGCAGCGGGCAACGGCGCCGAGAGAAGGAAGCCGTCAGAGGCATTTAAACTATAGATGTCATGTCCCACGTGCATTTTATTCTACCCGGGGTAACGGTTTAATATAGTGTTTATTGTACTGGCTGAGCAGTGTCCCTTCCTGGCTCCCTTAGTCTTGCTCTTATGCAGGTGACTCCTCCCTTCTTACCCTATCCCTCAGCCATTTCTGATCTGACATCCAACTAGTGCACATCTGCTGCTCCCTTTTGCAGCTACAGTTTTCTACCTATTACTTTGTATGGGTCACATGACACGTTTTCCAGCTGCACTGAATGTACATGTCTGCTGTAAGAAGTTTGCTGCAAGATTCTGTACTGAAATAAAGCTTTTGAACTTATCCACGTGATCCTGGAGTAGTTGAGTTAAGCTATCTGCCAAGCCTTATGGAGTAAGGAAAACATCCATCACAGACACACACAAGAGATGTGGAGCTGTCTACAGGATTCAAATTACTGCCATTTTGGTGAGTCAGAATAATAGGCGTTGATGGTTTTGGAGCGAAACAGGTGCCAAGTGGCCTGGGCTGCGGCGGTGAGTCCATTCCTGCTTATTATTGTTTATTCTTACAATTACATCAAGTTACATATTCGGGAGGAAAGAGGATGATGCTCATAGCAGAAGACTTCCCGCTGTTTGAGCGAGTGGATGCAGCCAAAGCAGTAATAAAACATAGTATGGGAACATCCCGCCCTCATACATTTGGTGTTAGCGCAGCTATGTAACTATGGCCCTTATTTAACAAGGGATAGCGCCAGGTAGCGACTGGTGAGCGAACGGTAATGACAGTCACCGCCACGAGAACGCCGGCTCCCCACCACAATCACACATTTATCAAGCCGATCCTGCTTAGCGACTGAGCTAGCGCCAGATAGCGACTCATTCATCATTATTCCAGCCTCACCCCACAGCGCCAGCGAGCGACCTTGAACAGCGACAGGTATGACCTCTCGCTACCTGGCGCTTTCCAATGCATTTCAATGGAACAATATTTAAATATTAATAATTAATTGTTAATAATTTTTTTTTTTTTTTTTTTTTAATGTGAAAATTTCTGTTACCACTTCTGCCATGTTATTTTTTTTAAGGTAAGAAAAAAATTAAAAAAAAATTTGTGCAGAATTGATATTACAGGTCTGATATTAATGTATTCATATTCAAAAATGTTTTTATAAACTTGTTTTTTTTGGTTTCCCAAAATATGGTGGTTTGGGGGTTAAAAACTACTTTTAACCCATTGCCGCCAGCGCTCTGGGGTTTAAACAAGCATTTCACAGCGCGATAATATTCTTAGTATGTCACACACCCCGCTTCAAGAATCCATAACATGTGGGTAATATCGTCCTGAAGAGGGCGTTCCTGCAGAGATGATAGCAAAAGAAAGCCCCTCCCTGATCCATAAATACCTGGGACCTCCCACTCACTACCCAGTTTTCCATCTCTGCAGACGGCGAGCAAGTCAGAAGATGATGGCTCCTCCTTGCACAGGGGGATTTCAGGTAGCCGGGGTAACTCCCGGCCTTTTATTTTGTCTATTTCCGCTCGGACCCCTGTTTGTCCCAAAATTTACCTCAGATTACATGCCTCCACAGTCTTGGCTGCTGGCCCGAGCGAGGGTACATTGGCACCTCTGGTGCTGAGGAGCAGAGCTCCACCGTGAGACCCTAAAAGAGAGGGTAGGCGGTCATACCGGGTAGGTGATCCCGGTTTGGGATGCCCCGTCCCTTGACCTTCCCCTGGGGGGGGCCCTTCCCTTTACCAACTATGGGGGCTGGGGGTTCCTCTCATAGGGGTTAGCTTTATTCTCTTTCTCTTTATTCACTTTCTCTTGTTGATGTGGAGCGTCTGGAAGTAATCCCTCAATGAATTGGTTGCACTGTTGTTACTATGTTGCAGCACCGCGGCTGTCATTGCAGCCGGGTGCCGGGGTTTTTCAGTCTGTGAGGTAATTTTTTACCTCACACGCTTTGGGGGGGCGGGGCTGGCACTCGGCGCTCTGCCGCGGCCAGCCCCCGTTCTCTCATTCATCCTCGCCGCAGCGAGCGGGGCGGGTGCTCCGCTAGTGTAAGCGGACGCACCCGTTGTCATGCAGCCGGCGCCGCGGTTGTCGGCGGCGCCGGTCTCTGGGCTGGTGCGTGAGGGACTTCTTCCCTCACGCTTCATTCACACTGGAAGGGGGGGCGGAGCCGGGCTTTCGGCGCGTCGCCGCGGCTCCGCCCTCCTCTGTACTGGCGCCGCTGCGGAGCTGAGCTCCCTGTTACTAGGCAGCTCCCTGTTACTAGGCAGCTTAGGGGGCACAGATCAGCTTTGCGCGGGCTGCGCAGACCACGCCCCTGACAAGGCAGTTCTTCTTCTCTTCACTTCACCTCAGAAATCGCCATTGTTCTGAGGCGGATCGTTCACCGCAGCGTTTGTGAGTGGCCCTGTGGGCCTCATTTATTTCTTCTTTTCTTTATCTGTTAAGTCTTATTGTAGGGACTTATGGGTCTCTCTCTGTCTTTTAGGTGAAGGTTATCCAGGAGGATCTTCTGTAGTATTGGAAGGTCTCTCCTGATCCTGGGTCCCTGGGTCCATTTTAGCATCACAAATCCTCCCACTCGGGACATTAAAGGGGCATCCCGGGTTGTCTAACTGGCGTAATTCCCTGGGTCATAGCGACCACTCAAAATTCACCTTATGGAGGCATCCCCGGATACTGGGACTGGGACCCCTTCGGGGCATCCCAAAAAGTGTATGTTGTGTGGGATTTCCATTACTGGGGATGATGTGTTACTGTGTATACCATGTGCACAGCAAACTATTACGCGGCAGTCCGAACCCCAAGCGGCGGGGTCAGCACAGCCGGCCACCTCAACTCCCCCTCCCGCCTTGACTCGTGCCCCGTGTGACGTGGTCATGGGCAGGGATCTGCAATCCGAGATGTGTGCCAGATTGGCTAGCCTTGAGAAAATGCTCTCTAGCTCGGTCGCCCGTAAGGCTCCGTCTAAGAGAAAGCATTTGTCGCCGGCTCCGCCGGTGGATGATCTTGATGACAGAGACAATCTGGATTGGTCTGATTATCCCCAGCTAGAGGAGGGGGAAGTTGATGAGGGTTCAGAATTTTCGGATGATGAGCAGTCTGCTGGCGCTGAGGAGGCGTCACAGCCGAGGAGGCGTCACAGCAGAAAGGTGAATTGTTTGAGGAATCCAGGCCGCGCCTGGAGTTTCCTACGCCACGCCATTTTGATAGAATCATTGACAAGGAATGGGATAGGCCGGCTCGGCTCCCTGGCATCCCTCAGGGGTGGGATAGGAAATATCCCTTTCCTTCTGAGGCGGTCAAGCGCTGGGCATCTCCCCCCGAGGTGGATGCACCGGTTTTGGGGTTGTCTAACTCCTCGGTTTTAAACAGACCTGATTGTTCCTCTCTCAAAGATGGAGAGGATAAACGTATTGATCAGATGGCTTCTCATGGCTTTACTAGCATTGGGTCGGCCATCCGGCCTGTGTGCGCTTCGGAGCTAATGGTGTTGGCTACCAGGTCTGTGGTCAGGGACCTGTTGACTTCTTCCGGGCTTCGTCCTGGTAGTAACGAGTTTCTTAGCCTTAAACGGTGTGAGTTGTTTCTATCCTTTGTGTTGACTGCCTTGGATGACACTTTGATGATGTGTGGTAGGACGTCGGCTCTGCTTGTGGCTATTCGGCGGTCGGTGTGGCTGCGCCAGTGGGCGGCCGATTTTATGTCCAAAAAATCACTGACGGCTTTACCCTTTGTTGGTCTACGGCTCTTTGGAGAGACATTGGACTCTGTCACCAAGGGTGGTAGGTTACCTCAACGTAAGAAACAACGCCGCCCTTTTCGGGGGGCGCCTGCCTTTACCCCCTCCTTTCGGGGGGCCAGATCTGGTAGGGGTTCTGCATTTCCCTCTTCCAGAGGAGATTCCGGAAACAGGGGCAGAGGACGTGCCCGTTCTGGATACAGTTGGGGCTCTAAGCCCAAACCGGCTGCTAAGCCGGCTCAGCAATGAGGGGGCGCCCTCACCCATGCGGGTGGGGGGACGGCTGCAGCACTTCTCTCAGATCTGGGATCAAGAGGTCTCGGACAGATGGATCCGGGAAGTGGTGTCTTCCGGCTACAAGCTGGAGTTCGAGCTCCGCCCCCCATCCAGATTTGTCAGGTCTCGGATGCCGTCGGAGCCTCTAGCGGCGCAGGGGCTCCTGGTGGCAGTGGAGAATCTTCTGGACATGGCTGTCATTTGCCCAGTGCCCCCTTCAGATCGGGGCAGGGGCTTTTATTCCAATCTGTTCACGGTACCCAAGAAGGACGGGTTGGTCCGACCCATCTTGGATCTGAAGTTTCTCAACAGGTTCATCCGGCCGAGGAAATTCCGCATGGAAACGCTGCGTTCGGCCATTCACTCTCTTCGTCAGGGAGACTTTCTGACGTCCATAGACATCAAGGATGCTTATCTACACGTTCCGTTTTTTCCAGCACACCAGAGGTTTCTCAGGTTCGTGGTGGAGGATCGGCACTTTCAGTTTGTGGCACTTCCTTTCGGTCTCACCTCAGCTCCTCGGGTGTTCACCAAGGTGCTAGCGGGGGTGATGGCTCTGCTCAGAGGCCAGGGTATCCGCATCGTGCCCTATTTGGACGATCTACTGATCATGGCCTCTTCCTTCAACCAAGCGGAGTTGGACACCAGAGCGGTGGTGTCCACTCTGGAAAGGTTCGGTTGGGTGATCAACCACCCCAAGTCTTCTCTTTCTCCGTCCAGAATTCTGACCTTTCTGGGAATGTCTCTGGACACTTCACAGGCCAGGGTGTTTCTACCCCAGGCCAAGATTCTTTTGATTCAGGAGTTAGTTCGGCTTCTCTTGTCTACCCCTCATCCGACCATCCGGCTAGGCTGGTGGGGTTAATGGTGGCCTCATTCGAGGCAGTTCCCTTTGCGCAGTTTCACACAAGGACGCTTCAGCTTCATCTGTTGAAGGTTTGGGACAAGTCTCCTCTATCGTTGGATCAGTCCTTTCTGATGACTCCCCGAGTTCGTCGATCCCTGCAATGGTGGCTGGGGTCGGTCTATCTGTTGAAGGGCAGATCTTTTCTGGCTCCGTGTTGGGAAACAGTCACCACGGATGCCAGTCTGTCAGGTTGGGGGGGTGTTTGGAAGGACTTCCAGTTTCAGGGTTTGTGGGGCCCGCGGGAGGCTCACGAGCCCATCAATGTTCTGGAGTTGAGAGCCATCAGGTTGGTTCTGTTTCGCTTGACTCATCAGTTGAGAGGCCTGCCAGTTCAGGTCCGGTCGGACAACAGAACGGCGGTTGCTTACATCAATCACCAAGGAGGGACTCGCAGCAGGAGTGCCCTCAGGGAAGTGTCTTTGATTCTGGACTGGGCAGAGACCCACGTCCCGTGTATCTCAGCAGTCTACATTCCGGGGGTGGAGAACACGGAGGCGGACTTGCTGAGCAGGGCCTCCTCTCGTCAGGGGGAGTGGTCTCTCAGTCCCAAGGTGTTTCGTTCGATATGTCTCAGGTGGGGGGTCCCAGCGGTGGACCTCTTTGCTTCTCGTCACAATCACAAGCTTCCAGTCTTTGTGTCTCTCTCGCAGGATCCTCTGGCTCTGACAGTGGATGCCATGTCTCTAAACTGGAGGGATCTGGGGCTCCTTTACCTGTTTCCTCCGTTCCCAATGCTAGCCAGAGTGCTGCGCAAACTGGCCTTGGATGGTGCGTCGGCAATTCTGGTGGCCCCAAGGTGGCCAAGGCGAGTTTGGTTCGCAGATCTTGTAAGACTGGCAGAGGATCAGTTCGCCCTGCCTCTGCTGCCGGACCTGCTCACCCAGGGTCGGCTGCGCTATCCCAATTTACCATCGCTGGCTTTGACGGCATGGCTGCTGAAACCGCCATCTTGAAGGAGGAAGGTCTTTCTGACGCAGTGATTCAGACTCTTATCTGTGCCAGGAAGCGCTCTTCCTCTTCTATTTACTACAGGACTTGGAGGGCCTATATTGATTGGTGTGAAAGTAGGTCTTTCTCTTGTCGAGAGTTCTCCATTCCTAGAATTTTAGAGTTTCTCCAACATGGTCTAGATCTGGGGCTCCAGCTTAGTACATTGAAAGGGCAGGTTTCTGCCCTGGCGGTGTTCTTCCAAAGGTCTTTTGCACTTCATCCCTTAGTCAAGACCTTTTTCCAAGGTGTTACACATGTTCGGCCTCCTAGGAAGCCTTTTGTTCCAGTTTGGGATTTGAACCTGTTTCTTTCTGCTCTCCAGGGCCCTCCGTTTGAGCCCTTGAATGAGATAGCTTTGTCTTCTCTTACCCAAAAGGTGGCCTTTTTGGTGGCTATCACTTCGGTTAGGCGTGTTTCTGAGTTGGCAGCTTTATCCATTACAGCTCCGTACTTCGAGAAACATCAGGACAAGGTTGTCTTTCGTTTCAAGCAGGATTTTCTTCCTAAAGTGGTCTCGGAGTTTCATCTGAATCAGGACATTGTTTTGCCCTCTCTATGCCCAAATCCCAGCGACGACAAGGAAAGGGCATTGCATTCCTTGGATGTAGTTCGTGTTGTGGAACATTATCTGGAGGTTACGTCTTCCTTTCGTAAGACTGATGCTTTCTTTGTGGTGCCCTGCGGGCCTAGGAAAGGTTTGGCTCCTGCCAAATCTTCCATTAGTAAATGGATTCGTCAGGCCATCATTGGGGCCTATTCTGCCAAGGGGAGGAGTCCCCCTTTTCGTGTTACTGCTCATTCTACTCGTGCAGTTGGTGCGTCCTGGGCCTTTCAGCACCAGGCTTCTGTTGAACAAGTTTGTAAGGCCGCTACCTGGTCTTCGGTTCACACCTTTTCCAAGTTTTACAAGGTTGATGTTCGGGCCTCAGCGGATGCTGTTTTTGGCCGCAAAGTTTTGCAAGCTGTTGTGGTTTAAGGTTGTGCATTGTTGCCTAGTTTTGGATCCCCGCCCTTGTTATGGACACTGCTGTTGGATGTCCCACATGTTATGGATTCTTGAAGCGGGGTGTGTGACATACTAAGAATAATACCATTTTGTGAATACTCACCTTGTAAAATGGGTATTATGAGTATGTCACACACCCCGCTTCAACCCGCCCTTTTGTATTCAGGATCCTCTTTATTGCGAACTTTGCGTGATTGTTGTTTATATTTGCCTCTTCCTGGTCCCTTACCTTACTGCTTTCTGTATACTGGGTAGTGAGTGGGAGGTCCCAGGTATTTATGGATCAGGGAGGGGCTTTCTTTTGCTATCATCTCTGCAGGAACGCCCTCTTCAGGACGATATTACCCACATGTTATGGATTCTTGAAGCGGGGTGTGTGACATACTCATAATACCCATTTTACAAGGTGAGTATTCACAAAATGGTATTTTTTGGAGCGTGATTTGTTAATGAATATGGTGGGAGCCGGTCGCTATGGCCATTCACTATCATGCGCTCCCATACAGCGCGGAACCTGTCAAATAGCGACTCATCACCTTGTATTCAACATTACTGCACACCGACTGAGTCGCTATCAACAACCGAACAACGGCCAAGCACAGCGACTACTAGCGGGCGCTGTGAAAATGCCGCTACAGTCGCTCAACTGTCGCTACCTGGCACTATTAATAAATCAGCCTCTATGTTTCTAGGAGGACACACTGGAGCCTGTTCTCTTGTGTGGAATCATCAAGAGACCCCATGAGGCATAGGAAGAAGGTCCAATAGAAATGAGAGTCTCTCCAAAAGTCTCTGTTACCCCAGTTACCCCATTTACCTGTCCAGGAGGCAGAACATTATCTGTGTTATAATAAAAATGATTAATGTGACTTCACCAGAACGAGTCACAGGTTTCATGTTATCATATGACTCATTGCCCTGCCATAGAGGTCTTAGAAGACTCCCCCAAGCACAGTCGCATCAAGCACTGAACCCACACGCCCCTGCACTGGGGCCTCCACCACTAATGTGAGATCCAATCCCGATAGTTTGATGGTGGTCCTGGGGCCAGTGAACCAGCAAGAAAATGCGGGTGTGACAGGTATGGGATGCCTGGTCTCGGGCTTCCCAAACAGGTGAGTGTTTTGCTTATGCCCAAGTTTGGCTACTGCACAAGGCCGGACAAATGTCTTGCTAATGCCCAAGACGAAAATTGTTTTAAAGTGGGCCAAAACACATTAAAAAAAATGCCCTTTAAAAGAAATAACATACAGGCAGACTTACCTTTGGACAACCCTGGCTTCCTTCTGGCCCTGGCAGCGCCGGTTTTCTTAATTTCTCGGAATCCGGAAGCCCCGCCCTCCAGCTCTTAGATGTTCCTTAGATGCACGTTCCTCTTCCGCTGCTGGACTCACTGATCGCGGGATTTCAGTTCGACTAAATTGCCGTGGGCGTGGCCTTCTTGGTCCTGGCATCCTCTCTCTAAGATGAAACCTGCGCATGCGCAAGATTTCATCAAGCAAGACCAGTGGAAAGGTCAGAGTGTCACTTCCGCCTAAGCCAAAATTAAAGATGGCGTCGCTGAAAAGAAATGCAAAAAACAAGTTGTATACTCCGCACTACACAAATAATTACATATGTGTGCAAGCCTCCAACTGAAAGAAATGGACGCAACACTGCGCAGGAGCTTCGAAGGTAGGTTTTATTATCCTAATTTGCTTAACCGGGTCCTGGGGCAGGTTGCCCAGGAATTTTTTTAGAAATAAAAACAAAAAAAAGTCTGGGTTTTATTCCACTTTAAAGAGATCAGAGCATAACAATGATTATGTTCTTTTATTATAAACAAGATATAAAGACATATATATATTTCCCCCATAAGACGCCCCCTTGTGGTGGTGGGGGGAAATGTATGTTGGTCTTATGGAGCGAATGCTGCTGTGTGTCCACTGTCAGCAGTGTGGTCTGATCTGTGGTCTGACTGAGCTTTTCCAGGGCTTACAGACAGTGAGGTCTCCCAAAATGGGGCGCCCCAGGGATGAGGAACAACACCCCGGAAAGTGAAAATCACGGATGTCGTTCCACTTTAAAGGGCCACTCCAGCCCCTTCCTCCAAAATAAACCTAAGCCCCGCCCCCTCCAAATTATGCTGTTCTAATAAAAGAAAAAAAAAAGACTCACCTTCACCTCAAATCCAGCCCCTGAAGTCGCAGCTGCGGCACCGAACGCCTGGCTCCATCGTGCTGAAGTCGCGGCCGACGCTGGGAGTAGACGCTCTTGGAATGGGCAGACGGGAGCGTGCACAATGATGAGAGTGTTTCCTGCAACGCTCAGCCTGACCCCTAAACCTGATCCCATCACCCAACCTGCTCCTTAAAGCGGACCTCCGATCATAAAATCAAAGTAGTAGTAGCAGTAAATTGCTCCCCTAAACCCCCATCTCCCGCAATCATCTATTTGAGAGAGCTTAAAGTGGACCAACAGTCACAAATGCCTTGAAGCAGACCAACACAACAAACAAGTGCTCATATGCCCTGCTCCCCCGGGGCAATTTAGATTCTGCACATAACCATTCATTTACCCTTTTCCAATTCTTGCTGGGGTAAATTTTAAAAACAAGTTATGTCAGTTGGGATAGGAAGCTCCAAAATGGTTGCCTCTTTTCTTTTTGAGCTGTACCAGGCCGTTGGTCAGGTTTAATAACATCCTACTCGCCTAGTCATTAAAGCGCACCTATAGTCAGAAAGGTTTATATGGCCACCTTCTATCTCCAGCCCTGTGCCCCCAAAACAGCCCGTGTTTCTTTACCTCAGCCTTCGCCCGGTATCCATAGCAACACCAGGAAAGAAACAACAGGAAGGAGTATTATGGTGAACGGCCGCCATACGCTAATTAATTCAGTTACAACCAAACTGTCACATAATGGCAGTTAGGTTGAAGTGCTCATGTTGAAGAAGAAATTGACAACGTGATAACAGCTGGTCCAAATTCTTTAGTATTGTTATTAATTAATTAACAGAGATTACAAAATAGTGATACACATATCAATTCACTCTCGTGCAATTCTGGGAGCGCGCTCAACAATCAGATGACAGTGGCATTCTTATAGTGCTTGAGTTGTCCATCGTGACAGGTATTTGCGAATAACTAGTTCAAATTCTTTAGCTGACTAGGTAGAAAATGTCCCAAATCCTTATCTGATCTAAAAAGGGTGGAGGTCTGTAGTAGAAGCACGCGAAGAACACACCCTTGGACAGATAACGTGGGTGTACATGGGTGCAACTTGTAAGCAGAAAAGTCTCTTTCTGTGAGCGCAGCAAAATAAACTTCAATGACAAAGGGTTACATCATTCTCTTAATATAAAAAATACAACAATCCAGAATTAATTCCATTAATTCTTTAACACTCCCCATTGCTGAGCTGTGTGTACTGTAACTGCTTGCATCATCACTGGGGGTGGGGCTGCTCATCCAGGAAGCAATATGGCCGACTGCATCCAGTTTGTATTTTTATGGATATTGGGCAAATACTGAGGTAAAAAATGAAACACGGGCTGTTTTGGGGCCCTGGGCTGGGGATAGAAGGTGACGACATATACTTACCTCTGAGTATAGGTGTACTTTAGCTCCATGCAGATGTTGTGCAATAGCAGGCAGATCCGACGCTACAGAACTGCATGGGAGCGGCCATCTCGCCACAATTCTGACAGGCCTGCTTCTGAATAATCCCGCCCTAGAGTGTAAATTACCCATAAATCTCTCTGGAATAAAGCTTTATTTCTGGGCACAAGTAACGAGCCATCAGCTGTAATGACTCAGCACTGCTCAGGCCTTAAATCATTGTGTCAGCAGTGCTGCAATGCTCTGAGGCTCTACTCATGCTTATGTGTAAGTAGGGCTGTGTGAAATCCCAGTATAGCTAGTAAGGACTAGCTGTCCGAAACGCGTTGGTGTTGGGGCCTTTCATGTATACTTTGATGGATGCTTTGACCTGTTGGACTACTATTTTTTAAAAGAAGACAATAAAATGCTTGAAGGATTTTTAAAAACAAACGCTGGCTGGCTTTACTCTTTCCACATAGCTGGTAGCCTTACCTCATTCATCAATCTCATAGAACATGTAAAGGCCACAGGTGCTGCAAAATGGGGGGGCAGCTTGCACAGGGCCACCTTCTCCCATGGCCCTGGTAGCAGTGCAAGGGGACCTCCTGACAGTAGTGGCACACTGCAGTGGTACTTAAGGTCAGCTTTAACTTTTAATCCACAGAAATATGTCACGGTCAAACACACAGTTCTTGTAATGTAATAGGCATATTACTGCATATGTAATAACTTCCACACCACTCAGCGGTGACTCAACCAATGTTCTTCCACTTTACTGAACCCTCAACAGATCATACGACATTCACAAAAAAATCAGCCTTTAGTTTCCAGAGATCAGATCTCAGCAGCATAAAGTTCTACAGCATTCAGTTATTTCAGCTCAAACTTAGTTAATATCCAGTGAACTCTTTGGTCTCAGTTCACAGTGCACAGATAATCACAGTAACATTGGGGCCTACTCCACCTCACTTTGAAGGGAACATTAGCTCCTAGTAATGCAAGGCAGGGAATCACGCAGGGCAACACGGCTAAGGGAGAGCCTGTCCATCTTAAGGATATTGGTCTCTATTTTAGTTTAGGGACAACACTCCCAACCAGGTTCCACACTTCCCCGGGGCTTAAGGGTTTCTAACAGGGGTGGCCGCATCTTACCGGCAGTCTGGGCTCATCTCTCAGCCTCTTCCACTCCCGATACCAGGTGGCTCCTCAGTTCCATGTCAACAGCATCCCCATGGGTCTCTCTCTTCCAGGTCCAAAAACTCTTGTGCGGAGGTGCAGTATATCCTTCTATGTTGTGCTTTCTGTTCCCGGCAACTGTCATGAAGCCCAGCTTTTATGGGGTGACCTACCCAGTGACCCACCAATAACTCTGCCCACTATACCCCTGGTATATGGGGAGACTCCACCCACCTTATATGGCTAAGTGTTGAACTCCACCCTTTCCCTCCAGCATAAAGTCTAACTCCTCCCACTCTGTTCTCTTATTAAGTGGAACCCACCCCCTTTCCTACTTACCTAACATAAGACTACTCCGCCCTCTTTTCATATGGTAGCTCCTCCAACCTCCTCTCTTCCACCAGTCAGAATGGAGGACAGTGGCAGAGAAGGAAGTGAGCTGCACTCCAGCTACCCACCTCCTCAAGCAGACCCTGAGCCCTGGCGCGACATTCCAAACTGGGAATAGTGCGGAGGATCCCAGCTCTCCCAGCCGAAGAACACCTGGCACAACGAGGACCCCACAGCATCAGACCACGAGCTGCCATCCCACTCGCTTTCCCATTGCAGAACATCTGAGCTGTTTGCCAAATGACATGGCAGGCACGCCAAATGGCTCTGATTGGATGAGAGCTTGCGCCATCGGACCTGGAAGAGGTGAGCTTTTACTGGTGATCTGGGGGGTTTCACACAGCGGGGGAACCTAAATCGGGGACATGGAACAAATCCACTTTAATTGAATTTTATACATTTATTAGTTGTTGTTAGAGATTTTATGTGTATATATTAAACCTGATTTACTACACTTGCGCCTGTTCACCAATTGTGTGCTGTGCTGCATCTGTGTGTCTCCACAGCAACAGCAGCATAGTGTAAAAGCCTTACTGGCAATCTGGGGGCCCCCACACAGCAGGGGATGCCCGTGGCATGAAACAAAACCGGGGAAAGGTAAAATCCTGGGTTTTGTTTCGCTTTAAGGCAGTGCAGGAGAATAATGGTGAGCACACTAAATACTAACAATTTGGGCACAATTTGGCCATTTTCACTTAGGGAGGTACTCACTAATGTGGCCAGGGTGTTTAGACATTAAAGGGCCAGTCCAGGCAGATTTCCTAACTTTGTGGTGGTGGTTTATCCCCTATCAGCACTATATTGTGTGTGTGTGTGTGTGTGTGTGTGTGTGTGTGTGTGTGTGTGTGTGTGTGTGTATATACTTGGCGTTGTGGTGGTTGCACTATACTGTGTATATTGTAAACGATTGGGGCGAGTGGTAGTGACTTAGAACAACAGTTCTCCTTCAAATCAAATGTATTTTTATTGAAAAATAAGGATTCCACATCCAAAGCGTCTCTTAACATCAGAGACTGTTGCAGCAAAAAACGCAGTATAAGCGGTTACCTCACCGGCTCTTACAAATTCCAGGGTAAGGAAATGCAGCAAGCTGGAAAAAGTCTTTGTTGGACAAGGTCCACTTTCAGGGCACTGATAATTCCCACAAGTCCAAGTTTGGGGTCACAGAAGGATAGTCCTTCGGCTTAAATCCAGTTCTCTCATTCACAACTGAGCAGTACAGCCTGGGCTCCTTCCTCCAGGCTGGTCAACAGCAAACTGACAGGCTCAGTGGCTCCTTTTATTCAGGCTTCCCCTGCAATCAGCCTCATCACCTGTCCGAGGCCTGAGATCAGAGGACTGGGGAATGTGAACTGGGTCCTGAAAACCCGGCATAGATCGTGATAGAGCATAGCAGGGGAAAAATACACACCATTCAGGACTTTTCCATACACCTTACCACAGTATATATATATATATATATATATATATATATATATATATACATATACAGGGGCGGGCTGGCCGCAGGGCATACCGGGACAAATCCCGGTAGGCCGCGGCTTGTCCTGCATTTCTGGCTCCCCGTTTACCTTCTGGGGGCTGCTCTGGCTGCTTTCTAGTTCCGCAGCGGGCCGGGTGATAGCAGGAGAGGCTGGGGGTTGTACATTTCTAAATTTCCTGGAGTTTGGCTTGATTGGTGACCAGGGTCGCCTGATTCCCTATCCCTGGGGCATCCCAAACTGTTTTGGTCTACTTTAAAGAGTTTTGGTCCTTTTCTGTGGGGCGTCCTGATTTGGGAATGCCCCATTATGTCAAATCCCCAGTAAAAATACCTGACCACTAAACAAACAGCACATGCGTGGTTCAAACGTGTCTGCACCAGCTAGAGGCTGGCGGGATGTGGCTGGCAGCCTGCTTGGCTCCATCCAGCCCTTAGCAAGGAGAACCCATGCATGAACCACTGGATCGGCGGTCAGGTAAGTCTAACTGGCGGTCTGAGGGGGTTGTACAAAATGGGGCATCCCAAATCAGGACGCCCCACATAAAAGGACCAAAACCCTTTGAAGTGGCCCAAAACCCAGGATTTTGACTATCCTGCCAGCGTCCAAGTGCAGCGGCGCATGCGTGAGCCACAGCCGCAACCCCTGCTACCCTTTAACAGGGAGCGTGCCCCCACCGGCCATTCACAAATGCATGGCGCGGGCACATGCCCTGCTAGATGGATAGCGGGGAGGTGGTTGCAGCTCACGCATGCGCCGTTGGACCAGGAAACAAAGTAAGTGAACGGAGTGACCTGGGGGGGTTCACACAGTGGGGCAGCCCGATTTTGGATGCCCCGAGAGAAGGAAAGGAATGGCCGGGAATCTTATAAATTCCCTGGCCAATCCCGCTCAGCTATATATATATATATATATATATATATATATATATATATATATTTATTTATATTAATGTGGCGTTGACTCACTTTACCGGGCCGAGCACAGTACAGCAGGGCCAGTCTGACCAAAAAGTCCAGGGCCGTTTTTTGCATATATATATATATATATATATTTGGTGTGGTGGTGGTTTATCCCCTATCAGCACTATACTGTATATATATAAATATATATATATATATATATATATATATATATATATATATTTGGCATGGTGGTGCTTTATCCCCTATCAGCACTATACTGTGTATATATATATATATATATATATATATATATATATATATATATATAGTGGTGGTGGTTTATCCCCTAGCAGAGCTACAGGGAGGAAGTTACATCATGATCTGCACCTAAAACTTTCCCTACAGCAATGCAACAAATTAATTCATTTGCTTAGTTTAGTGTAAGTCAGTTGTTACAGTGTTACAGGCAGTGGATCCTTGTACCTCCCTGTGATGACAGTTTGATGAATATGTGACAGTTGCAGCACTGCAGCTGTTCTCGTGGCCACGCAGTAACAAGACACAACTGTTATAGGAAATAGGAGGAGGGGCGAGCTCACACACCGGGCTTCAGTTGTCTGCTGTACAGTGTTGGGTGCAGTCAGGGATCGCCTGAAGGAGCTGCCACTGGGAAAAATCAGGGACCCCCCCTCCCCATTAGCATCAGAGAAAGGTAAGTGCTCACTAATTGTTCTGTCTGCTCATCATAAGTCTCCAGCATATAATGGCAGCGAGGATCCCGGATAGTTTATGGCTAAAATGTGTTTCTTGCTTGTGACCTCCTTCCTGCTATTAGGGCAGTGACCTGCACGGCGAATATGAAGGGGTTAAATGTGACCAACCTCTACAGTGTTATTTAAAGCCCAAGCCTGGACCTATCACCTAACCTGCCCCTAACTCTACTATTACACCCAACCTGACCTATCACCTAACCTGCCCCTAACTCTACTATTACACCCAACCTGACCCCTAAACCTGACCTATCACCTAACCTGCCCCTAACTCTACTATTACACCCAACCTGACCCCTAAACCTGACCTATCACCTAACCTGCCCCTTACCTACAGTGTAACACCCAGTCTGACCCCTAAACCTGACTCTTATCACCTAACTTGCCCCTTACCTATACTGTAACACTCAGCCTGACCCCTAAACCTGACCTGATTCTTACCTATACTGTAACACTCAGCCTGACCCCTAAACCTGACTCTTATCACCTAACCTGCCCCTTACCTGTACTGTAACACTCACCCTGACTCCTAAACCCGGCCTCATAATGTAACTGTAAGCAGAGGCAGCTGGGCCTCTATTTTCTATGTCAGTGACCAGTTTTCCTCCATAAAATACTGACATGGTGAGACCCCAGAATAAGCGCAGGGGGCGGAGTCAGGGGATTTATCAGCAGCACAGGAAAGGTCACATGTGTTGGTCATCAGGTGACTTTCCAGAATAAGAGGCAGCTGTCACCTTCCTCCTGCACACATATATATGAAGCATACCTACAGCTCGCCCCCATCACCATGCTGGACCAATCACAGGCCTACAGTGCCCCCAGAGCCTGGGGGTAAATCTCCCCCCGTCCCCCGATCATCCTGACTCCGGATGGGCAACACCTGGTGATATTGCCATATACTCTCCTCGCTCTCACAGCCAATGCAACGCTCAGCACCGGCCTCCATTCACTTTGTGTAACTGAAACATTTGTGGGCACCAACAAGTAGAGCGAGGGATGGGGCAGGATGGCATGGCTTAGAGCAGGGGGCATTTTCCTCAAGGGACACATCAGCATTCCGGGCCTATTCACAAGGCAGAGAAATAACAAACACACAAGATGCAAATATGAGCATTTCATTCTATGGCTGAAAACACTGAATTATTTTCCCCAGGGTAGATGCAGACCCAGAATCATTTTGCCCAGGACAGATGCAGACCCAAAATCATTTTGCCCAGGACAGATGCAGACCCAAAATCATTTTGCCCAGGACAGATGCAGACCCAGAATTATTTTGCCCAGGACAGATGCAGACCCAGAAATATTTTGCCCAGGACAGTCACAGACCCAGAATAATTTTGCCCAGGACAGATGCAGACCCAGAATTATTTTTCCCAGGACAGATGCAGAGCCACAATCATTTTGCCCAGGACAGTCGCAGAGCCACAATCATTTTGCCCTGGACAGATGCAGACCCACAATCATTTAGCCCAGGACAGATGCAGACCCAGAATCATTTAGCCCAGGACAATTGCAGACCCAGAATTATTTTGCCCAGGACAGATGCAGACCCAGAATCATTTTACCCAGGACAGAAGCAGACCCAGAATCATTTTGCCCAGGACAGATGCAGACCCAGAATCATTTTGCCCAGGACAGATGCAGACCCAGAATCATTTTGCCCAGGACAGATGCAGACCCAAAATCATTTTGCCCAGGACAATCACAGAACCTGAATTATTTTGCCCAGGACAGGTGCAGACCAAGAATCATTTTGCCCAGGACAATTGCAGACCTACAATAATTTTGCCCAGGACAGATGCAGACCCAGAATCATTTTGCCCAGGACAGATGCAGACCCAAAATCATTTTGCCCAGGACAATCTCAAACCCTGAATTATTTTGCCCAAGACAGGTGCAGACCCAGAATCATTTTGCTCAGGACAGTCACAGACCCGGAATCATTTTGCCCAGGATAGTTGCATACCCAGAATCATTTTGCCCAGGACAGATGCAGACCCAAAATCATATTGCCCAGGTAAGATGCATACTCAGAATTATTTTGCCCAGGACAGATGCAGACCCAGAATCATTTTGCCCTGGAGAGATGCAGACCCAAAATCATTTTGCCCAGGACAGATGCAGACCCAAAATCATTTTGCCCTGGAGAGATGCAGACCCAGCAATATTTTGCCCAGGACAGATGCAGACCAAGAATTATTTTGCCCAGGTCGGATGCAGACCTAGAATCATTTTGCCCAGGATAGATGCCGACCCAGAAAGGAGGCACTAAAGCACAACCAAAAGGACTTTATTTTTCTTATATTAGACTAAAGCAGTAAGTGCCCCTCTGCAGCACTAAACTTCCGCTTTAACACGGGCAGTTAATTAAATTGCCTGCTGAAGCATTTTCTTTGTAGGCATCAAAATTAATGTTTTATTTACATAAATGGTGTAAACTTTCACATCCTCCCAATAGTATTTTGTTACTTACCTTGTCTCCACACTTTCCTCTGTACCTAACATCTAATGGAACATTTCCCAACAGTATGGAGACCCGAATCCGCTATCTCAAGATCAGAACGGTCGTTCCTCTGAGAAATCAGCCATCTCCACCGGTAAGGTTGGGGCTCCTTATTTAGTGTGTGTGGGTGTATAGGGCTCCTCTAGTAGGGGCGTGTAGGATGGGGGGGGGGGGTTCACCTGGTTAATAGACCCTCTTTCTAGTGAGAAGGACTTAAACCCAATCTGACAACTCAGTTCTAGGAAGGATCCAGGTCAGTGACATCATTTGAATAAACCTCTAATGGAATATGTTCCCCCACCAGGAGGACCTTGGATTATTCGATGAGGTGGCCGTTCACTTCTCCCGAGAGGAATGGGACTGTTTAACCGAAGGAGACAAAGATGTCTACAAGGAGGTGATGATGGAGAATTACCGGACCCTCCAGTCTCTAGGTACGAGATTCTACTTATTTTTGTTATGGCTCCAATATACAAAGTACAATGACCTATGTGAATAATGGTATCAGGGGAGAAAGGTGATAACTCAGCGTAGCTCTGTCACTGAGGCCAAACCCAGCTAAACAGGACATTTAAAGTGGACCAACACCCAGCGTGATCGGCCCAGGAATCTATAAGATTCCTGGGCCGATCCAATCACTCCCCGCGGTGCATTCAAAATCGGGATGTCCCACTGTGTGAAACCCCCAGGACGCCCGCTGCACTTACCTGATTGCCGGTCCAACGGCGCATGCGTGGGCCACGGCCGCATCTCGTGCTTCTCTCTAGCAGGCTCTCTAGTGCGAGATGCGTCTGCCAGTGTGCTCGGAGCCGCTGCGGTAAGACGTCTCATTGACGCGCATACCACAGCGGCTCTGAGCGTGCTGATTGACGCATGCGCCATAGGAGCGGGGTGAGGTGAGTTGGAACGTGCGATCTGAGGGGTTTCACATAGCGGGGCACCCCGATCGGGGTGCCCCGGGGAAGTGGACCAAGACCCAGGATAATCAAAATCCTGGGTGTTGGTCCACTTTAACACCTTAATTGCTCAACAATAAATACATTTCAGAATACATTTGACCTGTAGAAAAATAAGAACTTTTTTATTTCTGAGAAGGCAACTGTAAATAATAAAAGTTGCAGCCACGGAAACCACAAGCACATGACCACCGGCAGCCAATAGTGGGGCGGGATTTTGTCTTATCGCTGGCCATGTTGTATGTTTGTTACCCTCTCATGTCTGGTGATTGGCGGGGAGCTCAGATTAACTTCTGGGTCCAGTTTGGATATAAGAGTTTGGGTTATACCACAAGGTGCTAAGTTACTCACTTTTCTGTAGTAGACATATATGCTTGACTCCAAGATAAAAACAGAGATCCTCTTTGTTGACTTCTTCAGCCATTACATCCCCTGTGTCTTTGTAAACAAGCAAAATGACATCCCTATCCCATGATTCCTGCCTCTATTAATGCATGATAATATATTGGTGGCCTTGGAAGCAGCTGCTTGGCATTGCATGCTGTTATTTAGCCTGTGATCTACCAGTACCCCCAGATCCTTCTCTACAACTGATTCTCCCAGTTGTACTCCCCCGAGGACATATGTGGCCTTCAGGTTATTAGACCCCAAGTGCATCACTTTACACTTATCCACATTGAACTTAATTTACCAAGTGGAGCCCAGACACTCAAAGTGTCCAAATCAGCCTGAAGCTTGTAAACATCTTCAATAGACTGCACTGTGCTACATGTCTTGGTGACAGTGCCATTAATTCCTTCTTCTATATCATTTATAAACAGAGGTTTGTAGGGTTCTACCAGAAATAACACATTGTCCTGTAGTGGTCCTGACTTCAAAATGAAAACAGAATTCCTCTTCATGTAATTATTTGCCCGTTACATCAGACTTCAGAGCATCCGCCTATATATCGAATGTTCATCACATTCTCTACAACTGTCCCTTCCTGTCCCTTCAGCAGTCAGGGTTCCAAGCACCTGGGCTTACTCCTTTGGCTCGCTTTGCCCTGCATTTAGCTCCCTCCTGAACTTCCAATGGCTTCCACTATATCTTCTAGAGATGAGCAAATTACTTTACAAAACATTTTGGACGATTCTGCAAATTTCAGGTTCATCCAAATTGGATTCTTGGAATCGCTCATCTCTACAGCATTAAAAAAAAAAACAACCTGCTCTGGATGGCTTCTCGATGGGCAGACGGGCAGGTGGGACCCGACCAGCATCTCAGTGGGTGAGCAGGTGGGTGTGCTGCCTCCAGACAGATTGTCAACAGACGGGCTGCCTCCGGACAGCTTCTCTGCTGGCGGGCTGCCTCCGGACAGCTTCTCTGCAGACGGGCTGCCTCCGGACAGCTTCTCTGCAGACGGGCTGCCTCCGGACAGCTTCTCTGCAGACGGGCTGCCTCCGGACAGCTTCTCTGCAGGCGGGCTGCCCCCGGACAGCTTCTCTGCAGGCGGGCTGCCTCCGGACAGCTTCTCTGCTGGCGGGCTGCCTCCGGACAGCTTCTCTGCAGACGGGCTGCCTCCGGACAGCTTCTCTGCAGGCGGGCTGCCTCCGGACAGCTTCTCTGCAGGCGGGCTGCCTCCGGACAGCTTCTCTGCAGACGGGCTGCCTCCAGACAGCTTCTCTGCTGGCGGGCTGCCTCCGGACAGCTTCTCTGCAGACGGGCTGCCTCCGGACAGCTTCTCTGCAGGCGGGCTGCCTCCGGACAGCTTCTCTGCAGGCGGGCTGCCTCCGGACAGCTTCTCTGCTGGCGGGCTGCCTCCGGACAGCTTCTCTGCAGACGGGCTGCCTCCGGACAGCTTCTCTGCTGGCGGGCTGCCTCCGGACAGCTTCTCTGCAGACGGGCTGTCTCCGGACAGCTTCTCTGCAGGCGGGCTGCCTCCGGACAGCTTCTCTGCAGACGGGCTGTCTCCGGACAGCTTCTCAGCAAGCGGGCTGCCTCCGAACAGCTTCTCTGCAGACGGGCTGTCTCCGGACAGCTTCTCTGCAGGCGGGCTGCCTCCGGACAGCTTCTCTGCAGACGGGCTGTCTCCGGACAGCTTCTCTGCAGGCGGGCTGCCTCCGGACAGCTTCTCTGCAGACGGGCTGTCTCCGGACAGCTTCTCTGCAGACGGGCTGTCTCCGGACAGCTTCTCTGCAGGCGGGCTGCCTCCGGACAGCTTCTCTGCAGACGGGCTGTCTCCGGACAGCTTCTCTGCAGACGGGCTGTCTCCGGACAGCTTCTCTGCAGGCGGGCTGCCTCCGGACAGCTTCTCTGCAGACGGGCTGCCTCCGGACAGCTTCTCTGCAGACGGGCTGTCTCCGGACAGCTTCTCTGCAGACGGGCTGTCTCCGGACAGCTTCTCAGCAAGCGGGCTGCCTCCGGACAGCTTCTCTGCAGACGGGCTGTCTCCGGACAGCTTCTCTGCAGGCGGGCTGCCTCCGGACAGCTTCTCTGCAGACGGGCTGTCTCCGGACAGCTTCTCAGCAGGCGGGCTGCCTCCGGACAGCTTCTCTGCAGACAGGCTGCCTCCGGACAGCTTCTCTGCAGGCGGGCTGCCTCCGGACAGCTTCTCAGCAGGCGGGCTGCCTCCGGACAGCTTCTCTGCTGGCGGACTGCCTCCGGACAGCTTCTCTGCTGGCGGACTGCCTCCGGACAGCTTCTCTGCAGGCGGGCTGCCTCCGGACAGCTTCTCTGCAGGCGGGCTGCCTCCGGACAGCTTCTCTGCAGGCGGGCTGCCTCCGGACAGCTTCTCTGCAGGCGGACTGCCTCCGGACAGCTTCTCTGCAGACGGGCTGCCTCCGGACAGCTTCTCTGCAGACGGGCTGCCTCCGGACAGCTTCTCTGCAGACGGGCTGCCTCCGGACAGCTTCTCTGCAGACGGGCTGCCTCCGGACAGCTTCTCTGCAGGCGGGCTGCCTCCGGACAGCTTCTCTGCAGGCGGGCTGCCTCCGGACAGCTTCTCTGCAGCCGGGCTGCCTCCAGACAGCTTCTCTGCAGGGTCATTAAATTATGCTAAAGGTCCGGTTTCAGCATAACATATGGGTTGGATAGACACCTATCTGGTATTCCACACGTATCTGGGAAGGATCTGCAGAAGCAAATGACTGCTGTAGATAAATGTAGCACAAAATCTTATCCTAGTGTCCAGTCATAAGGACTGATTCAGCACCGTATTTTTTATTCTTACTTTTTTGTGAGTAAACACTTTTTCTCATGACTTTCTCCCATGATGCAATTCAGGATTATGTCTAGCTGTGCAAATGTTTACATGATGGTTACATGATGCTGAATTGCACCAAAGACAAAAAAGGGAAAAGTGTTTACTCACAAAAAAAGGTAAGTAAAAAATACGGCGAATCAGTCCTATAGTGTCATTGACTGTGTTTGTTCAGCACAAATCCTAGCTGCATGTGGTTTCCCCTCTTATGCTGTCTTTACTGTTCCTCCACATACACAGGACAGATCAGCATGAAACCCACAATAATAACCAGGATGGAGCAAGGAGAAGACCCTTGTGTGGGAAGCCTTGTGAAACCGGTGGAAGTGGACTTACCTGGAATAAGCCATAAAGGTCGGGATTGTTAAGTCAAGTGCGATTATACTAATAATACAATTACACTCATCTCTGCTCTGTTCCCACCAGTTGCTTAAAGCGGAACAAAACCCAGGAATTTGACTTTCCGGGGTTTTGTTCCATGCCCTTGAGGCATACCAAAATTAGGATGCCTTGCTATGTGAAACCCCCCATTTCGCCCAGTTAAACTCACCTTTCCTTGGTCCAATGCCGCATGCGCGGGGTCTTATCCATTTAGAGTCCTATACCATATTTACATCTTTTGATTAAGGGCTCTGATTGCCTTCAAGAGTGGCCGCATCCCCAGTGGGAGCACATGTGCACAGCCCGAGGATGTAGGGGATGCGGACGCTCTCGCTTCCCAGTAAAAACAATCAGAGCCATTTACCGAAAGGGGACGAGAACCTGCGCATGTAGAAAGATGAGTGATTACTGGTGCCCTGGGAAGTTTCAGACATTGGAGCATCTAAGTTCGGGATGCCCCCGGCGGAAGTCAGCAGACGCTCCTGGAATCTTTTTGATACCAGGGTGGCCTTTGGTGGGTTTTGTTCCACTTTAAACAACAGCTGTCCTACCCTTTAATGAAGCCCTACTGAGTTCTGATCTGGTCCCTCCATATTTAGATCCTTGGAGCAGACTGGACTGGTGCCTGGAGGCAGCACCTCTCTGTGTTTGTAAGGTTCATCCCACATTATCAGAGAAACACCTAAAGTTCACATTTACATGGTCTGTTCAGTCAAAGCACCCGACAGACGACCCCTCTTACCATAAATTCAGGGGCCAGCATGTGAAATACTAAACGGGGCCAGAAAAATTCCAAAATGTTACTGATCCTTCTAAAGCCGATGTGTTGACCTGAATTGACTTACTCATCTAGATTTGATTCTGTTCAAAGAAGACCAAGACCTACATCAGGTTCTCTAAACTTTTCTAATTCAAGAGCCGCATTCAGAAATGGAGGATGGTCAGGAGCCACGTTAATGGTGAATAGATTGTAACAGTCATATAAGAAAAGAACAAAACAGGAAACGGTTCCTGAAAATAAATGAGGTGAAAGATGTGAAAGCAAAACCCCCGACAGTACAGAGAGCATGTAGATACCCCTGCCCCTTAATATACAGCACCCAGAATAAAACCCACACACCATGCAGGGAGGCTGGGTGTAACGACTCAGCAGGGCAATAATAGTCTATGGCTGCACACCTCCGGGAGCCAGTGTCATTTTCCCACTGTAGGTAGTTCCCGAAACCCCTCAACGGCAGTTGTCCAAAACCAGAGATCCCGAGAGGAAGCTGTAGCAGCTGTGGGATCAAGCTGGGGCCAGTGCTGTGGTCAAGGGTGACCCGTATACAGAGACAGAGGTGAGGCAGGCAAGGTTGGTAACGGCTTGGCAGAATGGACATGATTGGACAGGCTGGGTTGGCAACAGACAGGCAGGTCAGACATGGTCCAACAGTCTGGGTTGGCAACAGGCAGGCAGATTGGACGTGGTTAGACAGGCTGGGTTAAAAACCGGTAAGTGGATGAGACGTGGTCAACTTGGCTGGATTGGCAAAAGGCAGGCGAGTGTTGACAGCAGGTTGTCAAAGTTTGGTTTGAGAGGCAGGGTTGGCAACAGACAGTCAAGGGTTAAAGCAGATGGAAACCCAATTTTGGGGTCCACCAGTCAGTGTCTGGGGAGTTGCTGTTGGCTCGATGGTGGCACCGGTTTTCTAAGAAAATTAGGTATTTCACTGCTGAAGCTACTCTCAGTGGCCGTCTTTAAGTGACAAAGGTGCAGCCGGGTGGCCACATCTCCGGCACGCTCTTCCGTTGCGCAGACTCCCAGCCATTCAAAAAGGCTGAGCACCGGAGCGCAGAGGCTGGGGATTTGATCACCAGTCCCTGGAGGGTTTCAAACAGCGGGGCATCTCATGAAGTATGCCCCCAGGGTAAGCTATGGCCTGTATCTGGAATGTTTTAGATTCCAGGGTTTGGCCGCACGGGTTTTTACTCACTTTAACAGTATGCTTGAAGGGCTTGGTCAAACAGGCAGGGTTGGCAACAGGCAGCCAATGGCAGAGAGTTTGGGTGAACAGAGCCTCCGGCTGGGTAGCTGACTGGTGTATGTCATGCGGTCAGCGATGTGCATAAGCCAGAAGGGTTTTTGGAAAAACGCAGGTTGCTGAAAGCCACGCGGCGCTGGAGGAAAGGTGGACGGTGCCCTCGGGAGCAAACGCTGCTTGTTTGCCAGGAAATGCCATTGCCCTGCGGGAGGCTGCGAGGAAGCGGCCAGGTCAGGAATTTTCTGTGATATTGGGAAACCAAGAATTGGACTGTGCTTATGCAGCATCACCAGCAGGTGGCTCTGTTGGTTTCTACCCCCAGGGTAACTGGCCTCAGTTGAAGCCAATCTGTAATGTGTAAATAGTCTCTGCATACAAGGAAAGCTGCTCTAGTGTTACCTTTCTTAAAGCCGTCCCTCACTCTGCTCTTACAACCCCCCACCCACCAGTCATCTTGGGTCCAGGCTGTACTGCTATCCCCAGGATTCCCCGACTCCCTTTACCCTGGGGCGTCAGTCCCACCCTGTTGTAATTTCCTATCCTCCGGTTTCACCTGTCACACTCCATCTATAGGTGGCGCTCCCCCTCCTTGCCCCAGAGCCTTGTATATGTATATATACTGCAGAGCCTTGTAAACAAGGCCGGCTCCAAGGTTTTGTGGGCCCCTGGGAGACAAAGTGTGAGTGGGCCCCTTGAGACACCGTACACACTTCGCTGTGTGAAACCTCCTGGGATTGCCAATGTACTCACATATTAAAATGGACACGATATTTGGACTATCCCGGGCTTTTGGGGAATCCTGATTAGGGATGCCCTGCTGTGTGAAACTCCCCTGGTCCACTTGTAAAACTTACCTGACCCCCAATCCAACAGCCCATGTGCAGGTGTGCAGCCAATAAGTGCACTCAGCTCTGTTCAGCTTCTCTTAGCCGATGAAAAGTCTTGTTGTCTAATAGTGGCCGACTGCAGCTTCCCCACTAGCCTCGAGCTGGGGGTGTGCTCATGCAGCCATACACAAATGCCTGGCACAGGCACGAACCTGGCTAAAGGTATAGTGAAATGAGGTATGCAAAGTGAGGTATGTTTTACTGGTGATAAAATAATTAGAATACACAGAGCAAGTGATTAGTTAACAAAAAATACAATTATTATAAGTTGGCCCAAATCAGCCATAAAAAATCTGATGTCAAAGTCCATTAATTATATACATGAGTTTAATGAAGTCCCAGAAATTGACTCGTGGTGTTAAATTTTTGGGACTTCATTAAACTCATGTATATAATTAAGGGACTTTGACATCAGATTTTTTATGGCTGATTTGGGCCAACTTATAATAATTGTATTTTTTGTTAACTAATCACTTGCTCTGTGTATTCTAATTATTGTATTGCTTGCTGAGCCTATTGGGGATATTGGGTTCTTACATGTTTGAGCAGAATTCATACTTTCAACTAATTGTGTAAAATATTTAAATCTTCTAAGCGCGGGTTTTCATTTTCTATATTTCCATGTTTTACTGGTGATCTGAGGGGGGTTCACACAGCAGTGCATCCCAAATTAGGATGTCCCAAGGAGAGGGAATCAGGTGGCCATGGAGTTCGTATTTGATTCACTGGTGCACAGCACAGATTTCTGTTTGCCCATAGAGAGTGGGGAGCAGACGGCATTACCAGTTTCCCCCCCGGCTGATGTGTGCTCCCACACCTAGGCCCGAGCGTGCATCAGTTAAGGGCAGCACATGCACTGTGTGATCCCAGCAAGGTGAGTATACAAGTGATCCCTGAGGTTGTTACACAACGGGATGCCCCAGGGATAGGAAATCGGCACATAGATGATTGATTCTCTATAATATGCAAAGCACCAGTAAATCCCATCCCATGCTTTTTGTGGGGAAACCCTGCCTAGATACTTGAGGGAGTTAGGGGAGTGCCTCCTGTGGGTGGCCTGCCTGGATACTTGGTGAGGGGTCAGGGGGGCCTAGCACTTTGTGGGGGGTTGGGTGTCCAAGAAGATGACAGTGTTAATGAGGGGGTTAGACATACCCTCAACCCACCACTCCCTTGCTATTCCTGGACACTGGCCAGGGGGACTGAGCTGAGCTTAAGTCCCTACCTGCCGAGTGCGCCCCCCCCCCGAGGGGTTAGCAATTGAAAAGCTAACCTTTTCTACAGCTGCGGTGGTTTGCGAGGCGCAGTTGAGCACTGCAAAGAGCGCGAGCAGAAGGCGCGCTGTATCCTCAGAGGCTGGTCAGCTCCTGTCTGTATGAGTCGCACTGGTCTCTGCACGATGACATAGGTTGTCATGTGACACAGAGACCAGCGCGACTCGTACAAGAGGAGCCAGGCAGGCTCTGAGGATACAGCGCGCCTTCTGTCTGCTGTCTTCTCTCTGCAGTCCTCATCGGCGCCCCGCAACCGTAGGAAAGGTTTCTGCGGCGGGTGACAGTGGACCCTATTAAGGCGCCAGGGCCCTCAGCACTTGACCGACCTTGCCGGGTCCTAGCGCCGGCCCTGCTTGTAAATCTGTATATAGCCTAATATTACAGAGTGTGTTGTATATTGTAGTTCTGTGTTGCAGTGTGGTGTGTATTAGTTTGTTAGAGGTGTTTTGCTGTGGTCACTGTGTCACATTAAAACGCTGTTTAGTTATATTTTGTCTCAATGTCTATCAATTGCTGCTCTCTGCATTAACTCTGCATTATCCCTATGAATAGCACAACTCTCAGTGTATCCTTCCAGCCTCAACAACATTTTATACTTCCTTAAAGGTCCCGTCCAGGCAAAAAAAATGTGGGATCCTTCTTTGGAGAGGCTCAGGGGGCGGGGGGGTTCAAACAAATAGCTCTTAGATATGACTTAATATAGAAAAACGGGGTTAAATCAACACCCCGCTTCAGCCCCGGAGAACCAGCTGATTCTGCACTCAACCACACCTGCTAGTTTAATGGTGCATTTACATCCCAGATGATGTGTGACCAGGTCATCATTACTTTATTTGGTGCCCTATTTAAGGAAGTTCGGTGGCCCATGTCCTTTTTTAAAAATCAAAAAAGCTATACTGACTTTTAGTCCCCCATAGCTCCTATGCCCAGCTCTGATGACTTTAAATTATTGTGCAGCACCAGTCCCCATTTTTCAGCTCCTCCAGGATGGAATTACACCCCTTCACACACCCCCTCTATTAAGTGCAGTGAAGGGTCGTGGCAAGGCAGGGGTATGCAAAGACCAAGGTAGATCGGTCACTTAGCAGTGCGGTGTTCGATCTCAGTAATTGCTAAGTTTTGAATCACTTGAGCGGAAGGAAAGATCAAGACAAAAGGTGAGTATAGCATCATTTGGTTTTTTGGGGGGATGAAAAGGCAGAATTGTAGACAGCTGGCAAACCACACAGCAGGAATTATCAAACCACATGTGACTCCCACACCATAAGTTGTGGACCCCCGGCCTATTCCACACCGCCATATTTCTGCTACCAAATTGATGCACCCACCTTGGTATTTAGGTGCTGCTGGAATCCATATTGTTCCTAAGTTTCTGTTTGTGCTCAGTTTTGCAAATATCACTTTTTAAGCTAGAAATAAACTTCCATGCATCTCTTATGTCTTTCCCTGTAGATTTCACCCCAAGTATTTTCAAAGGATTCCTTGATTCCAATTGTGCACAGAAGATAGTGGAAAAAATTAGCTCTGGAAATAATCCCAAAAGAACAAAAGCGACAACAACAAAAATGAAGAAACCAAAGTCAGGGAAAAGTAACACAATGACTGTGCAAAGCAAAAGTAATATGCTGGAAAAGAACATTGACGGTGTCAAAGAAAATGCTCAAAACTCCAGAAAAGGAAAAATGAAGGAGATGGAAAATAAAAAGGATCGTCCACAGAAGAAAAATCTCATCTGTCCAGAGTGCGGGGTATCAAAGAACAACCAATCAGAATTGATTAGACATATGCGTTATCACACTGGAGAGAAACCATATGGCTGCCCTGAATGTGGGAAACATTTTTTTAACAAGGCATATCTAAAAACCCATCTTCGAATTCACACTGGAGAGCGGCCATACTCGTGTTCCAAATGTGATAAATGTTTTGTCTCCAAGAGTTGTTTACAATCACATGAAATGACCCATGATAATGTCAGACCGTACTCGTGTGATGAATGTGGAAAGGCTTTTAGAAATAATGCCACATTACTGGTCCATTCTAGAACCCATACAGGAGAGCGCCCGTTCCCGTGCCCTGAATGTGGGAAGAATTTCATCAGTAAGGCCAAACTTACCTGTCACTTGGAAGTCCACACAGATAAAAAGCAATTTTCCTGTTCCGTGTGTCAAAAAAGATTTAAGGTGCGCTCTTCTCGCGACAAACACGAGATGGACCACGCTGGAGATAGACCTCATTCTTGTTTGGAGTGCGGAAAACAATTTTTCACAAAATCACTGCTTGAGGCTCATCTCAGGATGCATTCTGGGGAAAAGCCTTTTACCTGTTCCGAGTGCGGGAAAGGCTTTGCCACTGCCGGCCTAGTCAGGCAACATCAGGCAACTCACGTCAAAGAGAAGCTTTACAAATGCTCCGAATGTGGCAAAGCGTTTGCCACCAAAGGCTACCTTACATTTCACATGAAGAATCACACAGGAGACAAAAAATGGACCTGTACGGAATGTGGGAAAAGTTTTGTTTCTAATTCAACTCTTCTTAGTCACCAGGTGATCCACACCGGAGAAAGACAGTTTGGATGTTCTGAATGTGGGAAACGGTTTCGAGACAGATCCACTCTTACCACCCACCTTAGAAGCCACACTGGAGAACGGCCTTTCGAGTGTTCTGAATGTGGGCAGAGATTTATTACGAAGTCCCACCTCAATGTCCATGCCAGGAGGCACACGGGGGTGAACCCATACTCCTGTTCAGAATGTGGGAAGTCCTTTGGACAGAAACGTTCTCTGGAGGAACACACCAGAATCCATACGGGAGAGAAACCACATGTGTGTTCAGAGTGTGGGAGAGGGTTCATTTGCAAAAAGTCGCTCTCCATACATCTGGTTTGTCACACCGGGGAGAAACCATTCCCCTGTACAGAGTGTGGGAAAAGTTTTTCTCGTACTGATGGTTGTAGAAGGCACATGAGCAGAAGACATAGAAAACTGGAGCAGCGTAAAAAGCAATAAACCTGTTTCTTCTTCCCTTAACCTAAGTAATAGTCCAGATGTTCATATTAAAGATCATACAGCAAGGTTTCCAAATGTGAATGAATGGATAGATGACTCCCACCTGCAATGTCTCCAAAAATACTTTCTCTGGATCACCTAAGGCTCATTCTTTGTCCATTCCCTATAGATTGATTAATAGTGTGTCTTTTCTTTAGTGTTAAGAGCTATGTAACTATGCTCATAGGAGGACACACAATGAGCACCTACAATGAGCGAGCGGAGTCTCTTGTGTGGAATTATTTATTGAAAACACATCCAAGACCATATGAGGCTTAGGAAGAAGGTCCAACAGAAATGAGGATCTCACCAAAAGTCTCTGTTATCCCAGTTACTCAATTTACCTGTCCAGGAGTCAGAACATGTCTGTGTTATAATAAAAGTGATCTATCTGACTCACCAGAATGAGTCCTAGGCTTCTTGGAATGATATCACATGTTGCTCTGCCACAGTGGTCTTAGAGGACACCTCCATGCAGGGTTGGATAAACCGCCACCAATTTTGCGTGCTCCTTTAGGGCACCCTGATAGGCTGCTGGTGGGGCAAGAAAATGTGGATGTGACAGGTATGGGTTGCCTGGTCTTGGGGACAGAGGACTGATATCCTTATGCCCACGCCAGACCAAATTTGGCTACTGCACAAGGCAGACCAAGACAGGGTTAATAATAATTGCAGGTTTGAATATTGTTTTAAAGCAATCAGAGCATGAAAATAAAAATCTTTTTCTTTTATTATAAACAAGAGATAAAGAAATCTATGTAAATTCTAACTTATAATATTATGTATATAATAACATGGTAACAAAGGTATTAATATAAAAGGACAACGAACATCGACAGTAAACTTAGTAAAAAAGCCAAGTCTATCTAGAGAAGTCAGTCAGTCTGTCTGACTTATCAGCCGTGGGAACTTGAGTAGGCAAAGACAAAAACAGTAAAGTTTGTAAAATAAAATGCTGGCACCCCTTTCTGAGCTATATTTCGCAGAACCCTGCCTAACAGGGGAAAGACATACAGTAGCTGAAAGCCCTGCCAGGGCATTGATAGAGCATCCATGGCTAAGGCCAGAGGGTCCTGGGACAGAGACACAAAGACTGGTAGCTTGTGATTGTGACGGGACGCAAACAGATCCACATCTGGATGACCCCAACGATGACACAGAGAGTGAAATACCCTGTTGCTGAGGGACCATTCCCCCAGGC
The DNA here is from genome assembly GCA_027917425.1 of Gastrophryne carolinensis. Taxonomy (NCBI): domain Eukaryota; kingdom Metazoa; phylum Chordata; class Amphibia; order Anura; family Microhylidae; genus Gastrophryne; species Gastrophryne carolinensis. The sequence continues at coordinate 619,010,111 of CM051235.1, forward strand.
GAGAAGTCCCCCTGCTCAGAGAGTCTGCCTCCAGATTCTCCACCCCCGGAATGTACACAGCCGAGATGCAGGGAACATTGTCCTCTGCCCATGACAAAATCAGGGACACTTCCTTGAGAGCCCTCTTGCTCCTGGTTCCTCCCTGATGATTGATGTAGGCAACCGCTGTCTGGTTGTCTGAGCGGATCTGAACCACCCGACCCCGAAGGTGCTTGGTCAGATGAGAGAGCACTAACCGTATTGCCCTCAGTTCCAGGATGTTGATTGGAGTATGGGCCTCCTGAGGACCCCACTGCCTCTGGAATTTCAAGGATTTCCAAAAGCCCCCCCAACCTGTCAGGCTGGCATCCGTGGTGACCACTTCCCAGGAGGGAGTCAGAAATGATCTGCCCACTAGCTGATTCATTGGATCCAGCCACCATGATAGAGACCGCTTGGCCAGAGGGGACAGCGCAAATTCCTGATCCAGGGACCTTGGGTCCCGATCCCATACCGACAGGAGATGAACCTGAAGAGGTCTTCATAATAATCCAAACTGTATTAATCCAATCACCAATTAAGTGCAATCAAGAAATGGTTGTCGGTCGACGTTTTGGGGTGCATTTAGCCCCCTTCCTCAAGACCAACTTCATGCAAACAGAGATAAAGACAGATACTATATATATATATATATATATATATATATATATATATATACATACATACACCTGTATACCCCTCTATAAACCAATCATGCGTTTAAAATTGAAAATTTGAAACTTACTGGTAATGAGTGTAAACCAGCGATAACCCTGGGAGACCCACTTGGGACTGTACTCACCTAATAGGAACATCCCCGCGGCGTCTGGAGATCCAGTACCGCAGGGCACCGCCGCACTGCCAGCTGGGGGGCTGCTAGGCAACCCCCTACCGTCCCCTGAAAGGGCAAGGTCGAGAACCGCGTCACCAGTCCTGGGAAACTTACCCGCCCAGGCGCCAATCCAGGTGCAGCTGGATTGGCGCCTGGGCGTAGCAGAGCTAGCGCTCCATCTCCAGCCGATGACAGGCTGGGGATGGCTCACTAGCTTCTGCCAGACTCAACACAACGCGGCGGTGTCTGTATGTCATACAGAACGCCCCAAGATGGGTGAGGATGGAGCAGTGGGGAGCTGGGCGAGGGGTTATAATGATCACAATAGGGAGGTCTGTAAGCGATGTCGGGGAGGGGGAAAGGGTGCTTGTGCTTGTTAAAGCACATACAGAATATTCTTGAGGAAACAGGCAACAATTCCCAGGTAAGGCACAATGCGAATGCCCTGAGATCTCAACAGAGCCATCACTCCCGCCAGCACCTTGGTGAATACCTTGGGAGCCGAGGTAAAACCAAACGGCAGGGACACAAACTGAAAATGCTGATCTTCCACAGCGAACCTGAGAAACTTTTGATGACCTGAAAATCGTCACATGAAGGTAAGCATCTTTGATGTCTATAGTGGACAGAAAATCCCCTGGGTGAAGAGAATTTACGGCAGAACGCAGAGTCTCCATGCAAAAGTGCCTGAATCTGACAAACTTGTTGAGTAACTTTAAATCCAGGATGGGCCTGATGGATCCGTCCTTTTTGGGCACAGTGAAAAGATTGGAGTAATAGCCTTTGCTCCTTTCCCGCAGAGGTACTGGGCAAATGACCCCCAATTCCAGTAGGTTTTGGACAGCAAGTTACAGACGCTGAGCTGACTGGGTCTTGAGCCATCTGGGATTTGACGAATCTTGGGGGCGGCCAGGCTGCAAACTCTATCTTGTAACTGGAGGAAACTACCTCCTGAATCCACCGGTCTGAGACCAGACGTCTCCAGATGTGAGCAAAAAGCAGAAGCCGTCCCCCCACCTGGACGGGTGAGGGCGCCCTTCATGCCTGAGGGGGCTTGGGAGAGGATTTAGGCTTGAAACCCCAGGATGGGCCCGGTCGGCCACGTCCTCTACCCCTGCCCCAAGTTTCACCACGCTCTCCAGTGGAGGGGGCCCCTCTTCCCCTTCTGTAGGTATAAAAGGGGGACAGAGAAACTCATGAACCCCGAAAGGCCTGAGCTGCTTTTTGCGCTGAGGCAGCTTGCCTTCCCTGGCAAACAAATCCAGACGTTCCCCAAAGAGGCGCAGACCTCTAAAAGGGGACCCAGTAAGAGCTTTCTTAGCCACAATATCAGCCATCCACTGGCGCAGCCAAACAGAGCGGCATATAGCAATCAACAGGGCAGAGGTTCTACCACACATTCTAATGGCGTCTTCCAGGGCAGCGATAACGTATGAGGTAAATTCCTCATAATACATGAGCCATTTCAACACATCCCTGCCCAAGGCGGCAGAACCGCACTCCAAGGCACTTCTGATCAGCCTTCTGATCGCAAACAGTTGTAATAGCAGAAGCACACACAGGGCGCAGAGCGGTCCCAGCACAAGCAAAACCACGAGAGGCCAGCTGATCAATGCGCCGGTCCTCAATGCGCCGGTACCACTTTTAAAGTGGTAGTGTCAGGAGAATGCACCACTGAGGTATGAAACAGTCCTAAAATTGGCGCATGAACCTCTGAGAGCAAAACCATGAGAGGCCAGCTGATCAATGCGCCGGTACCACTTTTAAAGTGGTAGTGTCAGGAGAATGCACCACTGAGGTATGAGACAGTCCTAAAATTGGCGCATCAACCTCTGTCGGGGAAGACCAGAGCTTCACCGTCTCAGGGGGAAAGGGATAGCTCTTATCCCAGCTCTTAGGTACACCGGGAAGCTTACTAGGCTTGTCCCATTCCTGAGAAATGAGGTTGCTGAAATGTGCCTGTGCAGGGAACTCCCAGCGCGGTTTAGCCGTATAAAATAATTCTCCCTGCTGCTGCGGAGGAACAACAGGGGGAGAAATCTCAAGCACTTCAAATAAATGGGCTAGCAGTCTATCCGTGTCAGCCGCATTCCAAGGCTGAGATCCCATCATGGAGTCATCAATAGTCTTATACTGATCCTCAGACTCCGACTGAGGATCAGTATAACTCCCCCTCCTCAGGGGAAAAACTAACAATGTCATCCAGCGCTTCAGATGTCCTAGGGCAGACATACACATTATCAACCAAATGCCGCGTTTTGCCAAAAGCTTTACGCGGCTCAGAACCACCAATCCTCCTCTCAATATTAGCCAATCTCGTAGCAAAATCAGATTAAGCATCCCCACTGGCATGAACCACAACCGGAGTTGAATGTAAGCGAGGAGGAGAGTGCAAGGCCTCAGGAGACGCAGCCCCCAGCCCTATAAGGGGCATCCCAGACAACCGCGCAACAGTCTGCTGGGCGCAGGGAAGACAGACCTTGAAGTCACAAGGTACAGGGGAAACCCCGCACTCCGCACACAACCGTCCTTGTCCCGAAGGAACCCAGGACTCATTGTCTTGAGAAGCCTCCATATGGTGATAATTGTGGCACAACGGGCCAATTGGGATTAAAGCTAGACGCAACCTGGGATGCCCCAGAGAACTGCAAGGGAAGTGGGAGGATTTATAGTATTCACTAGTCCCTTAAATCAACAGTAAAGGGCCAGCAGAAACCACTAGTTCAATCGGCCTGAAAGACATAAAAAGAAAGGGGGTCCCGTAAGACACATGTATGGGGTATATAGTAATAATCAAAGATAGCCCGCAGGGGCACTTACAGACCACGAAATAGAAACGCCAGACACGCAGCACCGACAAGTCAAGATGGTGCCCACATATACCTCGAGGGGAGGGCAGCGGAGGCTATGTGAGGAGGACGAGCGTCTGCAGCAGCTGGGCTGTTACACGTGACTTCCGGAGCTTAGGCCGAGCCGCCGTCGCCTGGATACCGATCACTTGACCCAGCAGCAGTTGTGTCACCCCACTGACCCGCCTTTCTGCTGAGAAGCTTTAGTCACAGGTGCCGCCATGGTTGGCCCCCGCCACAAGACAGGGGCGTGCCATTGGAGGTATGACCCATGGTTGGCCCCCACCACAAGAAAGGGGCGTGCCACTGGAGGTATGACCCATGGTTGCTCCCGCCACAAGAAAGGGGCGTGCCACTGGAGGTATGACCCATGGTTGGCCCCCGCCACAAGAAAGGGGCGTGCCACTGGAGGTATGACCCATGGTTGGCCCCCGCCACAAGAAAGGGGCGTGCCATTGGAGGTATGACCCATGGTTGGCCCCCGCCACAAGAAAGGAGCGTGCCACTGGATGTATGACCCATGGTTGGCCCCTGCCACAAGAAAGGGGCGTGCCATTGGAGATATGACCCATGGTTGGCCCCCGCCACAAGAAAGAGGCGTGCCACTGGAGGTATGACCCATGGTTGGCCCCCGCCACATTATAGGAGTGTGCCACTGGAGGTATGACCCATGGTTGGCCCCCGCCACAAGAAAGGGGCGTGCCATTGGAGGTATGACCCATGGTTGGCTCCCGCCACAAGAAAGGCCCGTGCCACTGGAGGTATGACCCATGGTTGGCCTCCGCCACAAGAAAGGGGCGTGCCATTGGAGGTATGACCCATGGTTGGCCCCCGCCACAAGAAAGGGGCGTGCCACTGGATGTATGACCCATGGTTGGCCCCTGCCACAAGAAAGGGGCGTGCCATTGGAGGTATGACCCATGGTTGCCTCCTGCCACAAGAAAGGGGCGTGCCACTGGAGGTATGACCCATGGTTGGCCCCCGCCACAAGAAAAGGACGTGCTACTGGAGGTATGACCCATGGTTGGCCCCCGCCACAAGAAAGGGGCGTGCCATTGGAGGTATGACCCATGGTTGGCCTCCGCCACAAGAAAGGGGTGTGCCATTGGAGGTATGACCCATGGTTGGCCCCCGCCACAAGAAAGGGGCGTGCCACTGGATGTATGACCCATGGTTGGCCCCTGCCACAAGAAAGGGGCGTGCCATTGGAGGTATGACCCATGGTTGGCCCCCGCCACAAGAAAGAGGCGTGCCACTGGAGGTATGACCCATGGTTGGCTCCCGCCACAAGAAAGGGGCGTGCCACTGGAGGTATGACCCATGGTTGCCTCCTGCCACAAGAAAGGGGCGTGCCACTGGAGGTATGACCCATGGTTAGCTCCCGCCACAAGAAAGAGGCGTGCAACTGGAGGTATGACCCATGGTTGGCTCCCGCCACAAGAAAGGGGCGTGCCACTGGAGGTATGACCCATGGTTGGCCCCCGCCACAAGAAAAGGACGTGCTACTGGAGGTATGACCCATGGTTGGCCCCCGCCACAAGAAAGGGGCGTGCCACTGGAGGTATGACCCATGGTTGGCTCCCGCCACAAGAAAGGGGCGTGCCACTGGAGGTATGACCCATGGTTGGCCCCCGCCACAAGAAAGGGGCGTGCCACTGGAGGTATGACCCATGGTTGGCCTCCGCCACAAGAAAGGGGCGTGCCATTGGAGGTATGACCCATGGTTGGCCTCCGCCACAAGAAAGGGGCGTGCCATTGGAGGTATGACCCATGGTTGGCCTCCGCCACAAGAAAGGGGCGTGCCACTGGATGTATGACCCATGGTTGGCCCCTGCCACAAGAAAGGGGCGTGCCATTGGAGGTATGACCCATGGTTGGCCCCCGCCACAAGAAAGAGGCGTGCCACTGGAGGTATGACCCATGGTTGGCCCCCGCCACATTATAGGAGTGTGCCACTGGAGGTATGACCCATGGTTGGCCTCCGCCACAAGAAAGGGGCATGCTACTGGAGGTATGACCCATGGTTGGCCCCCGCCACAAGAAAGGGGCGTGCCACTGGATGTATGACCCATGGTTGGCCCCTGCCACAAGAAAGGGGCGTGCCACTGGAGGTATGACCCATGGTGGGCCCCCGCCACAAGAAAGGAGCGTGCCACTGGATGTATGACCCATGGTTGGCCCCTGCCACAAGAAAGGGGCGTGCCATTGGAGATATGACCCATGGTTGGCCCCCGCCACAAGAAAGAGGCGTGCCACTGGAGGTATGACCCATGGTTGGCCCCCGCCACATTATAGGAGTGTGCCACTGGAGGTATGACCCATGGTTGGCCCCCGCCACAAGAAAGGGGCGTGCCATTGGAGGTATGACCCATGGTTGGCTCCCGCCACAAGAAAGGCCCGTGCCACTGGAGGTATGACCCATGGTTGGCCTCCGCCACAAGAAAGGGGCGTGCCATTGGAGGTATGACCCATGGTTGGCCCCCGCCACAAGAAAGGGGCGTGCCACTGGATGTATGACCCATGGTTGGCCCCTGCCACAAGAAAGGGGCGTGCCATTGGAGGTATGACCCATGGTTGCCTCCTGCCACAAGAAAGGGGCGTGCCACTGGAGGTATGACCCATGGTTGGCCCCCGCCACAAGAAAAGGACGTGCTACTGGAGGTATGACCCATGGTTGGCCCCCGCCACAAGAAAGGGGCGTGCCATTGGAGGTATGACCCATGGTTGGCCTCCTCCACAAGAAAGGGGTGTGCCATTGGAGGTATGACCCATGGTTGGCCCCCGCCACAAGAAAGGGGCGTGCCACTGGATGTATGACCCATGGTTGGCCCCTGCCACAAGAAAGGGGCGTGCCATTGGAGGTATGACCCATGGTTGGCCCCCGCCACAAGAAAGAGGCGTGCCACTGGAGGTATGACCCATGGTTGGCTCCCGCCACAAGAAAGGGGCGTGCCACTGGAGGTATGACCCATGGTTGCCTCCTGCCACAAGAAAGGGGCGTGCCACTGGAGGTATGACCCATGGTTAGCTCCCGCCACAAGAAAGAGGCGTGCAACTGGAGGTATGACCCATGGTTGGCTCCCGCCACAAGAAAGGGGCGTGCCACTGGAGGTATGACCCATGGTTGGCCCCCGCCACAAGAAAAGGACGTGCTACTGGAGGTATGACCCATGGTTGGCCCCCGCCACAAGAAAGGGGCGTGCCACTGGAGGTATGACCCATGGTTGGCTCCCGCCACAAGAAAGGGGCGTGCCACTGGAGGTATGACCCATGGTTGGCCCCCGCCACAAGAAAGGGGCGTGCCACTGGAGGTATGACCCATGGTTGGCCTCCGCCACAAGAAAGGGGCGTGCCATTGGAGGTATGACCCATGGTTGGCCTCCGCCACAAGAAAGGGGCGTGCCATTGGAGGTATGACCCATGGTTGGCCTCCGCCACAAGAAAGGGGCGTGCCACTGGATGTATGACCCATGGTTGGCCCCTGCCACAAGAAAGGGGCGTGCCATTGGAGGTATGACCCATGGTTGGCCCCCGCCACAAGAAAGAGGCGTGCCACTGGAGGTATGACCCATGGTTGGCCCCCGCCACATTATAGGAGTGTGCCACTGGAGGTATGACCCATGGTTGGCCTCCGCCACAAGAAAGGGGCATGCTACTGGAGGTATGACCCATGGTTGGCCCCCGCCACAAGAAAGGGGCGTGCCACTGGATGTATGACCCATGGTTGGCCCCTGCCACAAGAAAGGGGCGTGCCACTGGAGGTATGACCCATGGTGGGCCCCCGCCACAAGAGAAGGACGTGCTACTGGAGGTATGACCCATGGTTGGCTCCCGTAACAACAAAGAGGCGTGCCATTGGCGGTATGACCCATGGTTGGCCCCCGCCACAAGAAAGGGGCATGCAGATTACATGGGATGCTCTAGATGGAAGCAGGGGGAGAAAGGTAAGTATGGGGAAGGACATGCAGGCTACATGGGATGCCCTAGCTGGAAGCAGGGGGAGAAAGGTAAGTATGGGGAAGGACATGCAGGCTACATGGGATGCCCTAGATGGAAGCAGGAGGGAGAAAGGTAAGTATGGGGAAGGACATGTAGACTACATGGAATGCCCTAGATGGAAGCAGGAGGGAGAAAGGTAAGTATGGGGAAGGACATGTAGACTACATGGGATGCCCTAGATGGAAGCAGGAGGGAGAAAGGTAAGTATGGGGAGAGACATGCAGATTACATGGGAAGCCCTAGATGGAAGCAGGAGGGAGAAAGGTAAGTATGGGGAAGGACATGCAGACTACATGGTATGCCCTAGATGGAAGAAGGAGGATAAAGGTAAGTATAGGGAGAGACATGCAGATTAGTTCCCGGAATAACCGACCAATCACGTGGCAGCTCTGATTCAGGACCATTGCTGAAGCAGCCGGTGAGTATTTTTTAGCATCTTTTCTCTTTAAAGTGGACCAACACCCAGGGGTGATCGGCCCGGAAATCTATAAGATTCCCGGGCCGATCACCTCCCACCCCGCGGGACATCCGAGATCGGGATGTCCCGCGGGGTGAAACCCCCCAGAAACCCCAAAAACATCTTACCTGATCCGCCGCCGCTTCCCGCGCACCCCTCCAGACGTGCGCGCGCCCGCGCCGGCCCTCTGTGAATGGCCGGCGGGGGCGCGCGCGCCGAGAGTGACGCGCGGGAGGCGGCGGAAGCGGCTTGGACATTCCTGATCCCCGCCTGGACGTTGGCGGGGATTGGCTGCGGCGTTCACGTGGGAGCGTTGAGAGGTGAGTTTTTTGGGGTTTCTGGGGGGTTTCACACACCCGATCGGGGTGCCCCGCCAAAGTGGACCAAAACCCAGGATAGTCAAAATCCTGGGTGTTGGTCCACTTTAAAGTGGAACAAAACCCACCAGCTGCAGAACTAGAATGTAAAAGACTTGTGGGGCAAGAGCTGGCTTTCATTCGGGATGCCCTGCTGCGTGACACCCCCCAGGGTGCTGGAGATTACTCACCTTTCCCTGCTCCTCCCAGCAGCTGCTGTATCACATATGGCAGCCACTGGTGATGGGCGTATCAGTGTTGGGAAGCTGTATCTGCTGTATTCATAGAAGCAGCACACAGGGGAGGCCATAGAGCATTGGGAGAGCCGCCATCACTTTGGGAGAGCTGCTCTCCTTCTATTTGGAGCCTCTGTCAGCAACAGCAGCTGTGTGATTCCCGCCAAAACCCGCACAGCTCAGCCATTACTATGGTTGCTATAGCAACAATACAGCGTCAGCTTCTTCGCAGCGTGACACCAGGATGACGCTGCAGAAAAGGTCACGTGTGTTGCTGCGCAACCTCTGATTGGCTGGGGGAGGCTCTGGCTTTCGCTTTCTCGCTCTGTGTTTGTAACCATTCTCGGTGTCACCCTGCCCGGTATCTGGTGACTCGCTCTCTATTTATTTTCCTATTGGCCAGGCTGCTGAGGCTCCTCCAATCAGCACCGAGTTTCCTCTGCGTCTCTATTTCCCTGTTTATGTGTAAGTGAAGCTCGCGGCGGGTGTATGAGGGCGTCTCTGGGTGGGAAGATGGCGGCTCTCATCCTGCTCCTCATCCTGGGGGTGTCAACAGTGCAGTGTGGTGAGTATATGGAGGTTGGGGGGTCACATGACATAGACACAGAGAAGGGTGAGGGCAGAAGAGGGGGACATGCTGCATCTTCTTATTTCCTGTCACCATAACATACCTCCCATATGTCCCTCTTTTGAGTCCATGTCCCCCTGTCCCTCGTTTTTCTCATTTCTCCCTCTTTGAGGTGTAACATGCAGATTTGCAGCAATAAATGATTAATTTGCCTATTCAAAGTGTTTCTATTGTTGTAATTGTTACACCCTATCTCCTATCCAGTCCTCAATGGAGGCCGTGGCCTGATTTAAGAAATGTCCCACCTTTCCCACCCTGTAAAATTGGTGTGTGTGTGTGTGTGTGTGTGTGTGTGTCAGCCATGTTCCATCACTTGCTGCTCATTCTCCAGCCGCCTCTGCCGGAAGCTTCTTGTGCAAAGTGGCCAAGTCTAAGCAGCCTAATGACCTGTCCAGCTGAGAACTCTGACATTAAAGTGGACCAAAACCCACCCTGGAGTCTATTAGATGCCAGGGCAGGCATACTCCCTCCCCCCCGGGGCATCTAAATTTGGGATGCCATGTTGTGTCAAATCCACAAGGTCACCTGAAAAGTCGCCTTCCTTCCCGGTCCAATGACGCATGTGCAAGCAGCGCCCGCATCCCCGCTATCCCTTTAGCAGGGCCTGTGCCCACACCAGTAATATGTAAATGGCCGGCGTGGGCACGCTCCCTATTAACGGGTAGTGGGAGATGCGTCCGCCAGTGCGCTCGGATCCTCTCACCATAGGCAAACTCTAGCACGAAGGGTCGCGAGCGGATCCGAGCACGCTGAGTGGACGAGAGGCTGCAGATGCGCCGTAGGACAGAAGACGTGTGAGTGAGATCAGGGGGGTTACACACAGTGGGTTTCCCTGGAGCAAGGACTAATATTCAGGATAGTCAAAATCCTGGGTTTTGGTCCACTTTAACTGTTTTGCTACTAGAACACAATTTTCACTCCACATTTAGAAATTTAATTTCAGCATAATGGCTAAAACCTATCACCCATGCCTTAGCCAGCCAGATGATTAGCAAGCCAGAGCAAGGAAGTCTGATAAGTACTAGAAAGGACCACCTTGGTGTACATAGAGAAAGTAAACACTGTGTTGCTATGGGAAACTGTTTTCTTTTATAACACAGAGTTGCCAACAAATAGAAAAGTAACACAAAAAAAAAAAGAGATAAGCTCAGTACAGTGATGACATCACTTTGCCGCGCGATAATAGAAACTTTTTAAATGTCATCAAAAGTGGAATTATCCTTTGACCCTTTAAGTGCCAGCCTTCCTAGAATTTTTGTCACCGTTTGCCAGACAACGTTTCACTATTTTGCGTTACATATGTTCAACCTTGATTTTTGAAGGGATTTCCAGGAAAATTATATATATATTTTTTTTCAGTCTGAGCTTCAATATGAAATGTCTTGTTTGGTCTTTTTAGTGTATTCTCAATACTTTTGGGTGAAATATGTGCAAAACAAATTAAAACATTTTTTTTTGCAATTTGTAGTGTTTTTTTTGTAGTAAAAAATGTAAGTTTGTCAATAAAATCTTATTGTGTGTGAAACCCCAATTTCTCCCGGTTACAGCGGTACCACATATGTATTGATAGACACCCTTTCCTGCCCAGGAGACTCCCCCAAACTGAAACAGAGCTTTAGGAGATTTTCAGATAAAATGCAACTGTGCTACGCGCTAAGCGCACCTTGCAGTTTTTCAATAAAAACAACCCTTTACATTTGAAATATGCCCCACAAACTATATATTCTCTGGAAGTACACACCTCAAGCTTGCTAGGCGTACCAGGCTTGTTTATGTGGGTGTAGTTTTGTGGAAGTAATCCCTCAATCAATTCTTTGGTCACACCGAGTTTCCCTAAAACAGAATAAAAAAAGAATCAAAGCCACATTTTCCTAAATAAAAAAAAAAACTATGTACAAACAAGAAAAAACAAGTAAAATCTGAAAAAGCAACATCAACTGAACAGAACAATACCCAACATGCATAGGTACTGTCAAGGGAAGAGTTGCCTAACACCCCAAAGTAAAGCATGCGCATAATGGTAATTTTACTTGAAAATTTCAGCTCTGCAGACAAAGTGCGCACCTTGCAATCTTTCAACCAAAACAACCCTTTACATTGGGAATATCCCCCATAAACCATATATTACCTGAAAGTACACGTTAAGCTTTCTAAGCGTATCTAGCTTGTTGTAGTGGGCTCATCTTTCTAGAAGTAATCCCTTGAAGAATTCTTAGGTTGAACAGGGTTTCCCTAAAAAAAAAAATGATAAAAAAGCTGAATAAAATTTTTTTTTTCCTAAAATAGCAATATTCAAACAAGAAAAAACAAGCTAAATATAAAAGCCCAAGGTCCTTCGAGCAGAACAATACCCAACATGCCTAGGCACTATTAACCCTTTTAATTGCCAGCCTACTTTGAAGTTTTGTCACCCTCTGTTGACAGGTCATATTTCCCCATTTTGAGCCATGTTTAACCATGATTTTTGCAGAAATTTCCAGGAAAATTATATATATATTTTTTTTTTGCAGCAGAGTTTAGGCTTTAACATGAAATGTCTTGTTTGCAATTTTTCTACCGGTTTTTAAATATTTTTGCGTAAAAAAACAAAACAACAAATATTTTTAGAAACTGTCTCATTTATTTTAAATATAACATTTGTTTTATTAATGAAAACCATATTGCATGTGATGGCCCCATTTCTCCCGATTACAACAGTACCACATATGTATCGGTAGCCCCCCATTCTTGCCCAGGAGACCCAAACTGAAAAGAGCACTTCATAACATTTACAAATAAAATACTACTATCCACACTATAAACATAAGGGGTTAATAAAAAAAAAAATGACAGGGTCCCCCCTCCTGAGGGGGAACCCCATTTTAAGGGTTAAAACCCCTTAAAATTCCCCCCAAAAATGACATGGGGCCCCCCTTACCCAGCATTACCAGTCCGGGACCAGCTATGGGGGCTTGTGTGGCCCCCCACCCTGCAGCCTACAAGCCCACATACCCTCTGTGGGCCCGGGCTCTTCTGCCCCCCTGGGCTTTGCGGAGGCAGGTAACTGGGGGTGCTGGGGGTTAATGGCAAGTCTCCCGCTAGTTGCAGTTGACTTGCCAGCCCCCAGCCTTGTGAACTGATATAGGGGTTAACAGTAAAAATAAACCACACACACACAAATGACATTTATTTTTTATTTTTTCTCTACTCCCCTCCGATGTCCCGATCATGTCCCACGACGCTCCGATGACAGCTGTTGGGGGGGGGGGCGAGAGATTAGAGCCACCTCGCCCCCACCAGCCCTCCTCCTCCGATCTCCAACAGCGTCTGAGCTTCTCTCGCTGGGTGACAGGTGCCGGGTCACCGATTACGTCACCCGAACCCGGGGTTAAGAGCCGCGAACCACGAAGTGAGGGAGAGTGTCATGAATCAAGGAGGTTTTATGCCTTAATCCAGACCGGATTTTGATCGTACTACAAACGATCCTTACGCACAGATGTTTTTGGGGACCTGGCCCTACTATACAGCAATAAAGTCACACTGGTAGCGATGGGCAAGCACACAGGGCACAAGCTTTAGCATATACACAATGTCTCTTCTAAAGGCTAGGAAATTAGCACACAGAAGTTCACTTTATAAAGTTTTAAGATTTAATTCACCCGTAAGGAGCAATGCATGTAAGACAAAGATGTACAATAAAAGAACAGACATACAATAGATGGCAACATGCTTATAAAATAAATAGGAGGAATAACAGAGATTGTTACCTTTTGGGAGATAAAATCTTGTTCGTGAGAAGACACACGCAGAAACAATGTGATAGCACGCCTACTTATCGGAAGCAGTCTCCTGGCATGTTATATCTTAATGGGGTATCTCTTCTCATTTTTAAACTCATTCTGGGGCGGGCAGAATGCTGTATTTAGCCAATCATGTGGCGGGGTGTTTTATTGCAAGATATGATCTAAAATTCTTTTGAAGAGGCATGCGAGCTGCCATGTGTATCAAGTGTCTCGTTTACTGATTTGTAGCGAGCGTGTGTCAATTACCCCCCCTGGGGAACCGTGTTTTGCCTTTTGCCAGAGAACCTATTTGGCTTGTAGCTGCTGATTACCCCATGGGGTGTTTTGCCTTTTGCCGGGAAACCTACTTGTCATATGTAAATGGCTCTTTGTACTAGCAGTTCTAAGGAATGCGTTGACAAGCATTTATTTCATGTCTTATGACATCCCAATATATATTTCATATCGCATAACATCTATGTCATATCTTATCACACATATATGTCCTATCTTATCACAGAGAGGGCGATTTTTCGCCCTCTCCTCACCACGAAAGAGCACGGGGGGCGATCGGAGGCCCCCCGGTGAAGAGGAGACCGCAGGGATCACGGCCGCAGGTGAGTAAATGTCATATTTTATTTTTACAGTTTATCGTGCCAGCGGGCGAAGCGGGGGGGGGGGGGGGCTATTTCGGGCGCCCTCCTGAAGACAAAAGAGCCTTGGGGGAAGGGGGGGGGGGTGAAATCGGATGCCCCCCCGGGTGCATAGAAGACCCGGCCTAATCCCATGATTATTTTAGCACATAGGCAATAATAACACTTGAAGTCCCCCAATATATGTCCCTTAATAAAAGGTCCTCTCACTTATAACACAACCTCACTTGAAAATACAACCAGAACTCGCAAAAGCTCCTATAAATAATCTTATTTATAACAAAGCAATACTTCCCTTCCAATGTCAGTCTGGCAGAATAGTGTGTGTTGGGGGGGGGGGGGCTGTGTGTGTGTGGGGGCTTGGCAGTGTGGGGGGCGGGGGCTTGCCTGTAATTTCTTTTTTATTATTATGTAATTATTAGGTGGTGTTTCCCTTTAAGGGCGTGGTTTAAGGACGAAAAATGTCCCTCTTTTCTGTTATCAAAAGTTGGGAGGTATGTGAATGTGACATGTATGAATGATAGACACATCACTGTGCCATGTGTAATGCTCTATGTCTCTCTCTCTCTCAGACAGTCACTCTCTGCGCTATTACAGGACAGCGGTCTCCTCTCCGGGGTCCGGGCTGCCTGTGTTCTCTGAAGTCGGGTATGTGGATGATCGGGAGATAACAAATTATAACAGTGACACCCGTCAGAGTCTCCCCAAGGTGGAGTGGATGAAGAAACTGGGAGGTTATTACTGGGAGGGGGAGACACAAAGAGGTCAAGCTCAGGAGCCTATTTACAAGCACAATGTACAAATAGCGATGAAGCGACACAACCACACAGGAGGTGAGACAGACGTATAGAATTATTTCTTCATACAAATAGCTCTAGAGGCAGAGTAAGGAGTCGCCAGGTTGTTGCTAATCCACACTCCATAGTTACTCTATTTACACCTCTATTCTGTAACTTTCCCTAAAATATCTCTTGTATATAAGAATTATTTTATGCTTAACTATATGAAAAAATAAGATATGATTCATAGAATAGAGAATGATCAGGAGTTTATTAGTTTATTTGGTTATAACACTTAAAACTTTTACTCTAGTGGGGTAAAAATATTTACCGACTCTAATTAAACTTAAGGCGGACTAAAATCCACTGAACTTGCACAATACATTTGGCCAAAGCCCTGCTAATGCTCCAGTCTTAGGGTGTAGAGCTATAAATGGATATTTGCACCTGTAGAATTGTCCTGGAGCACTGATTATCTTGCTGTCCCTCTCCGTAAGATGGCGCGTGATTAGCTATTGCATAGGTGCAGCAATCTCCTTACTACCACTCACATCAGTGACAATGACTTGAGGAGGCGGAGCTTCAGCTAAACCAGGCGGCATTAGCTGGGAGCAGAATAAAACAGGAGCAGCCAAAAGTGCAAAAGCAAATTTTAAAATGGGGCACCAAAATATAACAACCCTATGCCCAGTGGCAATAATCCTGTCCCACTGGCCCAGTCCCTATACAGTTTCCCTACATGCATAGACCTGGCTTTTCTTCCCCATGTACCCAGTACTTTTAAAGAGGAAAAAAAGCTAGCCCTGGCATCTAAAAGATGTTCTTCCTTTGTGGGTTTTTTAAAAACTCGCACAGAATCCAGATCCCCTGGGGCCGGAAATCAAGGTTCATTTTTGGTGCACTTTAATGGAGCTTTGGGGGAAAGTGGGGGGCACTGAGCAGTGTCTCTCCCCCAATACCACCAGAGACAGGCACCATTATTCCAGACTGCTCCAGTGATCTTTCCTCTCCATGTTAGACTTGAGAGCTGCTGTGGTCCGTTTTTTCTCCTGGCTCCCAGCACTGCACACACAGTGACAACATTTCATACTGTGCCAACGTGAGGCCCTGTAATTTGCATCCCGGGTGGGGGAGCAAGAAACCCTGCCGCTCCACAGCAACACACATGGTCACTTTTGGATTTGGTTGTCCGAGCACGGGCACACAGGATTCTTCTCAAACTGTAAATAACTTTTTTCCACAAACTGCAGTAAAAGGATTACTTGCGCCAAATATCAAACAGTTCAACAAGTCTCTTTCACGTCCCCTTTTGGGACTGGACCCAGGAAACATGCACCGGATATGTAAATTCTCCCGGGCCACCCCACTGCAAGGTCACTATTAGGGGAGAGGTCACCCCACCACTCTGGACAGAAGACTCTGGGTCCCCCTCAGCAAATGGGCCCCACTTCCCACTCTGTGCATGACGCCGTATCAAGTTCCCGGGTGCTGGCCAGGCGCAGGCCACTACACAGCAAAGTCCCTGTCCTGGGGAGCCACTCTTTCAAGATATAGGCCCCGGATTTTAGCTCAAGAAATAGCCGCCTCAGCTGTATCTTAGCAACAGCAGAATGGGGCCTCTCTCTCCTCTCCCCGACTGGGAGTCACCTAAGCTCCGGAGTGTGGAGGCAGTTTAGGGTAGTTCTCCAGGGGCACCTTCAGGTATCGGGGCGTGCTGGGGCCTACTTTGATAGGCCCAACAATAGCAGCTGCCCTCCTCGCTCTCCCTCGTGGCTGAATAGGAGCCTATCTTATATGTTCCCCCACCCTGTATATACAGATTGCCCACATTAAAAATCATCTACCTGCACCTACTGCATTTTCTGAGCTTTTAAACATCTAAGATGGTGGCCCATGGCGTCTCAGGCTGCCTGCAAACAGGAAGAGTCTTCTGACTGCCGCTCTGCATTCTGGGATTGCTGTCCTTTTCCTAATGCCAGCTCTGCTGTTTCTGAGCAAAGCATAGCTATAACCCACCCCCTTTACTTTCCTCTCCTCAATATGTGATGCTTCTAAGGCCAGATGGCCTTAGAGTCCTGGACAGATTTGCAGCCCAGTGGGGGAAAGAATAATAAGTGACTAAAAACATAAAATATATTAATTTTAGATGCTGGAGAGTAGTTTGGGTTTGGGCTTTTCATTAAATGATGCTGAAGGTCCGGTTTAAGGAATCGATGTCATAGTGACCTAATGCAGCACAGCCATTATTATTATCATGTGGGCTCTCAGTGGGCAGCCGGGAAATGGGCTCAGCCACTGTGTGACATCAAAACTCCAGGACCATGGTCCCTCCAAATTATGCTTCTCATCCAATCAGCACCTTCTATAGGAAGCTCTGGGCAGCCATTTTGGCTCTGAAACCCAAATGGCCTCTTAAATCCCAGGTTAGAGAGATTAAAACTGGGCACTAGTGGACGTCACTCAGGTCTGGGTTAGGTGAGTATATTGTAGGGTAAGGGCAACTTTTCACCCCCCCCGTAGCCACCAAACACATAAACTGCAGCCCTGATGATGAGAAGAATCAATCTTCAGCCATATGAGTGTCAAGCTGGGATCCATCATGCCAGTTAGACTAGAGAGCTGGTGTGGTCCGTTTTCTCTCCTGGCTCCCAGCATTGCACACACAGTGGCAACATTTTCATACTGTGCCAACGTGAGACCTTGTAATCTGCTTCCCGGGTGGGGGGGGGACAAGAAACACACTGCCGCTGCACAGCAACACAAATGATCACTTTTAAATTTGTTAGTCAGAGCACGGCCACAAAGGATCTGGGTACTAGGGCTAGAGACCAGGGTAGGGGCAGGCGGGGTGACCAGCCGGAAGGGTGAAGTAACAGAATACTAAAGAATCGGCCCCTTGCCTGTGGAGCTAATTTATAGGCTGGTGATCAGGTGAGTGACTAACCTGAAGAGGGACCCTGCTTGAAGCCCCCTGCTGGTGAACACCAATAAGCACAGAGCAGTGATAAGGCTGGAACAGTGCCACCAGCATGTGACAATTGGCGGGGCAGGAGCGGCTGTCAGATAAGCGGAGTGCCTAGTGCCTTGGGAAAAATCCAGGAAAGTGGACTTTTCCTTTAAATATCTCTTTCATCTGTGTCCTGATATATGAGAAGTGCAAGAAAAGGTGGAGCTACACTGGAGCAGCTGTTAAAGTGGACCAACACCCACCCCTGATCGGCCCGGTAATCTATGGGATTGCCAGCCTTTCAGGTGCCTGGTTTTATTAACCAATATAACCAAGTTAGTTGATTTCTGCTCTATGTTTCTTGCTCTGGTCTTGATCAATTTGGGCATGAGTGTTTGGCTGTTGGGGGGTAACAGGCCAGTGAGCTGCTTGTCTGAAGAGCTTACAGTTGCTGGATTCTAGAATATTTCCTCATATTAGAGCTGCAGTTGAGGAATCCATGTGTAGGCCATCATGGCTTAGAGGTAAGGAAGTGGTCTCGTGACCAGAGGCAGGTTTGATTCCCGGCCATGAGACATGACTGAAGTGCTTTTGAGCAAGCCACCTAATCCAAATGCTATTGGGGCACTGTAATTAGGAAACCCACCACTCCAGGCATGTGTGCACTTCCTGCACAAATGGGTTAAAGCAGACTTTCAGTAAAAAAAAGTAAAAGCTTAGTAAATTGCTCCCCCAAAACCACACTGATGGCATTCCACAACATCTGCATGGGGTTAAGCCCTCTCACACTGCTTATGCCACTGATCATAGGAGGGAAAGCAAGTTACTAAACTTTATTTTTCCAAGTCATCCTTCAGCTTGACCCCGTGGAGAGATATTATGCTCCACCCCCTGGGAGGAAACACAAAACAGGAACAGAGGTTAAAAGCCCCACCCCTTCCTTCCCACCTCAGCTCTTTGTGTTTCCTCCCTGGGAAACCTTGGGACAGAGAGTGTACCTGGTTTGTCTGCGACCAGTTTATTATTTTAGTTTATTGTTTTTTTTATACCCTCCAGAGTTCTGGAGTTAGCTAGCTGTTCTAATACCACAGGAGACCCTGCTGAAAGCCGGATACACCTGGGGCTATTTCCCTCATAGTCTTTTGAAAAAGCACGAGTAGTGCACTTAAAAATCCTTCTCCCAGTGGGGAGTAGGTTACTAGTTGTAATCCCTGATGAATGGTTGCAACATTGCGAAAGGGGATTCATAGTTCTCTATTTTTTGGAGGTTGGTGACGTCATCGGCCGTCACTTCCGGTTTTTGGTAGGACTGCAAATTACACTATTAAACCCTATTATATATAGTAAGCGATATATGTGTATAAGGATTCTATAGGATACATATAGGTGTATATATGTGTCTGTACTTATGGTAGGTGTATGTATGTGTGTACATGTACATACTATATACACACATTTATGAGCTATTAAAGGGGCCTACTTAAGAAATGCTCTTTTTATTCACTTCAGAGAGAGTCTGAATCTAAAACGCACTTATGCTACTAAGGGAGTGAAAAGCATGTCAAGACTGACAAGAAGTCCAAACAGTGTGAAGTCTGTAGTGCCACGTTTTCAGATACTTGGCAGTTGGCTCTGTGTACGGGGTACAAAAAATGAGACAGATTTGCCTGCTATCCTTAGGGAAATTTTCAGTATGTTGCTACTATTGAGAATGCCCAGAAGGGGTTTGTAACCCATGAGAAGTGGTCTCTTGCTTCTGCACCTACATCTACAGAGAGTCGGGGGGGGGGGGGGGGGTTTCGCTAGTTATTTTGAACACTTGAACCCTTCCCGCTGCCCCTATCCAGATTGATGTATATTCGGATCCAGGTGAAACGGGAAGAATTTGAATCCTCTCATGATTCAATAGAGGAAGGGGGTCAAAAAGAGAGAGAACATGAGAAATTCTATTCTCTTTCGGAGGATTTAGAATTCTTGTTGGGAGATAACATGGGCAATCAAGATGGAAGAAACTACCCTGTCTCAGCAGGTTAAAAAGTACTTGTTAAGAAATCTGAAAACCGCTATTTTTCAGTTTAGACTAGCAATTTGTGATGTGGTCCTGAGAAGTATGTTGAAATGGATAGACGCCCTGAAGTCGCACATTGGGAGTAAGGTTCCTACTCAGGACCTTATTGATACGCTTCCTACATTGTAAAAGCTATTGGTTTTTATCCCATGCCTGTCAGGAACTCATCAGGACTTCTGCTAAGACCTCTACAATAGTAGCTAGTGCTCGTAAAACTATTTGGTTAAAGGCCTGGGCTGAAGAAAGTTGTTCTAAAAAGAACTGTGTGTCATCCCATTCCAAGTGGGGCGAATGTTTGGTGAAGATTTGGACGAAAATTTTAGCAAAGTCCACAGAGTCAGGATCTTTTCTTAACAGGAATTTCCTTCCTAATTTCACGGTCAGCTAACGAGAGCAAAGCAGGTGCTAGTTTGACCCAGTCTAAACAAGCCCAAAGAATCGCTGGGTACAGCTTAGGCCCTCAAGGTGAGTAAGGCTTCTAAAGGGCCTAAGCAGCAGTCCTGACAATCCTCTACAGGTTGGAGGGGGGAAGACTTTCCAAGTTTATGACCGCTTGGAAAGAAATACCCAAAACCAGTTTGTGTTACAAACACTAGAAAAAGGGTATCATTAGAATTTTTTTCCCTACCCCCATCTTCCTTCTTAGTTACCAAGTTGCATGGGATCCCAAGAATCAAGAGGCTTTTCTGTCAGTCTTACAGGAGTTCTTACGGAAAAATATAATAGAAGTAGTTTCTCCAAACCTCATCTAGGAGGAATATTACTTCCACGTTTTTCTGGTAATGAAGTCCTCGGAAATACAAATTGATTCAGAGTCTAAAGAAATTGAACAGATTCATTAGGTACAAAAAGTTCAGAATGGAATCAATCTACTCTGTACGTCAAATATTGTTCCAGGACGCTCTGATGGTCAATCTGGATCTGCAAGATGCGTACCTCCACATTCCAATCCTGTAAGCTCACCGCAAATAGTGAGATTTGCAGTACAGCTAGAGCAGGAGATTCTCTATCTCCAGTGCAGAGAACTATTCGGATTCTCCTCGTCCCCCAGAATCTTTACAAAGATACTAGCAGAGCCCATGGCTTATCTCAGACAACTGGGGATCAATGTTTTTTGACAACTGGACAATCTTTGATTCTTAACGATTCCAGGTAGACTCTGTTAGCAGATTTGGAAAAGACACTAAAGGTCATAAGGGGTCTGAGGTGGCTGAAAAAACTTAAAAAAAAAACAGTCTAGCTCCCTACCAGCAGTGTAAATTTCTTGGGTTTCTAATAGACAGCACCCAGAGGAAACAGTTTTTTCCGAGAGAAAAATCACAAAGAGTAAAGATGGAAGTGTTAATACTGCCAAAGGATCCCAGAGTATCCTTAAGATGAATTATGAAGATGCTAGGTTTAATAACCTTAACCATTCCAGCAATTCACTGGGCTTAGTTGCACTTAAAGACTCTCCAGGAATTCCTTCTAGTGAATTGGGACAGAAGTCACTAGACCAGTTAGTGCAGCTAAATTCCCACAGTCTTAAGAGACCTCCAGTAGTGGTAACCAGAGATGCAAGCAGCTGGAGGGCTTACCTAGAAACTTTTCAGGTTCATGGAAAGTGGCAAAAACATTCTTAAATTTTAGGTTGCTTCTGACAGTGAAGCTCGCATTGAATTTCTCCCAGAAGAAAATTCTAGGAAAAGAGGTGCAGGTAAGGTCAGATAATGCAGGTAAGGTCAGCCTAACTAAACCATCAAGAGAAACTAGATCCAAAGGAATGATGGCGCTAGCATTGGTTATTGGTTATAGCTATTGGTTCCTTGACAGCAGTTCATCTGAGGGGAACCCTGAACACTCTGGCAGACACCCTAAGCTGGGGAAGGATTAACTAAAGAGTGGTGTCTGAATCAGGACATCTTCAACCTGATTACGAGTGTCTGGGGTCATCCTCAAATAGACCTGTTTGCCAGCAAGAACGCAATATGCCAAAGGCTCTTTTCCCTAGTGGGGTAAAAAGGTGCGGTGGCAATAGATGCGCCTGCTCAGAAATAGAACTATCACCTTGTTTATGTTTTTCCACCCTTCAGAATCCTGCTTAAATTGATCCGGAAGGTGGTTCAGGAAAAGGTGAAGATGATATTCATGACTCCTTATTGGTCAAGAAGGGTATGGTTTGCAGGATTGACCAAGATGGCGATAGAAGGTCCATGGATTCTGCTGGAAGTTTCAGATATCATCCATCAAGAATCCATTTCTGCATCCATATCCGGCAAAGCCTCGACTGACAGCATGGATCCTGTGAGGCCACTATTGAGGAAGAAAAGTTGCACCTTTAGAGTGAACGGAAAGGTATGGAAAACATTTTCTTTCTTTTGTAAAGTTAACAGTCCTTCGGAAGACGTGTACTCCTTCAATCTGAAGTAAAGGGATATAGCCTCAGTGCTAGAATTTTTGCAGGAAGGTTTTGGGAAAGGCACTGGCTGTAAGTATCCTGAAGACCCAAGCCTCTGCATTATCAGTTTCCTGGATTGAATTTGTAAATGGTTTTGTCAATCATTACATAAGAGGCCAGCTCAGTTTAAATGCTTCCTTCTTGGGACGTATCTATTGTTCTAAAAGGCTTAATGGAACCTCCATTTGAACCCTTAGAAGAGGTTTCAGAGTAATGGTTGTCTATGAAATGTTGTTATTTGCGAGCTATAATAGCTGCAAGAAGGGTGAGTGAACTTCAAGCATTGTCAATTAAAGTACCTTATTGTGCTATACTCCCAGACAGGGCGATTCTTAGATGCAATACATTATTTTTGCCTAAAATAGCAACTTAGGATAGCAGGTCGCAAGAGATGATTCTCCCAACACTGCCAGATGTAGTAGGAAGACCTCTTGCTACTTGATGTCAGAAGAGCTCTGATTATTATTTGGAAAGATCAAAAGACTGGCGCTTGGCAGAGCAATTGATGGTAACGGTTAATAGGAAGAGTGAGGGTTCAGCAGCTTCTAAATCTACTATTGTTAGATGGATATAATAGATTATTGCAAAGGCTTATGCTATTAAGAGAGTAAATCCTCCTGAAGTATCAGTTCATGCCATGAAGGCAATGGCCACATTTTGGGCAGAAAGAACTGGGGCTTCAATAGATGATATATGTAAAGCTGCCTTGTTTTCTTCGTCCCACACCTTCCTTAAACACTATAGACTTGATTTACTGTCTGCAAAGCATCAGCCCCTCGGAAGAAATGTGCTTCTTGCAGCATCCTATCCCTAAGTTATAATTACTTGCCTAATCCTCTCCATGTGGTCAAGTTGAAGGATGACTTGGAAAAACCTCCATTAGAGTTACTGGTAATGGCTTTTTTAATCCTTCAGCTTGACCGCTTATTACCCGCCCAGATGCCAAGGGTTGGAGTACGGTTACTGTTCTATAACTGAGGTGGAGAGGAAGGGGTGGGGCTTTTTTACCTCTGTTCCTGTTTTGTGTTTCCTCCCAGGGGGTGGAATATCTCATCACGTGGTCAAGCTGAAGGGTTCCTAAAAAAAAAAGCCGTTACCGGTAAGTCTAAAGGAGGTTTTTTTTGACTAGAGGTGCACTTTAAATGCAGAGGAAGAAATTATATGTGTTTGCAAAATAAAAAAAAATCCATTCTGGCGGGCTCTTCATACTGTTACATATTGCAGTTGTGTTGCCATCATAAAGGAGATTTTCCACCCCCCTGAAGTGATGTGTCAGTGGTGCTGTGCTGTGTAATTACACTCTGTCTACACACACCCCATGTACACCCCCCCCCATATCATCATTTTCTCCATAATCACCCCAATACACATTGCACACATGACCCTCTACTCCCATGTAACATGTTCCTGTGCTGTGTGCAGGGATCCATATTGTTCAGCTGATGTCTGGCTGTGAGCTGAGTGATGACGGCAGCACTGCGGGATATATGCAGTTTGGATATGACGGGAGAGACTTCATGTATCTGGACACACAGAGAGGAATCTATATCCCGACCATGAGCGAGGCCCAGATCACCGCACAGAGATGGAACAGCCCGGATATGAGAGTGGGGGAGAGACACAAGATTTATCTGGAGAATATATGTATAGACTGGCTGAAAAAATACATCAACAATGGTCGAGAGGATCTGGAGAGGAGAGGTGAGCGCACACTGTGTACACACCTATAAATATAATTCACACTGGTTACACACAGCATAGACACACTGCACTGTATAGTCACACTACATTATATACAAAGAAATACATCATGTGGGTTATTTACTAATATGTGCAGATCTTCTCCACCTTAAAGGGACCCCAATCCCAAAGACAATAATTATCCATAAAGCAGCTGACCTGATGCCTGTTTCATATGCCTCTCTCTCTTTTCCAGTTGCCGTAGCAGGGCTCCAACGTTTGCAATTTCTTTCAAATGTAAAAATTTCCAGGACCATGCAATAAACCTGTCCGACAGCTGTCTCTGACCACAGCAGAGGCTATTTGAGATTCATAATCCTGCTCCAAGACACTCCCCTACTCAGCTCAGCCATGACTAATTGAAGCAAAGAGATCAGTTTTGCTTAGAATACATATTTCATTTACATATAATCAGAGATTTGCAGGTGCTTTGAAATTGCTCATTTTACACTGCTCCCAAGGAGGGAAAATGTGGGAGAAAGTTAGTGTGCAGCTGGAGAGGGACTTTAGCATAGTTAGGCACACGGGGTGGGGGGGGGGAGGGTCCCAACACAGGGCATCCCGAATTCGGAGTTCCCCCTGAGTGGAAGGAAGTTTGGTAAGGATTAAATATACACATGACAAATAAACACTGCGCTGGGTACACACCACACCAACCATACATTCATGCACACGTGTGGAAGCAGTTTTCACTACCTGCAGTCTTGCTATTGGCAACCGTACACAGAGATCTACAAGAAGAAAGATGTAAGTCCTGTACACACACAGCGCTGCTGCCGTTAATGTGTGAGTGTGAGTCGGCAGCGGCCATAACAGAAGTGTTGTGTACAGGGCTTGTGTCTCCGTTCTTTTTGTACAGATTTGGTGTACGTTGCCAATAGCAGCAGATTACAGGTAGTTTCCATAAATAAGAAAATAAGAAAAAATACCAATCAGGGCAGCACCTTGAGGACATGATTGTAGCACACATAAATATACACTTTCAAAAATGCCGCTAAAATCAAGATCTCTAGCTAAGCTGAATTTAATTTGTACAGGCATTGCATCATAAAATATTTGCTTAAACTCGCAAGATTCCCATTCTGGAGAACAATATGCTAGGCCATAAGCATTTTTAGGAGTAGAGAGAAATTCACAAGGGCTTTTATTAGGTTTACATCTCAATTTGTAAGTATCACGTTTTGCAGCAGTAATAGTGCGATAAGGACCGAATTCTAATTTAACTTGCAAAACAACCTGCCACCTCCGAATCCCCCTATCTCTAAAGGGAGTAAAATAATGGCGATACTTATTTTCAATGGTTAGTGACAGCTGCCACTGCACTATATAATATCAGTGAGTGCAATGCCTCAGGTGAGAGAAGGTATAAAAGGTCCTCAGAGCAGCTGTGTTGCAGAGGCTAGGATAGACCATAAATTGGGATTTGAAACTCCACAGCGTAGGTATCCTAAACCTGCAGAACCTTCTATCCAGTCACAGCAAAACCGTCTACCTTCCCCTGATATAACATATAAGAATTTGTTATAATCACAGATTCTAATTATATTCGCAACAGCTTTGTGCAATACCTCCCCGGATGGAAAAGATCTAACATGTTAAGAAGCCATAACAAGCCAGTCAAACACGGTAAGATGTTTTACAGAACTGACGAGCTTGTTATGACTCATGGTCTTACCATCTACTGGAAGAAGACAAGAGGCCATTCAAAATATCCAGTTATGGATAAGGAAGGAAATGATTTGGCAGATTCCATGGCCAAGCAAGGAGTCATTAAGGGAGAAGTCCTGGACATTGATGACCTCATAGGAACCATACAGGTAGAGGCATTGACCAGAAAGCAGGCCTGAAAGGAGGCAGAAGCCAATGTGGCACAGTGGAGCAAGGATTCCCCCAGTGAGGATCTCATTGCGGGTCAAAAGGGGGATCCAATCATCGGGATGTTTTACAAACACATGGAAGATCCACAGAACCATCCCATAACTATGGAAGACTGTGTAGACAAGGAAGAGCTACGGATTTTGATGAAGGGTAATTCTCTTAACAGAATGGATTGTTAGTAAGAACCACGAGAAATGGCATAGCTCAATGGGTAGTTCCCATTGCATTCCGAGGTTTGATGCTGTAGCATGCCCAACTGCTAAACATCGAAGTGAGAAAATAACATGAATTGTTACGGGATTATGCTTATTGGTCTCATATGTTGCAAGACGTTCACACATATTGTCAAGGATGTTTATTTTGTCCTCCATTCCAGCCACAAGCACCCTCTCCTCGGACACCGCTGATGAAAAGAGGGATGCCTATACCATGGTCGGACATCCAAATTGACTTTATTGGACCAATGACATCTTCATGAAAAGGAAACAGATACATGTTAACCGTGACTTGTCTATTCAAGAAATGGGTGGAATGTTTGCCGTGCAGAACATGTAGTTACACTGTTTGTGCGTCTCTACTCATTAACCATGTGTTTTCACAGTTTGGTCTTCCTAAACGGATCAAATCCGATCGCGGGAGTCATTTCACCAGTGAGGTAATGACGAAAATGTGGGAGATAATGGGTGTGAAGAGGAAGCTGCATATAGCTTATCGCCCAGCCTCTAGTGGGGGAGTAGAGCGCTACAACCAATCCATTGTAAACATCCTAAAGAAATTTGCCAATGAATCTGGTAAAGACTGGGATGTAAAATTGCCTTTAGTCCTAATGGCTATTAGGGTAACAACAAGCACTGCAACCAAACTTTCTCCATTCAAGATAACAGGTAGGAAGATGGTATAACCTCAACATTTATTCTACAGGACAACAGATAACTTGATAAATGCTTCAACAACCCATCAATACGTGGAGGATCTATGCAAAAACCTTCAGCATGCGTTTACGTTTGCCCAGAGCAATCTAAAAAAAGATGCTGTTAGAAACAAAACATACTATGATCTGAAGACTACGAAGAAGGAGTATCAAATTTCTGTTCAGGTGTACCTCTGCAACTTTGCCCGAGACTAGGTGAAGGAAAGGAAATTTTTGCCTTCATGGAAGGGACCATATGTTATCATTGACAAATTATCACCTGTGGTCTATAAGATCCAAATTCCCAAAGGAGATGAGTTTGTAGATAAATGGGTACATATTAACCAATTACGTGCTTGTCATCCTAGGTTACAACTTCAAAGAATGGAAAGGATACTAGATGATGGAGAGTAAAGCGATATCGGAATCCAGTTAAAGACGGAAAATCAGGATTGGTGTAGTATACATGAACAACTGTACTAACCTAACCTATCCTCATGTTTTGTTCCTCTGTACTTACATACCTTTGAAATAATTTTTAATACCAGGAACTTGCTCCATGACAAGCTTTACCAATTGAGGATTTGTGAAAGTATAGTGTCCTATTTTGTTACCCCGTGGATAAAAGGAAAATGAAAAGATGTATGTGTTCATATTTGTCATACAATGTTTTAACAGTAGACGGAGCCAAGATGATGTCAAAAGTTGTCGCCATCCTTTACATCATCCTGCTGATGGGGAAAGAGTGCCACACCTAGCCGATCGCTGTACCAGGACCATCGTCTGGGATCATGTTGCAGAACGCAACAGGATTCATCCGGACGCACAAGAGGGTTCTGTCCCAGAAGGTCTACATCATTTTGGACCCATGCATCGCTATTGAAAGACAGTTCAACATCTCTGAGATTCTGACAGCAGAAATCAAGAAGTGGTATCAAATGCACGTTGACCATTCCCAAGAACGAGTCAAGCAAATCTTGGAACCGACCAGAAAGACCTTGACCCGAGACCAATTTTCTACCAGTCAGCGACCAAAGCAATTCATCTCTGCAATTGTTGCTGCAATAATCCTTGGTGTGATAGGCGCTGTTGTATCTACTGGAGTACCAACCGCCATTTCTATATCCATTAAAACTCTGGAACTTGAAATTGGATCACTAAAGATGAATCTAAGATCCATTCATACCAAAATGGAGAACCAGATCCAACACCTATTGGATTTATATTTGGTTGTGGAAGACACCATCAATACCACAAATTTACATTTACAGTTATTGACCCACTCAATAAACCTCCATAAACTTCAATAACTACCAATGCGACGGCGGTCCTTTGAATTATGATGCCACCAATGCTTTATATGGACTAGAATACGAAAAACATGGTTCGGAAAAGTGCCAGGTGACCATGTCCAAGATGGAGTAGGATAATATTGTAAACATTGTGTTGATAGAGGACAAATGGCTTGTCAGTACACGTTTACCAAATATGACCGTGTTTTCCAAGGATCATGTAAGGATGAAAGTAATTGCCCTACCTTTTCCTGTCTCTATTATAAAAGTGCCCTGTAACTCCAGGATTCTGATTGGAAATCATAGTTTATACCCTGTTGAGATAGAGGACATTGAGGTGGAAGTGGAGAGCATTGATGCCTTCCAAAACCAGAAGATTGACATTAATCCTGACTTAAAATTTCTCTGGGAACATAAACCTAGTCACACAGTCAGGATGATTATCCGAAAAGACAGTGTCACCATGGACACTCTGCAGTATTCTACGGTGGACAATGACATACTTAACCCTTCTATTTGGGTGTGGTGAATCGATTATGTTTTGGGCATATTGATGGTTATTATTCTTGGATGGTTGAGTTACCTGTCAAGGTGGTACGATGGATGCAATTTATTAGAC
The DNA here is from genome assembly GCA_027917425.1 of Gastrophryne carolinensis. Classification (NCBI taxonomy): domain Eukaryota; kingdom Metazoa; phylum Chordata; class Amphibia; order Anura; family Microhylidae; genus Gastrophryne; species Gastrophryne carolinensis. Next base: position 619,038,570 of record CM051235.1, read on the forward strand.
ACACTCTGGCAAAATTATGGCTTGAACATTATAAACCAAATACAGATGCCATGATTCTTAATAAACTGATATGAAAAGCCCTTTTTTAAGTGTTCCAACATAATACTTTGTTTTATATTCAATTATTATATTGGAACGAAGGGGGATTATGTTGGGCATATTCATAATGGAAGTATATAAATCAATGTATCATTTTATTCTGCTTAATAGGATCTGGCTCATGGCTCTAAATACCAGAATTGGCTGGTTTTCTGTAGGCATTGTCTTCTGCTGATGTCAATTTTAAGATCTGATTAACCTTAAAACAGATGTTATAAAGTTTATTGACTTAGATCATTGATCACAATAGAAGTCACAGACTAAATGTCTGTGCTGGGATGAGAAAAGCTTACAAGAGATCCACTATTGTTTGAGAGACTAAACCGGGTGTGTACTTTCTCAGGTTATCTGCAGTGCCGTGTTTGTCCTAAATCAACATTATAGACTGAGCTGTGGATGACAAGAAGTTTAATTGAAAGCCTTGAGAGTGTTTGCAATTAAACAAGCTTAGCAACAGAATGTGTGAATCAGCAAAATGAGTTTTCATGATATTGTGGTAAATGACATAAAATATATGTTACACTATCTTATATTATATTATACTGATCTACTATGTAATGGTTTAAATAATGTTGGCCGGGTTTCTATGTATTGAGTTTTTTTTTTATGTTATATCTTCTCAGGATGATTGGAATATATACAACATACATAATATTCACATATTTCCAGTCATCTTTTTGAGATGACTGAGAAATGAATCTTGGATAATGTCTAAATCCGACTGGTCACTATAAGACACTATAGTGATATGGAATAAGTTAAGGTGTGTGTGTAAAAATATATATATATAAAATTTTGTGTATCCAACATGCAGAATAGGTGGTTAAAATAGGAATGACTAGGTCCTAATTTACACAAACACACCCCCAAGTGACGTCATGTTTGTTATAGGAGTAAAGGGCAGATAAGAAATGGGTTAAAACACGTGTCCAGGGGATGAGGTAACACACATCCGATCATCTCAGGAACACATGAGAACACATCACATCGGGACACATCAAGATCTACAGACACATCAAATCCTCTAAAGAGCTCCATAGCACTGCATTGCATTGGAAGCAGATATCCCAGGATATTTGGTAACGTATAGATTTTATTATTGATAATTAACTGGCTGGACATTTAGTCGTGCCCTGCTTCATTGCAGAGCTGTAGTAAAGGCATTGTCTCTTTTTTGTGATGTTAGGTAAAGATGCATATTACCGAATATTGCATTTAAAGTTGATTCAGTGGCCATAAAAACTCTTCTTGGAATCCATATTCCAACGAGTTAATTACTGGCCAGGTAATTTGTGCTATACTATGCAATATATGTGGTAGGTTATAGTATTGTCAGAGCAGTGTTTTTATTGGGTATAGTTTTTTTTTCCTTGCAAATAGTGCATGACTGTCTGGTCAGCTGTTCCCTCCCTAATATTGGCAAAGTAAAAGGTTTTTCCTATTGCATGGCACAGCCTGCTTCAAGAAGTCCTTACGTATGGATATTCCGCCACAAGGTGGCGCAGTGTACTGCAGAACTATTGTGGCTCCTCCCGGTACCCTATAAAAACAGGATCACCACTAGACTTCTCCAGTGTTTCCTCTGCAGTGTATACTGCGAAGATAGAAGATGGCTCTTTATATTGCGCAGGTGAGCGGGGCAACCAAGCCTGCGGCCCTGCATGGCCGTTTCCACCTTGTTCCGGACCCACTGTGCCTCCCAGCCTCGGCTGACGGATCGGGTGAAGGAGCACCAGGGTCAGGTGCTCAAGGTGCGCTGCTCCAAGCCGCAGACCCTGTCCCACAAAGGGTAGCCGGCCATAGGCTTTATGGTGAACCTACTGAGGGGTGCAGAGTTTCTGTCCTACCTTTTGAGGGGGTGAGTGTTTTGGGGACTGTGTGCCTTGTTCTCTGGTTTCTGCCCCCCCCGGCCCGGCTCTCGCCGCTCTCCTCTCTCCTCCCCCCCTCTCCCCGGAGTGTGTTCGGGGGGGGGGGGGTGTTTAACAGTGTTTTTCCGCCGCCGTTGCCGCTTTGTACTTCGCTCCGCGACGGGCGCCGTTTTCGCGCTCTTCGAGGTGGGCGGGGCCGCCCCTCGAGGTTCTTCTGCCGGCGCCAATTTTAGTCTACTGCACGTCTGGGGCCCCTCTTCCTCCCCGGGCTGCGGCGGTGATCTCCTCCTGTGTTGCTTCCTCCTGCGGTCTGGTGGCTTGGTGATCCTTTGGTCTACTTGGTCCGTGAGTTTGGGGGGTCTTTTGTTTACTTGGTGCATGGACTGCGGGATGTTTATGTGCTTTTTATTTATGTCTTTCAGGCGGGACAACTGTGGGTTGTGGTTTCTCCCGGCTCTACTCCCCCCCCTCTCATCTCCCCCTTCCTGGTCTGGGGGGCATCCCCTGGGGGGAATCCCGGGTGGCTTTTTATTAGCCCTTACCCTGTGCTGGCCTATTGTGCCTGTGTTAATCACCATATGGAGGCTTCTGGGGATAACGTGCTTGGGGGTCCTTCGGGGCAATCCCGGCTGTGTGCCATGTGCGGGGTATCCCCTTTTGAGTAACAGTGCCATGGTGTGCGTGTCGTGTGCCCAGGGTATCGTTGCGGCCCAGGCTGGGCTGCCCGCTTCTCTTCCCAGTTCTGCACCCCCTTCGGCATCGCCTACCCCTCCGCGCCTGCATTTAGTTCCCAGTGAGGGGGATAATAGTAGGGGGTCACAATCTGATCTGGCACTTCGTGTGGCCAGCATTGAAAGGCAGCTGGCCAGGTCTGTTCCATGTAAGGCCTCTGGCAAGAAGCGGCACCTGGCTCCCACGCCCTCCCTCTTTACTGAGGAGTATGAGGACGTCTGGGGAGGACTCCTGGTTCCCTGATGACACTGATAGACTGTAGGCTCACATTTTTGAAATCTTGCACATTGTCCCCCCTGAGGTGACTAAGAGGAAGCAGAGTGAGCTCTTTCGTCCTGATAAATAGCGTCTGGAGTTCCCTGAGCAGGGCCATTTCACTAATATGGTGCTCAAGGAGTGGGAACGTCCTAGTAGATTGCCCACGGTGCCCAAAGGGTTGGATAAGAGATATCCCTTTCCTGCTGACCTGGTCAAGCGATGGTCGTGTCCCCCTGAGGTGGACGCTCCTGTTCTAGGGCTGTCCAACACCTCGGTCATGCCTTCCCCTGACACTACTACACTGAGGGACAGCGAGGACCGGCGTATGGCTCAGCTGGCCTGCCATGCTTTTACATTTGTGGGGGCTGTGTTGCGTCCGGTCTGCGCCGCTGCCATTACAGCTATTGCCCTTAAGAAACCGCTCAAGCGTCTCCTTGATGGTGCTATGGCTGGTAGTAGGGGGGAGGAATATAGGGCCATCTTGCTTTGCTCTGATTTTGTTGCCTTTTTCCTTACTGCCATGGATGATGCGGTACGGCTGAGTGGTAGGGCCTCTGCCCTTTTGGTGGCTATGCACCACTCTGTTTGGTTGCGTCAGTGGGCAGCTGACTCTGCTGCTAAGAAGGCTCTCACTGGGCTCCCCTTTGCAGGGCTGCGGCTCTTTGGTGAGCGTATGGATGGTAGGCTGCCTCAGCCTTTTCGGGGGCCCTCCACTTCCCTCCACTCCTTTCGTGCACCCAGAGGAGGTCGTGGCTTCCTCTTCTCGGGTAGCCGAAGAGGTTCTTGGGGCCGTGGCAGATCCTGTGGTCGTCCCAGTCTCTCATGGGGTTCCAAGCCCAAACCTCCCAAGCCCCCTCAGGCATGAGGAGGTGCCCTCACCCATCCGGGTGGGGGGAACGGCTTCAGCTCTTTGCTCACGTCTGGAGGCTCCGCGTCTCAGACCGGTGGGTTCAGGAGGTGGTGTCCTCCGGTTACAAGATAGATTTTGCAGCCTGGCCGCCCCCAAGATTCCTCAGATCCCGGATGTCTCAAAACCCTCTGTCAGCTCAGGGTTTGCGCCTTGCGGTTCAACGTCTGTTGGAATCAGGAGTCATTTGTCTGGTGCCTTCCCAGGAATAGGGTCAGAGGTTCTACTCCAATCTTTTCACGGTCCCCAAAAAAGCCGGGTCCTTGAGACCCATCCTGGACTTGAAGGGTCTCAACAAGTTTGTCAGGTTCAAGCACTTTCGCATGGAGACGCTACGCTCGGCTGTCGGTACCCTTTGCCCGGGCGACTTCATGACCTCCGTGGACATCAAGGATGCCTATCTTCACGTGCCAATCTTTCCATGTCTTCTGAAATTTCTGAGGTTCGCTCTAGAGTATCATCTGCTGCGGAATCAGGGCATTCGCATCCTCCCTTACCTGGATGACATTCTGATTGCGGCTCAGTCTCTTCATCAGGCCGAGAAGGATACTCGGGTGGTGACTTTACTCTACCACTACCACTCTAGAGCTTTTCGGCTGGGTGATCATCTTTCCCAAGTCTTCACTGTCTCCGTCTTTGGTGAGGTCCTTTCTGGGCATGACTCTGGATACCTATCAGGTCAAGGTGTTCCTGCCTCAGCAGAAAGTGGAGGGCCTTCAGAAGCAGGCACGGGCTCTGCTCTTGTGTCCTCGTCCCTCCATCTGGCAAGGGATGCAGTTAGTGGGCCTGATGGTGTCCTGCTTCGAGGCGGTCCCCTTTGCTCAGTTTCACATGAGACCTCTTCAGTAGCACCTCTTGTCAGTTTGGGATTGGGACCCTGTGTCTCTGGATCAGGAATTTGCTCTGTCCCCCCTGGCCAGACAGTCCCTCTCATGGTGGCTAGACTCGAGGAACCTTCTAGTGGGCAGGACCTTTCGGCCTCCGTGCTGGGAGACTGTCACCACAGATGCCAGTCTGACCGGTTGGGGGGGCTTTTGGAAGTCTCTGAAGTTTCAGAGTCAGTGGGGCCCCCAGGAGGCCCATGCTCCCATCAATGTCCTGGAACTGAGGGCGATCAGGTTGGTTCTTTCTCAGCTGACCACACACCTTCGGGGTCGGGCTGTTCAGATCCACTCGGACAACCAGAAGGCGGTTGCCTACATCAATCATCGGGGGGGGGGGGGGGGGGGGGACTCTGAGCGAGCGAGCCCTCAAGGAAGTGTCCCTGATACTGTCTTGGGCAGAAGACAATGTCCCTTGCATCTCGGCGGTCTACATTACAGGGGTGGAGAACCAGGAGGCAGACTCACTGAGCAGAGGGACATCTCAGCTGGGGGAATGGTCCCTCAGCAACGAGGTATTCCACTCCCTGTGTCTCCGCTGGGGTCAGCCGGATGTGGACCTGTTTGCTTCCCACCACAATCACAAGCTTCCCAGATTTGTCTCCCTGTCGCAGGATCCTCTGGCCTTCGCTACGGATGTGCTAGAAATGCCTTGGACAGAGTTTCAGCTCCTCTGTGTTCCCTCCTTTTCCTCTGCTGGGCAGGGTGCTGCGCAAGATAGCCCAGGAGGGGGTATCAGCCATCCTGGTGGCCCCCTGTTGGCCAAGGGGGGTGTGGTTCGCAGACGTCGTGCAGTTGGCAGTAGATCGGTATGTCTTGCCCAAGGATCCAGATCTTCTCACTCAGGGACAGCTGCGCCATCCCAATTTACAAACTCTGGCTTTAACGGCTTGGCTGCTAAAACCTCCATCTTGATGGATAAGGGGTTACCGGCCTCTATTGATACTATGATTCGGGCTAGGAAGAAGTCCTCGTTCTTTATCTACTACAGGGTCTGGCATGCTTACATTGCCTGATGTGAGTCCAAGTCGCTTCCTTGTAGGATGTTTTCTATCCCCAGGATTCTGGAATTTTTGCAACATGGTTTGGATTCGCGCCTTCAACTTAGTACCCTCAAGGGACAGGTGTCAGTTCTGGCTATTTTTTTTCCAAAGATCCTTTGCCAATTTCCGGCTGGTTAAGACTTTCTTCCAGGGAGTTACTCATGTGCGTCCGCCACGTAAGCCTATGCTAACGGTTTGGGACTTGAATCTGGTGTTGTCTGCTCTGCAGGGTCCTCCCTTTGAGCCTATCTGTGGGTCTGCGTTGCCCATTCTGACTCTTAAGGTGGCCTTTTCGGTGGCTATTACTTCGGTCAGGCGAGTTTCTGAGCTGGCGGCGCTTTCCATGAAACCTCCTTATTTTGAGCGGCATCAGGATAAGGTGGTGTTTCGGCTTAAGCCGGATTTCTTGCCTAAGGTTGTGTCTGCTTTTCATCTCAATCAGGACATTGTTTTGCCTTCTTTGTGTCCTAACCCTGCTAATTCCAAGGAACGGACCCTGCATTCTCTGGATGTTGTCAGGGCTCTGAAGTTTTATTTGGTTGCTACTGAGTCTTTCAGGAAATCTGATGCTCTTTTTGTTCTTCCTGCTGAGCCTAGGAAGGGTTTGCCTCCGGCTAAATCCACTATCAGCAAGTGGATCTGTCAGGCGGTGGAGCAGGCCTATTCTGCTAGGGGGAAGGTTCTTCCTTTTAAGGTTACTGCTCATTCCACTCGTGCTATTGGTGCGTCTTGGGCTTTTCAGAACCAAGCTTCTGTTGAACAAGTTTGTAAGGCCGCGACTTGGTCTTCTGTTCATACCTTTTCCAAGTTTTACAAGGTTTATGTTAAACCCTCTGCTGATGCTGCCTTTGGTCGCAAAGTACTTCAGGCGGTGGTGGTTTGAACTGCCTTCTGCTACTTTTTGGGGATCCCACCCTACCTTACGGACACTGCTGTTGGACGTCCCATACATAAGGACTTCTTGAAGCAGGCCGTGCCATGCATTAGGAAAAAGACAATTCTGTGAGTACCCACCTATAGAATTGCTTTTACTATGCATGGCACAGCCTGCTTCACCCTTCCCTTGTTATCGTTATTCTTGGTTGCCTCTTTATGGTCATTGTTCCAAGTTAGTTGGGGTTGTTACCTTTTTTTACCTTTATTATCTCCCGGCTTCTTCTATAACTGCTTGTCAACGCTAGAGAAGTCTATTGGTGATCCTGTTTTTATAGGGTACCGGGAGGAGCCACAACTCTTCTGCAGTACACTGCGCCACCTTGTGGCAGAATATCCATACGTAAGGACTTTGTGAAGCAGGCCGTGCCATGCATAGTAAAAGCAATTCTACAGGTGAGTACTCACAGAATTGTCTTATTTGGTGCTTTATGTGGAGCCATCTTGTGGTCAATTTTGAGAAGTGTATGAATCTATGATTGTTATATGGTTTTGTGTTAATTGTTACTGATATTTATAATATTTTTTATTTATATCTAACCGCTAGTAGTAAGTTTTACTATTGTACAACAAAATTACCTACAAGTGATCTCTATTTGAGGTGTTTTATGTACACCTCGTAGGATCAACCCTGATTATAGTTTTTATTTGATCCTTTATTCCATATAAAGTGCTTGCTTTATATACCTGACAACATTACACTGCTAACTGTCACCCACACAGCTCTCCATGGTGCTGCATCCCCCTACAGCCCCTCCCCTTATTTATGTTTACTGCCCTACCAATGCTCCTACACTCCTACTAACATCATCCTCATTTCTGTCTATAAGACTTCTCCTGAGCTGCAGCATAAAAACAATGAAGCATATAAAAGGGGGATTTTCAGGACTTTCCCTTCTATGAACAAAAGTGTGGAACATGTGGGGTTTCCCTGGGAGCTCCCCTCATCCTTCCTTCCCCTCTCCAAATTGGAATGCACTGCCATATAAAATCTCCCAGATTGTCCTAAAAACATACTATTCTGTTGGTCCCACTGGTCATGTGCAGGCTCTCGTCCAATCAGCGCTGTATGTCGCACATATTAATACACAGCATACGGCCCTGTATGGAACGGAGCGCCGACATACAGGAATGTAACGGTCGCATCCCCAGCCTCCCTGTGGTCTGTGGCACGCTCCCATCGGGAGGCTGAATTGCTACATCTGTACAAAGCTGTGACCCTCCCATAATCTGTTTCCTTTTTTACTTAATGCTCTCCAGCATATACACACAGTGACCTCTCATGTCTCCAGCACAGCTCACTTCTTTCACTCCCTCAGTGCGTCCAGAGGTGAAGGTCTGGGGTCATCAGTCAGATGGCGTGACAACACTCCACTGTCTGGCGTACGGCTTCCACCCCCGAGCAGTGGATGTGAAGTGGGTGAGGAACGGGGAATTGGAGCTGATCTCTTTGGAAGCCAAGACCATCCTCCCCCATCCTGACGGCACCTATCAGACCAGAGCCAGCGCGGAAGTGCCAACAAGGGAGGGCGACTCTTACTCCTGCCATGTGGATCACAGCAGCCTGGACGAGGTTCTCGCTGTCAGATGGGGTGAGTGCACAGTGTGCAGATCTCTTTCAATAAATACAATTCCAGTGTAACCCAGCTCAGGTCAGGTGAGTGTAAATGAGCCGCTCAGGAGTTTTATTGTCATAGGCAGAGTAATCCCCATTAATAATTAGTAATCCCCATACTGAATAATGACATTCTTGTTCTGCATCTCCACCTCCATTCCATTTAATGGTGGGTTTCTATTAACTGACAAACGGTTCATTGAGTGAGTAAACAAATGTATGATTCGTATGCAAGCGGACATTTTGCATTTGGAAGCAAGACTTTGGGTTTATTTATGAGAGGCTAAGGCCACGTAATGCCAGATGAGTGTCAATTGAATGCGGGTCCCAGTGCAAAAGGTGTGTTCATACCTCCCAACTTTTCAGGGTGGGAAAGAGGGACAATTGTTTAATTAGGCCACGCCCCCCCCCCCCCCCCCCCCCCCCCACATTGAGGGATGGATAGGAGATGGACAGTTGCAACAATACAAACACTTTGAATAGGGAAATGAATCATTTATTGATGCAGATCTGCATGTTACAAGGGGGACAAATAAAAACAACGAGGGACAGGGGGACATGGACTCAAAGAGGGACAGTCCCTCCAAATCAGGGACACTTGGGAGGTATGTGTATTTATCAAGTCCAGAGCGCCTGTGATAGTACCAGGTAGTGTCCCATCTATCGTCAGCACCTGTGATGGGAGGAGTGCCGGCACTGAGTTCCCTACAGTGCCAAATAGGACCAGGCGCTCACCCTGCACTGTGTGGCCTTATTCCATACATTTCAGTGGGCTGAGGTGGGTACAATTATTTAGGCCACTTTTATAATTACATTTTTTTTTACTTGAGCATGTGCCACGGGATCCCTGGGCTGTTTGGAATTTGTTTTGTATGCATTTTATGTACTTTCGTGTGTCGTGTCTTTCATGTGTCCCTAGTGCAATTCCCAGTGTTGTGTGTGTGCGTTCCTAGGCCCCCCAAAAATAAACAGGGATTGCCACAGGAGCCATGCGTCTGGAATCCCCTTCTGACAGCACCGGAACGTATGCTGTGTGTATTAATTAAATTGGACCAAAATCCCGGATTTTGACTATCCTGGGTTTTGGTCCTTTCACCTGGTGCACCCCGATCGGGAATACCCCGCTGTGTGAAACCCCCAGGTCTCCCGATCTCACTCACCCTTCCCCGGTCCTATGGTGCATGCGCAGCCCTCTCGTCCAATCACCAAGTTTGGTTTCCTGATTCTGGATGCCTTGAGGAGAGGAAATTTAGCGGCCATGGAATCTTATAGATTTCAGGGCCGTTGGGGCATGAGTTTCGAGCCACTTTATATAAATGCTGATTCTGAAGCTGCTCTACCAGCTGGCACTAGGGGTCGCTAGTGCATTGCCTTATACAAGGCCAGCGCTACGCCGACCCACCGGCTGGGAGGGAGCACAAGCTGATCACTGGCTGCCTTCAGCCACCTCAGCAGTGCTGGCGCTTATAGCGGCTCAGAAGACTCTCATCTAGCGTCCGCAGGAAACATTGTTCCATTTTCCTCCCTGTCAGTTGGCTTTGGCGCTCATGAGATCACTATATCCAGGAACTTGTGGCCCACTTCTATTTCCACATGTCGCCGGTCATGTGACTAATAGTTTTATGTTGGCCAAAACGATGACACCGACCAGTGATGCACCAAGGAGTGGACTCCTCTTGAAATACGTTCTAGGAAAGCAACTTTTTTTCTTATTTAGTTCATTTTTGAGTAGAGGACTTTGTGGTCTCTTTAGCCCCCTATATTAAACTGAGCCAACGCGTGGTTCAGAGCAGCCCCCTGTATTGCATAGTAATGGTGAGATCTGCAGAACATAGTGTGAGGTGTAAATGCTCATGGTCACTGTATCGGGGATTCTGTGAATGTGGAAAATAATCCATCTGCGGACTTATCATTGTGCGCAGCTTTTATTCCATCATTTAAAAGGGCTCCAGAAGTCTATAAACACAAAAGCATATGGCCTCCAAGGTGGCATCCCCGGGCTCCAATTCAAGTGAATGAGTGGTGAGCGCACCCACAGAGCCGGGGGGGGGGGGGTGTTGCTTTGTGTCTTCCTATGCAGCTGCCGCCTGTACCCCAGGGGAGCGGTGCTGGACCATGGTTGAGGAAAGGGTTTTTTTTCTTGCTTTTGGCTGGGTGGGGTCATTGTGACTGGACTTTTAAAGAGCTCCAGTATGTGGTCACCTTTCATCCCTAGCCCAGTGCTCCAAAACATCCTGTGTTTCTTTTTTTACTAAAGCCTTTGGCCAATATTCATAACACCAACTGGAGGGAGTTGGCCATATTGCTCCCTGGCTGAGCAGCCCGCTCCCAGTGATTATGCGTCCAGTCACAGTATACACAGCTCATCAATGGGGAGCACTTCAACCGGACCCTCAGCGTTTTTTAATGAAAAGCCCAAACCTGTAAAAAAAAACTATTCCCCAGCATCTAGTAATATATTTTATGTTTTAATCACATATTTTTCGCCATATAAGGCGCACCTAGGATTTGGAGGATGAAAATAAGAGAAAAAATATTTTAAACCAAATTTTGTACTAAAACACCCCATTACAGGCAGTGTGGCAGTCCCCCATCCCATTACTCATGGGCAGTGTTTTATTCCCCCCTCCTATTCCCCATAGGCCGTGTGGCATTCCCCCATCCCATTCCCCATAGCCAATGTGGCATTTCCCCCATCCCATTCCCATAGGCAGTGTGGCATTCCCCCTCCTATTCCCATAGGCAGTGTGGGATGTTCCCATTCCCATAGGCAGTGTGGGATGTTCCCATTCCCATAGGCAGTGTGGGATGTCCCCATCCCATTCCCATAGGCAGTGTGGGATGTCCCCATTCCCATAGGCAGTGTGGCATTCCCCCCTCCCATTCCCATAGGCAATGTGGCATTCCCCCCTTCCATTACCATAGGCAGTGTGGCATTCCCCCCTTCCATTACCATAGGCAGTGCGACATTCCCCCCCATTCCCTTAGGCAGTGTTGTATTCCCCCCTCCCATTCCCATAGGCAGTGTGGCATTTCCCCCATCCCATTCCCCATAGGCCGCGGGCAGTCTCCCTATCCCATTCCCCATAGGCAGTGTGGCATTCCCCCCATCCCATTCCCCTTAGGCAGTGTGGCATTCCCCCATCCCATTCCCCATAGGCAGCGGGCAGTCTCCCTATCCCATTCCCCATAGGCAGTGTGGCATTCTCCCTCCTCTCATTCCCCATAGGCAATGTGGCTTTCCTCCCTCCCATAGGGAGCGTGGCATTCCCCCCATCCCATTCTTATAGGTAGTGTGGCATTCCCCCCTCCCATTCCTCATAGGCGGTGTGGCATCCCCCCTCTCATTCCCATAGGCAGTGTGGCACTCCCTTCTCCCAGTCCTCATATAGGCAGTGTGGCACTCCCTCCTCCTAGTCCCCATAGGCAGTGTGGCATTCCCCCCTCCCATTCCTCATAGGCAGTGTGGCATTCTCCCAATCCCATTCCCGTAGGCAGTGTGGCATTCCCCCCTCCCATTCCCCATATAGGCAGTGTGGCATTCCCCCCTCCCATTCCCCATATAGGCAGTGTGGCATCCCCCCATCCCCCTAATCAGTGTGACATTCCCCCCAACCCCTCAGAAAAAAAAAATACAATTCTGTGATTACTCACCTGTAGAATTGGTATTATATGTATACAGCACGTCCTGTTCCAGAATATTCCTTACTCCTGGGTAATACATCCACAAGATGGCGCTGGACTGCAGAAAACAGCTTGTGGCTCCTCCCTGCCCTATATAAGTCAGGGACCTCCCACAAATTCCCCAGTATTGACAAGCAGTTAACAAGAAGCCGGGAGAACAATAATAACAAGAATTCAAAAATGAACATATGAACAATCACCATACAGAGGTAACTAAGAATAATGATAACAGGGGCGGGATGGAACAGGACGTGCTGTATACATATAATACCAATTCTACTGGTGAGTAATCACAGAATTGTATTATTCTAAGTATACAGCACGTCCTGTTCCAGAATATTCCTTACTCCTGGGACATCCAATAGCAGTGTCCATAAGGTAGGGTGGGATCCCCAAAAAGTAAGAGCGGCCAGTTTAAACCACTGCCGCCTGCAGAACTTTACGACCAAAAGCAGCATCAGCTGAGGCCCGAACGTCAACCTTGTAAAACTTAGAAAAGGTATGAACAGAAGACCAAGTAGCGGCCTTGTAAACTTGTTCAACAGAAGCTTGGTGCTGAAAGGCCCAAGAGGCACCAATAGCACGAGTGGAATGAGCAGTAAGGCGGAAGGGAGGCTCCTTCCCCTTAGCAGAATAGGCCTGAATCACAGCCTGACGGATCCACTTGCTGATAGTGGACTTAGATGGAGCCAAACCCTTCTTAGGCCTAGACGGGAGCACAAAAAGAGCATCAGTCTTTCTAAAGGATTCAGTAGCCACCAAATAGAACTTCAAGTTCCTGACCACATCCAGAGAGTGTAAAACCCGCTCTTTAGGGTTACTAGGATTAGGACACAAGGAAGGCAAAACAATGTCCTGATTGAGATGAAAAGCAGACAACCTTATGAAGAAAATCTGGTTTAAAACGAATCACCACTTTGTCCTGGTGTCTCTCAAAGTAAGGAGGTTTGATGGAAAGCGCCGCCAACTCAGAAACACGCCTAACAGAGGTGATAGCCACCAAAAAGACTATCTTAATTGTCAGAATGGACAAGGGGGCCTCACGCAAGGGCTCAAAGGGAGACCACTGCAAGGCAGATAAGACCAAGTTCAAATCCCAGACTGGTAACATAGGCTTACGTGGGGGACGCACGTCAGTAACCCCCTGGAAAAAGGTTTTGACCAGACGATGGTGAGCAAAGGATCCTTGGAAGAAAATGGCCAAAGCAGAAACATGACCTTTGAGGGTGCTAAGTTGAAGACCCAAATCCAAACAATGTTGCAGAAATTCCAGAATCCTAGGAATAGAAAACACTCGACAGGGAAGCGACTTAGACTCGCACCAGTCAATGTAAGCATGCCATACCCTATAGTAGATGGAAGAAGATGACTTCTTCCTAGCCATGATCATGGTATTAAAGTGGACCAACACCCAGGATTTTGACTATCCTGGGTCTTGGTCCACTTCGGTGAAACCCCCCCCCAAACACCCGAAAAACTCACCTCTCCCCGCTCTCAGCGCCGACGGACAAGCATTCTGACAGTTGCGGACAAGCGGCTCCACCGCCGCCGCCTCCCGCGCGTCCCTCTCGACGCGCGCGCGCCCGTGCCGGCCATTCACAGACGGCCGGCGCGGGGTCGCGCACGCCTAGAGGCGCGAGGGAGGCGGCGGCGGCCGGCCGCTGCCGAAGATAAGGTAAGGGGGTTTGGGGTGTTTGGGGGGGGTTTCGTCCCGCGGGACATCCCGATCTCGGATGTCCCGTGGGGAGGGAGGTGATCGGCCCGGGAATCTTATAGATTCCCGGGCCGATCACCCGAGGGTGATGGTCCACTTTAACAACAGAGGCAGGCAGCCCCTTTTCCATCAAGATGGAGGTTTCAGCAGCCAGGCTGTTAAAGCCAGCGTTTGTAAATTGGGATGGCGTAGCTGCCCGTGAGTGAGCAGGTCTGGAACCTTGGGCAGGGCGTACTGATCTACTGCCAACTGCACGATGTCTGCGAGCCACACTCTTCTTGGCCAACAGGGGGCCACCAGAATGGTTGGCACCCCTTTCTGAGCTATCTTGCGCAGCACCCTGCTCAGCAGAGGAAACGGGGGAAACACATAGAGGAGCTGAAAGCTCTTCCAAGACATTGCTAGGGCACCCATGGCCAAGGCCAGAGGGTCCTGGGACAGAGAGACAAAGACAGGAAGCTTGTGATTGTGGCGGGACGCAAACAGATCCACCTCTGGCTGACCCCAACGGTGACACAGGGAGCGAAACACCCTGCTGCTGAGGGACCATTCTCCCAGACGAGAAGTCCCCCTGCTCAGGGAGTCTGCCTCCAGATTTTCCACCCCCCGGGATGTACACGGCTGAGATGCAGGGAACATTCTCCTTCGCCCAAGACAGTATCAGGGACACTTCCTTGAGGGCCCTCTTGCTCCGGGTCCCTCCCTGATGATTGATGTAGGCAACCGCCGTCTGGTTGTCTGAGCGGATCTGAACAGCCTGACCCAGAAGGTGTGGAGTCAATGGGCTGAGAACCAACCTTATCGCCCTCAGTTCCAGGATGTTGATAGGGGTGTGGGCCTCCCGAGGGCCCCACTGACCCTGGAATTGCAGGGATTTCCAGAAACCCCCCCAACCTGTCAGGCTGGCATCTGTGGTGACTGTCTCCCAGCACGGGGCCAGAAAGGATCTGCACACCAACAGGTTCCTTGAGTCCAACCACCACGATAGAGACCGCCTGGCCAGAGGGGACAGAACAAACACCTGATCCAGGGACACAGGGTCCCGATCCCATACTGACAAGAGGTGAAGTTGAAGAGGCCTCATGTAAAAACTCAGCATATGGAACCGCCTCGAAGCAAGACGCCATCAGGCCCACCAGCTGCATCCCCTCCTGGATGGAGGGATGAGGGCAAGACAGAAGGAGATGTGCTTGCGCTTGAAGACACTCCACCTTCTGCTGAGGGAGAAAAATCATGACCTGAGATGTATCCAGAGTCATGCCCAGAAAGGACTTCACCATTGACGGTGACAGGGAAGGCTTGGGGTGGTTGATAACCCAGCCGAAAGTCTCCAGTGTGGACACCATCAACTGGGTATCCAGCTCGGCCTGCTGGAAGGACTGAGACGTGATGAGAATGTCATCCAAGTAAGGAAGAATGCGAATGCCCTGAGATTTCAGCAGAGCCATTACTCCCGCCAGCACCTTGGTGAATAACCTGGGAGCCGAGGTGAGACCGAAGGGTAAGGCCACGAATTGGTAGTGCTGATCCTCCAAAGCGAACCTGAGGAATCTCTGATGACCCGGAAAGATTGGTACATAAAGGTAAGTGTCCTTGATGTCTACAGAGGTCATGAAGTCGCCTGGGCGCAGTGAATTGACAGCAGAACGCAGGGTCTCGAAAGCGTTTGAATCTGACAAATTTGTTGAGGCTCTTTAAATCCAGGATGGGCCGGATGGACCCGTCTTTTTTTAGGAACCGTGAATAGATTGGAATAGTAGCCTCTGCCCCTTTCCCTCAAGGGCACCTGGCAGATGACCCCCAAGTCCAGAAGTTTTTGGACAGCAAAGCACAGACCCTGAGCTGACAAGGGGTTTTGAGCCATCCCGGATTTGATGAATCTTGGGGGTGGCCAGGCTACAAACTCTTATCTTGCAACCGGAGGACACTACCTCCTGAATCCACCGGTCTGAGACGTGAAGCCTCCAGACACGAGCAAATAGCCGGAGCCGTCCCCCCACCCGGATGGGTGAGGGCGCCCCTTCATGCCTGTGGGGGCTTGGGGGAGGATTTTGGCTTGGGGCCCCAGGAGAGGCCAGGACAGCCACGTCCTCTGCCCCTTGCCCCAATGATCACCACGGGCTCCAGTAAAGGAGATTCCTCGGCCAGTTCTGGAGCCACGAAAGGATGGGAGAAAGGCACCCGTCCCCCGAGAGGCACCCATCCCCCGAAAGGACCGGGGTGGCCTCCTATGTTGAGGCAACCTGTGAAGGGGAACCCAGTGAGAGCCTTTTTAGCAGCATTATCAGCTAACCACTGATGCAGCCAGACAGAGTGGCGTAAAGCCACCAACATGGCAGAAGTCCTACCACACATTCTAATGGCATCATCCATGGCAGAGAGGATATATTCAATAAATTCCTCACAAAGCAGGAGATATCTATACTCCTCTCTACCCGCATCCTCAGCTGCCCCATCCAAGAGACTCTTAATGACAAGCCAGCTGGTCCAAGCGGCGGTCCTTACCATCCCGCACGGTAGTAGTGTCAGGAGAAGGTATGACAGATGTATTGGACAACCCGAGAACGGGCGCATCCACCTCGGGAGGACATGACCAATGCTTAACAACATCAGCCGGGAAGGGATACCTCTTGTCCCAACTCTTAGGCAACCCTGGTAGCTTGCTAGGCCGTTCCCATTCCTTGAGCACTAGATTATTAAAGTCTTCATCAAAGGGGGTCCCCGTGCCCCCATAAATCTTAGATTGTTCCTCTGCGGATTCAGAATCAAAAACTAATTCCCCCTCCTCAAGGGGGTAAGGGCCTGAAAGTGGGAAAGGACCCTCATCCTCGACAGGGAAGAGGGAAACCGCGGGTGATAAGTGCCTCTTCTTAGCAGAAGCCTTACGCGGGGCAGACCCAGCAAGATGTTTTTCAATGCTGGCCACCCGTGCAGCTAAATCAGGTTGAGTCTCCCCACTAGTATGCCCCTCGGTGGGGGTCAGATGTAAGCGTGGGGGAGTAGGAGAGGCCAAAGGGGGCGCACCACCAGGCCCAGTAGCAGACAGCCCAGACTGCAACGCAAGTACCTGCTGGGCACAGGATACACATACCCTGACATCATCACCAATTGGGGATACCCCACACGCAACACATAGCCGGGCTTGTCCCAAAGGAACCCCAGGCTCATTATCCCCAGAAGCCTCCATATGGTGATTATAATGGCACAACAGGCCAGAAAGGGTTACTGCCAATACAAGCAACCCGGGATGCCCCAATGACCCGCTAAGGAAGTGGGAGGTTATGAGGGGAGATGGCCGGGAGAAACCAAAGTGTCGGTGTTGTAACCCGCCTGAAAGATATAATAAACATTCCCATGAGAAACGACATGAAAAAATATATAAAATTCACCCCACCGGGGTTACTCACGGACTGCGGGAGCAGCAGCACACAGACAGCCAGGGAAGTCTTAAAATGGCGGCCGCAGACCTCGAGGGGCGGGCCTTCTAGGAGCTTTGATGCAGGAAACATCATCCTAATAGCCCGCCCCCCCGTGATCCCGACGGCCAATCGCGGCCCGGCAGGTCTGCGGAGCGCTGTACAAGCCCGCGGCGGTGGCGTTTTACAAAGTAATAAACACAACATTTTACTGCGGAGATCACCCAGAGGGAGAGCGAAAGAGGTTAAGAAGGGCTTTCCAGGGAGAACAGCGCCCCAGCGGGTTAGCTGCACAGAATTACCTGGCAAACACCCATGAAGCAGTGGGGGCATCCCAAAAGGCTCACCATCAGCCTAGACCGCCTACCCTGTCAGAACAGGGACTGTGGTGGGAGCATAGCTCCACAGCACCCTTTACACTAGTGCTTACTAACCTACCTTCACCCGAACCTTGTCAGCCGAGGCTGGGAGGCAGTATATGGTACAGAACGGGTGGGAATAGTCCTGCAGGGCCGCAGGCATATAAGCCCCGCTCACCTGCGCCACATAGAGAGCTATCTTCTATCTTCTCAGCGCAGACTGCAGAAAGAACTGGGGAATTTGTGGGAGGTCCCTGACCTATATAGGGCCGGGAGGAGCCACAAACTGGTTTCTGCAGTCCAGCGCCATCTTGTGGATGTATTACCCAGGAGTAAGGAATATTCTGGAACAGGACGTGCTGTATACTTAGAATAGTATACTTACATGAGCCCGTCCACCCCTTCCTGGGCCGGATAATCCTGCAGCTGAAATATGAGTTGCTGTGTGTTCCTGCCTTGCCAAGGCTCCGGTCCTGTTGCTGCATTAAAGCACTGAGAGGTTAGAGACGCTTTTCGGACTATAGATCCTCAGATTGTGTTTAACTCTTTCAGAGCCGCCACCTGAAACCTCCTGGAAAGATGTCGCCATCTACATTGTCATTGGTGGTTTAGCTTGTGTTGGTGTTTTAGTCCTGGGATTGGTCATCTGGAGAAGTGAGTATATACATTGTAATGCCACGTGTGTTTTCTCATGTTATCATTATTGTAATGTACTGTATGTAAGGGGGTAAATTATTCCAGAGCCTTTACTGCAGATTTGCCCCCTGACTGGCTGCCATTTAGACCCCACCCTCAGTGACATCATGCTCCCCTCCCAGTGACGTCACACTCCCCAAGCTGCTAAACTTGGAAGCTCATTGTTCAGCAGGAATTCCTATGATGCTGAGCACTGAATCCTGGTCCGTCCCCTGATTTGGGATGCTCCGCTGTGTAACATTCCACGCCATTCCCCCTCCTTCCTTACCTTTCCACGGTGCAGACGGGGTCTCCTCCTATGAGCTTCTCTGGCTACAGCTGGAGAAGCTTAAGGGAAATCCCAGCCGCACACTTGATCGGTGCGCGCTATCACTCGCATCGTTTATCTGTGCCCAGCCACTGCAGCCAATCAGATACAGCGGGCGTGCAGCCCGAAAAGGATGCAAGTGATGCCGGCCATGCATGTGCTGTGGGCTCATTGGCGAGTGAGCTTATCAGGTGAAGGGGGGGGGGGGTCCAATTCAGGATTCCCTGGGGACAGGAAATCAGGCAGCCTTAGTGTCTCAGACTCCAGGGCCATTTTGGTCCACTTTAAGGTCCCTGCTTATGTAGCTGGTCACGAAACCCCTAGATCTGTATCCACTACTCCATCCAAAACTCACATTTAGAATTATTACTTATAATAAGAAGTAACTCTACATTTATTGTTATGCAAACCCCCCAGTTTGGCCTGGAAGCCTATCTCACTGGCAATCTCATAGCAGCATCCCTCTGCCTGATGCACGCACCCGCTTAAGGCCTATCTGAATGGCTGACATGGGGTCACACAGCCAGAGGGAATCAGCCACAGAGATGCTTACTGCTCTCCTTCCTTCTATTCCACTCATTTATATACACAGCATAGAACACTGATTGCAGGATAAACCATGCACATGTGCCATGGGATCGCTGGAGAGGTAAGCAGACCTGTCATTTCAGGGGCGTTCACACAGCCCCAGGGATGCAGGGATACAAAGTTTTTGTAAAATAAAATCCCCAGGCAGTAAAATAAAATCCCCTTTGGTTCCCAGCGGACCATCGCTCCAAGTCCGGTGCACATCATTTGTGGGTGGGGGATAAGGTTAATATAGAGTTTTTTTTACTCAGCCTGGACAATAACTTTAGCATTTCTTCTAAAAACCCTGATGGCAAAGTGGCCCTTTACTTTTTCCTGAGCTGAAACCCAAATGACTGTAACTTGTCCCAACCAATAGCTGAACCAACATTTTTGATGTCTGTTTCTTATTGGTTCTCCTGAGCCCCCTACTTTTGCCCTGAAATGCTGATTTAATTTGGATACGTAAAATACTTATATATTTGGGCACCAGTCGCAATGCTTGCGGTTTAAAAGCAGCCTGGGGACCAGAGGGTGGCAGGTAATTCTTGGCCAGGACATGTTTGGGGGTTATGTGCGAGTGGATTCTGGATGCCCCCCGAGCTTGTTGTGATTAGCTGACAGTGGGACCAACACCCTTTAAAGAAAAAATGGCTGTTGGTCCGGCTGCAGTGTTCTTGCAAGGCACCTAACCCTTCCCAACTGCTCCCCGGGTGCTTTCTCTCACTGCATAGATGGGTTAAATGCAGAGGAAAAATTCCTGTGTGCACAAGCCCATATATTCCCAAAAAGCCACAGCCCAATAAATGGTGGTGTTAGTGGGGGTGTGTTATTCTAGATCTCATCGTCTAATGTTTTGCTTTAACAGAATGGCCACGACTGCGATCCAGATTTTCTAGAGAACAGCATGGAGGTAAGTGGGGGGAGCTAAGGGTTGTGGGCCCATCTACTTACCAGCCTGACACTTTATAATACACAGTGTTAGAATTATCTTCTATATGCTGCAGTCTGTGATGACAGGTTGTAAATCCCACAATCAGCTGAGAGACATGCACAGAAATTTGTGGTTTGACTTTATTAAGAAACAATGGCCTTGATTCACTAAAGGTAGAAAAAAATTAATTATTGCATGCGAGAAATGTAAAAAATTAGGATCATTCCACATAAATGTTGAATTAAATTTGTGTCCTCGAATACACTAGAAATTGCAGTCTAAAATGTACAAGTGAAAGCGACTTTACAAGTGGTAAACTGGCTGAAATATTCCAATAAACATATGTATGTGTTTCTGCTGCTGAGCTGCACTGGCCCCTGTGCTGACCCTTTGTTGTACTTCATTTACATGTTTATGTAGCATTGCAGCTTTGTGTGTGAGGAGTTACATATGAGGCTGAAGTGTAGATCTGAGTGTAAATTCAGGCTGGAATATTGGATTTCACCATCTATCATTGTCTATGTAATGTTGCCGGGTGATTGGTGGAAGGGGGGGCAAGGGATCACAGCCCCTCACCCCTCTGATCACCCAGCACTTCTGAGCGTCTTTGGGAGGGTGTGTGTTGATGTCATGGATGACATCATCCACCCGCCCACAAAAGGCAAGGCTAGTGGCCGTGCGATGACGGAAGTGCTGAAGAGGGCCTATTTTGGCCATCTCCCCACCACGGAAGAGCCCGGGAGGGGGGTGGCCTGGTGAAGAGGAGTACCAGTGGGAAAGATCATGCCCACAGGTGAGTAAATATTGCTTTTTTTTTATTTATTTTTTTTTTAGTTACCTATGGACAAATTAGGCAGAGGCAGGGGTGCCCGCTCCTGGTGCCTATTGTTGTCCCCTGTACATAAACAGGTGGACATTGTAATGGATGGTATATGGCGTCTATTGCACAAGAGGGCACGCATGCGGGGATTATATGTGTAAAGGTAAATAAGTCATTTCAATTTGTGGGGTCCCACATAGCAATACTACTTATATGTGGATGCCCCTGGACAAAGCTACATAACTATGCTCACTGTAGATCAGGCTCTGGGGGGGCCCTCACATCCCCCCCCATAAATGTACATACACAGCTAAATAAGAGCTATGAGAAATGACAAACTGAAAATCCAGCTGCCTTGATCTATTACTAACAGACAAATGTCATCAGAGTTTAGTGGGACAGGATCACCAGGGGACAGCGGAGGATCGGAGGCGAGTAAAAGAAAATCTTATAAATGTAATTTTTAATTTGTGTGTGTGGTGTATTTTTTACATTTACCCTTTGTGAACTGGTAAGGGATCCATGAGACCCCTATACGAGTTGACAATGCTCAGGGGATGGCAAGTAACCTGCGGCTAGTGGATGACTTGTCATTAATCCCTGCCTCCCCAAAGCCTGGGGGGGGGGGGGCAGAAGAGCTTGTGGCCATTTAGGCTGTTTGAGCTTATAGCTGGCACGGTGGGGGGCCCCAGAGGCTGGCCT
Source organism: Gastrophryne carolinensis (assembly GCA_027917425.1). NCBI lineage: Eukaryota > Metazoa > Chordata > Amphibia > Anura > Microhylidae > Gastrophryne > Gastrophryne carolinensis. The sequence continues at coordinate 619,060,105 of CM051235.1, forward strand.
CTGCACCCTGCTCTACAAGCCTTGCATAGCTGGTCCCTGCACTGGGTAGGGGGGCCCCATGTAATTTTGTCAGGATTTTTAACCCTTAAAATTCCCAAAAAAATGCCCCAATGGCAATTTTTTACAAATATATTTTTTGTTTACTTAAAAATATTTTTTTTTAAATTAGGAAAATTACAAACAAGACATTTTCATGTTAAAGCTTAAACACTGCCACAAAAATATAATTTTCCTGGAAATTCCTTCAAAAATCACAGTTAAACATAGCGCAAAATGGTAAAAAGTGAACTGTCAACATAGGTAAGTAGGCTGGCAGCTAAAAGTAGATGGGTGAATCTGTTCTAACTTGTGTGGGCCTAGGTGGAGAAAAGATTAGTGTAGGTGTGCTGTGGATAAAAAAGTTTTGTTAAAATAGGCAGGTGAAAAGGGAGTCTAAATAAAGGGTTAATGTTCTCCGCGATCCTGTGAGGGAAAATAGGTTAGTATATATACATAAAAATATGAATAAATAAATGCAATAGTATTACCAAAGTGAAGTTTTGTTTGAAGGGGGTATTTCCACCTTTTAATTTAATCAGAAACAACTAGGTATCATTGCCTCTTGACTAATTAGGCCTCAAATATCTGGTTTCGGGAAGTTCTTGCCCACCACCCTCCTTGTGGGACCTATTGTGGGGTGTTTGCTCATTGCAGGGATCCGGTCTAACGATATCCAGGGGAGCCCCGGGAGGGGGGTCACCGATGCCTCTTGCTCAATGAGTGTCCATTGCTTCAGGCTGGAGTGCCTGCACCAGTCAATCACTCGAGCAAGGTGTTCTGCGGCATGGTATGATTTCCATTCCGGGAGGCCCAATCCCCCCTGCCCTTGGGAAGAGCCAGGAGAGAAGCCGACAGCCGATGGGGCTTCCTCACCCAAACGAACCTCAAGCAAATCCCCGCTAATTGTCTGAAGAATGTGTGGGGGACCTCGATCGGAAGGGCCTGAAAGAGATACAACACTCTAGGCAGAATGTTTATTTTACTGATATTTGCCCTGCCGAACCAGTAGAAGACCCTTATTCCAATTCTGCAGGTCCCCCTCCGCCTTCTCCAGCAGCAGGGGGAAGTTCAGGTTGTACATTTTTTGGGGGTGGGCTGGTTCCCATTTAAATGGGAAGTTTTCCGAAATCTGCTTCAGCCTTTTTGGGGGGATGTTAATAATCAGGGCACAAGATTTTTGATAATTTATTTTGTAGTTGGACACCGCTTGAAAAGCTCTAAGTTCCGCTAGCAGGATGGGGAGGGTCGGGTTTTGGGTTTAGTGATTAAAAGTATCAGGTCGTCGGCGTACGTGACCACCTTATGCTCCCCCTGCCCAGATTGTATACCTGCAATGTCAGGGTTATTTCTCACTGTACGCAGATAAGGTTCCAATGTAAGGATAAATATCAAGGGAGAGACAGGGCATCCCTGTTGTGTACCGTTTGCCAGGTTAAACGGTTCGGAGAAAGCGCTCATTCACCACAACGGATGCCCAGGGGCACGAGTAGGAGGCCATGATCCAACCGATCAGGTTCTCCCCAGGGCCAACATGTCTGAGGGTTGCGAATAGGAAGTCCCAGCTGACCCTGTCAAAAGCCTTCTCAGTGTCCGTCGAGAGAAGCATCGTGGCCGATCCCTCCATGTGTGTGTGATGAATCCCTTCCCTCCCTCGTGGGGACAAAGCCCACCTAGTCTCAGTGGATGAGAGACTGGATGAGAGGAGCTAATCTATCGGCTATTATTTTATTGAACAGCTTTATATGGCAATTCAACAGGGAAATAGGTCTATAGCTTCCACATTGTGCTGGGTCCTTACCTGCCTTGGGGATGATCGTAATGTTTGCTCGTAGGGTATCCCTAGGTGGGGGTTGGTCATCTCTCAGGGAACCGAAGAATGCAATAAATTGAGGGCCTAGAGTCTCCGCAAACTCTTTATAGTAATCCAGGCTAAAGCCGTCAGGGCCCGGCGCCCTCCCTGGCTTGGTATTTTTAATGGCCCTCAAAAATTCATCCATCTCAATGTCCCCCTTGAGGGCATCTACCACCTCCTGCTTAAGACGTGGGAGGCCGACTCTCTTATATAGGTATCCATGTTATTCTGACAGGAGGCGGACCGACCCTGCGGCAGGTTATAGAGCTTTTTGTAGTATTCCCTGAAGGTCTTTGCTATGTCCGCTGTCAAGTGAAGCTTATTACCCCCCGGGTCTTGAATGAGAGGCCCAAGCTAGCGCCTTGCCGCACTTGTTGCTATACTCGTAAAAGAACCTCTGGCACCTGACCTCCAGGTTTTTGGCTTCGGCGTAACCAATGTCTCTGAGGGACTCCTGTAGACTCACCAGTTTGGCACCCAGAGCCCCATCGAGAGTCTGCTTGGTTTCAGTTTTGAATATTTCTTGGGTCAGGTGGTCGATTTGTTTGTTCCTCACTTTTTTGAGGCATACCCCGTGCTTGATCAATAGACTCCTAACCACACATTTGTGGGCTTCTCACAGAGACATCCGTGAAACCTCCCCTGTGGTGTTCGTCACAAAAAATTCAGTGATGGCCTTTTGAATATCCGCCCTGACCCCGGGGTCTTGAAGAAGAGAGCTATTAAGAGAGCTATTAAGCCTCCACTGACCTCTAAGGGGAGCGGTATCGGGGATGGAGATAGGTAGATTGGGGCATGTACAGAGATGGTTATCTGCCCAATGTCCCATGCTTACTATAAGGTGTAGGAACTTATGAGGGACCAGGAACCAATCAATGCTCGAGTATAAGTTATGGGCAGCTAAAAAAACGTGTAATCCCTCCCCCTTGGGTTGTGTTCGCCAGGCATCCATCAGCTGGTTTTTAAAAAGAAGGGCTTTGAGTTTCCTCAGAAGAGAAGCGGATGTGAGAGAACCTGTGGGATCGAGGATAGTGTTGAAATCAGCACCCAGCAGGAGAACCCCTTCCGTGAAAGCTGCCAATTTTCCTAACGTGGAGTGAAGGAATCTATACTGGTTGGAGTTGGGACAGTAGCATGTCGCAAGAAAAGAGGGTGCCCTTAACAAACAGAAATCTTCCCTCCGGATCCTGAAGTGTCGCCAGGTGTGTCCACGACAGGGACCCCGCTACGGGTATAGCGACTCCTCTGGAGTCCGGGGAGAGGCAGTAGTATTGAGTTTTGTAGAAGCGGTTAGTAAGGTTATGGGTCCTCCCCTCTTTAAGATGAGTCTCCTGCAGGAAGGCGACTGTCACGCTCGGGGTAACTCCAGCCCTGTTGATAAGCCCACAACCCCCAATATCCGCAGCCAGCTTCACCTGTAGGAGCCCCCGCTTGCCGGGACGCAGAATACGCCCACCCGGGATCGGTTGCCCCCAGGACTTAATGGCTCAAAGGATGTGAGCTTATATGTAGGAGGTCTGGAGAACCAATAGCTAGAGCGTTTGGTAGAGGAAGTCCAGAGACAGGCCAGAGGTCGACAGCGGGAAGACAGAGATCGTAGCGGCACCAGTAGTCCGGATACAGGCAGGGGTCGGCAACAGAAGTTCAAATCGAGAGTGGTCGGTACAATCAAGGTCGGCAATGGGAGTTCAGATCGAGAGTGGTCGGTACAATCAAGGTCGGCAACAGGAGTTCAGATCGGCTAATATTCGCAAGACAGGCTAAGTACTAGGCGCTATAACAGGCACTGAGCAAGTGACGGGGGCGAACCTTTATAGGGACTAGGTATGATTGGCCAAGGGGAACAAGTGTGGTGATTGGTGCAAAACAGGTCCAAACAAGGATTGGACCACAAGGGCGAGTAGCCCAGAACTTCCTTAGGGCTCATAGGCCCATAGCCAGAACCAAGGGGCGTGCCTGTGCCCCTTGGTTCAACCCCCCCTACTACAGCCTCCGGCGGGCGCGCTGTGTGCAGCGCCGCCGGAGGGCATAAAGACAATGTGCTCGTGCGCGACAGTGTCGCGGGAGCGAGGAGAGCGAGCAGCCGTGCTCGCCGCCGCCTGAGCCGCCGCTGCTCGGCGCGGCCGCCGGGCAGGAGCTGCTGCTGCTCGGCGCGGCCGCCGGGCAGGAGCTGCTGCGGCCGGCCGCCCGAAGACAGCGCTGGAACGGGGTCCAGGTAAGTGCTGGTTTATGATACTACCCCCTCCTTCACGAGGGGCCTCCGGACCCTTACCGGGTTTTCCTGGATTGTCCCGATGAAACTTCTTTACAAGAGCACTGGCGTGCACACCCTCTGCTGCTACCCAGCACCTTTCCTCGGGACCGTAGCCAACCCAGTCCACCAAATACTGTAAAGAATTCCGCACTTTACGTGAATCTAGGATCTTATTCACTTCATATTCTGGCTCATTATCAACAAGAATAGGCGAAGGACCAGCAGGAGGAGCATTCTTAGCCGGTTTTAACAGCGAAACATGGAAAGAATTAGGTATTTTCATAGTCGGCGGGAGTTGCACCTTAAAAGACACATTATTCAACTTCCTGATAATAGGATAAGGTCCAATGAACTTGGGACCTAATTTACTGGAGGGTTGACGGAGCGCAATGTTCTTAGTGGAGACCCAAACTAGATCACCCACCTGAAGAACAGGTTCCTGTGACGATCAGCGAATTTCTTATACCTCAACCCAGTAGTCTTTAGAATTTCTTGAACGCGCATCCAAATGTTCCTCCACTCCTGAAGCCACTCCTCCAAAGCTGGCAAATTGGAAGGTGACCCAGAAAGAGAAGAGGCTCTAGGATTCTTCCCCAAATTACAAAAGAAAGGAGATATCTTAGTACTCTCACTGGGCGCGTTATTATAAGCGAACTAGGCAAAATCGATAAATTCCGCCCACTGTTCTTGCGCATCAGAGACATAACATCTTAAGTATTGCTCCAAGGTTTGATTTGTTCTTTCTGTCTGCCCATTAGACTGGGGATGATAAGCAGAGGAAAGAGAAATCTAAATACCCAGCCGCGAACGGAAGTGTTTCCAAAACCGCAAAGTAAATTGGACACCCCGATCAGACACTATATTAAACGGAATACCATGGATACGAAAAATGTGCGAAGTAAATAGTCTCGAGAGCTCAGGAGCCGATGGAAGCTTGGGCAAAGGTACGAAATGTGCCATCTTACTGAAACGATCCACGACCACCCAAATTACAGTATTTCCATGTGAGGGAGGCAAATCTACTATAAAATCCATTGAAATATGAGTCCATGGTTCAGCAGGAATTTCAAGTGGAACCAAACCCCCACTAGGGGCCTTGTGAACCCCTTTACTTCGCGCACAAACAGAACAAGCGTCGATAAAGGTAGTAACATCGCGTCTCATGGAAGGCCACCATACATGACGTCGGGCTAGCATTAACGTCTTACGGTTACCCAAATGACCTGCAGTTTTAGCGTCGTGAAATACGCGAATTACATCTGAACGCAGGTGCGGCGGAACAAACTGACAACCCACCGGTACATCACTAGGAGACTCATTTTGAAACGGTGCCAAGGTATTAGAGAGATCGGGAACTAAGGCCCCGACCACACAACCCGTGGGTAGAATAGGTTCACCAATATCAGCCCGATCCTTACATTCACCGAACATATGAGATAGAGCATCGGCTTTGGTAGTTTTTACACCCGGCTTGAAAGTAATTATAAAATTAAAGCGCGAGAAGAACAATGCCCAACGTGCCTGGCGAGAGTTCAGCCTCTTGGCAGAACCAATGTATTCGAGATTTTTGTGATCAATATACACAGTTATAGGATGCAATGAACCCTCCAACCAGTGACGCCATTCATCAGACGCCAGTTTAACAGCTAATAATTCCCTATTTCCAACATCATAATTTTGTTCCGCGGTACTGAATTTACGAGAAAAATAGGCGCATGGATGTAGGCGCTCCGGGTTACCGGAATATTGTGACAATACAGCACCCACTCCCAGCTCAGAAGCATCTACTTCAATAATGAAGGCTTTTTGAACATCTGGATGAACTAATACAGGTGTCGAAGTGAAGGCCCGTTTTAAGGTCAGGAAGGCCTCACAAACAGAAGGAGACCAGTTAGCAGTAAAAGCCCCTTTCCGGGTCAGGTTGGTGAGAGGAGCTACAACATCGGAAAAACCCTTGATGAAACGCCGATAAAAATTCGCAAACCCAAGGAAGCGTTGCAATTCCTTCAGAGTCTTGGGTTGAACCCAATCCCGTACCGCCGAACCTTTCTCAGTATCCATTTCTAACCCCTGGCTGGAAATAACATATCCCAGGAAGGGAACAGTAGTGACTTCAAACATACATTTAGAAAGTTTTGCATATAGATTGTTTTCTCTTAATTTTTGCAAGACCAATTTAACATGATGTCTATGATCAACTAGAGAATTAGAAAAAATGAGGATATCATCTAAGTAGATGACCACAAATCTACCGAGATACTCTCTGAAAACATCGTTTACAAAATCTTGGAAGACGGCAGGAGCATTACAGAGACCAAAGGGCATAACCAGGTACTCATAATGGCCGTCTTTCACATTAAAAGCAGTTTTCCACTCATCCCCCTGCCGAATGCGAATCAAATTGTACGCTCCTCTTAAATCCAACTTGGAAAAAATTTGAGCTCCAATAACTTGATTGAACAGATCCCCAATCAAGGACAAGGGGTATCTGTTTTTAACTGTGATTTTATTCAAGGCCCGGTAATCAATGCATGGTCTCAGGCCTCCATCCTTTTTCTCTACGAAAAAGAACCCGGCTCCTGCAGGCGAGGTAGAGGGACGGATAAACCCCTTTTTTAGATTCTCGGTAATGTACTCCCTCATTGCTTGCTCCTCGGGCATAGTGAGGTTATAGATTTTCCCCCTAGGGGGAATCGTACCAGGAAGCAAGTCAATGGGGCAGTCGTAAGGCCGATGAGGAGGAAGAGTATCGGTAGAGCGTTCGGAGAACACATCGACCCAGTCCGAATACAGCTGAGGTAACCCCTGGGGTAACACTTGAACACTTCTGAGGCCTGCAGAAAAACAGTGGCCCTTGCAGTGATCACTCCACTTCGTCAACTCCCCAGCCTGCCAATCTAACACAGGGTTGTGGAGTTGCAACCTGTAGCGATAACCCTTATCGCCGGAGGGCTTCACCGCCCGAGACGTCCTTTTCCCAATCGTAAGAGGTGCTGCTGGAATTCCAGAGTCGTCCGTGAGGAAACAGGAACAGCCCTTACAAGGGCTAGTGAATTGTAATATTCCCCCAATAAGAGACAGAACTTCAGTATTGAGGGTGAAGGTGAAGTGTTTATTAGTGCCACTCTAGGCCTTATATACACAAGTCTCCATGCAAAGTGGACCTGATGGAGAACTGCATGACACCCACACCGACCAATAGCAGCAGGGCACACAATCCCTCAACTCTGCCGGTGACGCAATCAGGAACACAATAGACGTCTGTAACACAATCAATCAGAACAATGCCATTGTCTGTGACGTAATCAATCAACACAATGGCAGTCTGTAATACAATACAAACTACAATGACATTGCCTGTAACAGTATCAAAATACAATGACATTGTCTGGAACCTAATTAAGAAAAAGGTCAGTGAATGACCCGGTGGGCAATTGAATAGTGATGACATCCAAAAGGCAGAGCGTCTGTCACACAACCAGGGGTAACCCAAGACCACTGGAGTTTCCGGACAGTCAAAGACCAAGAACTCTAAGAACTCAGAGTGGGAAGAGCCAACAATTAATCTAAGAGGTGGGGTCTTAGTGTAAATCGGTCCTCCCTGAATGGCCTTCCCATTAATAGCCAAAACCTGTAGGGATCTCTCAAGGGGAACTAAAGGAATACCTAAAATGGAGATCATGCTCCTATCCAAGAAGTTACCCGCAGCACCGCTGTCGATAAAGGTGGAAACTGTTTGCTTAGAGGAGCCCCAAAACAGGTCAATAGGCACTAGCATTTTATTTTGGCGAGAGTTGTAAACTGGCTCACCTAGATCAGCACTCTCTCCCTGATCTAGGTGTGGGAGTATTCTAAGTATGTCACACACCCCACTTCAAACATTAATTATTACACTTGGGTTATACCACCACCAGGTGGCGACGTTGCAGAGAAGTCATGAAAAACGAGCCCCTCCTGGTCTATACATACCTGGTACCTCCCACTCATTCCCCAGTGTTTCTTCTCTGCAAGATGGTGACAAGACAGAATAAAGAAGTATCACCCCGGCCCCCCCCCCCCCCTATGGTCTATTTCTGCCCGGCTCTGTTTGTTTCAATCCCCTCGTGTAACTGGTAGCCTCCCAGCTTAGGCTGTAGGCCGGGCAAGGGTAGATGGCACCCTTGGTGCCTAGGAGATTAGCTCCTCCGCTCGACCCCATATCATGGGGCATAGCGGTATTCCGGAGTGGTGATCCGGACGTGGGATGCCCCTACTCCCATATCATTTAGGTAGCCGGCTCATCGAGCGAGCCTGTCAGTCTTGTACATGAGGTTACGTTTTTCCCTTCCCAGCTAACTATGGCCCCTTAATGTGTGGCTGTGTGTGTGTGTGAGTGCGTGCTGGGACGGGTGGCCTGTGCGGGGCCGTTATACTTTTTGTTCTGGCCTCTGCTTTACTAATGGGCGGGTCGGGCGTGTGTCGCCGGCCCGCCGCTTGTGATATCCTTTGGGGGTGTCATGGTTGGCGCCCGTTTGCACCGGGATTCCTGTCAGAGATTTCGGTGGGCGGGGCCGGGCGGCGCGCTGCGCCGCCGGCCCGCCTGGATGTGGAGCGCCGAGGTCGGCGCTCGCTGCGTGTGCCTGTTAGTGTGTGTGTTCCGCCTTGCGGTTACGTGTGCTCGGGGGGGGGACCGGGCGGGGGACCGGGCGGTTGTGCCGCCGGTCTGCCTGAGGGGGGATGCGGGCGCCATCTTCGCTGGCGCCCGCTGCTCGGCGGCGCAGGAGATGGGCGGGACCGCGTCTTGCGCGGCCCGCGCCGTGGTTGGCCGTTTGGGGAGGGGCGGGGCTAATGCGGCTCCCGCGCTTACATGGGCCCGCCTTCCTTCTCTCCTCTCCTGGGTGGTGCGGAGTTTCCTGGCTGGGGCCGCCATTTCGCCGCGGTGGTAGAAGCAGCAGAGGTAGCTTTCTCAGGTAGGCTCGGCTTGTTCCTGATGTCCGGGGCTGAGGTTAGCCCCGCAGTGATTTTTGTAGTATTATGGTTACTCTCTTTCCCCCCCCCTCGCTCCCACCGATTGGGGGTGATGGCAGGGCTATTTAACCAGCATTCTAGGGCATGTGGTTAAAGGGGGGAGACGGCCTTATGGTTTATAAGCACTGTATTTTCCGTGTGTGCTGTTGTGCCTGGAATGATTGTTTTGTTTTTCAGATCCTGGGACCCCATCCTACAGGGCTCTCCCGGTCTTATATACCTGGCTAGTTGGGTTTTTTTGGCCATTACTCCATTTATTGGGATGTTTTTCTGTTAAATTCCCATGGTCAGGGTTATATAGAATTACAGTTATATAGAAATTAAAGGGGCATCCCGGGTCGCTTACTGCGTAAATCCCTGGGTTCTGCGAATACCATAAATTTCACCATATGGAGGCTGCCAAAGATACCGGAAACGGTCCTTCGGGACAATCCAGGCTGTGTGGGGGGTGTGGGACTCCGCTACCGGGGGATGATGTCATTATTTGCATTCCATGTGCGCAGCGGAACATTGAGCGCCAGTCCAGCACCCCAGTGCCAGGCACTTCCTCGGCGGCGCCATCTCCCTCCCCTCCTCGCCTGTTCCGGACCCCGTGTGACGTTGTCATGGGTGGGGATTCGCATTCTGAGGTGTGCGCCCGCTTGGCCAGCCTCGAGAAAATGTTTTCCGCCATGGCCGCTCAGAAGGCTCCGGCTAAGCGTAAACGCCTATCTCCGCCTCCGCCGGACTCCGATGAGGAGGTGGTGGAGGCTTTGGATTGGTCAGATCGTCCCCTGGAAGAGGGTGAGCTTATTGAGGATTTAGATGATCCTAAGGTTCAGCAGCTGCTGGGTGCTGAGGATGACCAGGTCACGGGGTCGGTCCCCGACACGTCTTCCATTCTGGCCCTAATGTTTGAGGTTTTGGATTTGGACCCTCCTGAAGTTGCTCCTCGGCCAAAGGGTCGGCTTTTTGGGGTGTCCAAGCCGCGCTTGGAGTTTCCCAGTCAAAAGCTTTTCGTGGATGTTGTCCTTAAGGAATGGGAGCAACCTACGCGTCTCGTTGGGGTGCCGCCTTGCTTGGATAGAAAGTATCCCTTTCCGGCGGACTTGGTGAAGCGTTGGTCTGTCCCTCCCGAGGCTGATGCTCCGGTTTTGGGACTATCTAATACGGCGGTTGTACATTCTCCTGACACGACTTCTCTTAAGGACGGCGAGGATCGCCGGATTGATCAGCTGGCCCGCCATGGTTTTGTCTGTGCGGGTTCGCTCTTGAGGCCTGTTTGTGCTTCGGCACTTTTATTGTTGGCGGTTAGGTCTATTGTCAGGGATTTATGTGTGGATCTTGATCCTACTTGTGATGAGTTTTCTTGCCCTTAAGCGTTGTGAATCCTTTGTTTCATTTATTCTTGCCGCTCAGGATGATGCCATGTTAATGTGTGGCAGGGCTACGGCTCTGTTGGTAGCTATCCGCCGCTCAGCGTGGCAGTGGACTGCTGATTTTAATTCTAAGAGATCGCTCACGGCTCTTCCCTTTCTGGGTTTGAGATTTTTCGGTGAGAAGCTTGATGCTGTTGCCAAGGGAGGTATGTTACCTCAGCGCAAGAAATTTCGTTGCTCCTTTTGGGGGGGCGGCCCCCTTCAATCCTTCCTTTCGGGGAGCCAGAGCTGGCAGGGGTGCGGGCTTCTCGGCTTCCAGGGATGGGTCATTCCGTCCCATCCTGGATTTGGAGTTTCTCAACCTGTTTGTTTGTCCCAGGAAGTTTCGCATTGAAACTCTGTGGTCTGCGATCAATTCGCTTCGGCAGGGGGACTTTATGGTGTCCATGGGCATCACGGATGCATACCTTCACATTCCGATCTTTCCAGCTCACCAGAGGTTTCTTCGCATTGTGGTGGAGGATCGTCATTTTCAGTTTGTGGCTCTTCCATTCGGCCTCACCTCGGCTCTGAGAGTTTTCACCAAGGTGTTGGCGGGTGTGATGGCCCTGCTCAGAGATCAGGGGATTCGCATTGTGACTTATCTGGACGATCTTCTCATCATGGCTCCTTCCTTCAGTCAAGCGGATGGGGACACCAGCACGGTGGTGTCCACTCTGGAGAGGTTCGGCTGGGTGATCATCTACCCCAAGTCCTCTCTGGTTCCGGCCAGGGTGGTGACCTTTCTGGGGATTTCCTTGGACTCTTGCCAGTACAGAGTCTTTCTCCCTCAGGCCAAGGTTCTTTTGATTCAGGAATTGGCTCAGCTTCTTCTTTCCTATTCTCGCCCGTCCATCCGTCTAGAGATGTGACTGGTGGGGCTAATGGTAGCTTCTTTTCGAGGCAGTTCCCTTCGCGCAGTTTCACACGCGGACGCTTCAGCTTCATCTGTTGGCGTCTTGGGACCGGCGACCGCGGTCGTTGGATCGGTCCTTCCGGATGTCCCCCCGGGTTCGGCAGTCTCTACTGTTGTGGTTGGTCTCGGACAATCTCTTGAAGGGCAGGTCATTTCTGACCCTGCTTTGGGAAACTGTCAACACGGACGCCAGTTTGTCAGGAGGGGGAGGTTTCTGGAAGGATCTTCGGTTCCGGGGGCGGTGGGGTCCTCAGGAAGCCCACTTGCCCATCAATGTTTTGGAGTTGAGAGCCATCAGGTTGGTTCTGTCTCACTTGACGCAGCATTTACAGGGCTTGCCTGTTCAGGTTCGATCGGACGATGGGCCGGCGGTTGCTTACATCAATCACCAAGGAGGGACTCGCAGTCTGGGTGCCCTCAGAGAGGTGTCTCTGGTCCTAGTTTGGGCAGAGACTCATGTTCTTTGCATTTCGGCAGTGTACATTCCAGGAGTGGAAAACACGGAGGCGGACTTTCTGAGCCGGTGTCCTTCGCGCCGGGGGGGAATGGTCTCTCCAACCCCAGGTGTTTCGGTCTCTTTGTCTCCGGTGGGGGACGCCAGAGGTGGATCTGTTCGCCTCTCGTCACAATCACAAGCTTCCGACATTCGTGTCGCTTTCCCTGGATCTTCTGGCTATGGCGGCGAATGCCATGGGCCTGAGCTGGGGGGACCTGGGGTTTCTTTGTCTGTTTCCTCCGATCCCCATGCTAGGCAGGGTGCTGCGAAAGTTGGTTTTTGGAAGGGGTTCCCGCCATTCTTGTGGCTCCAAGGTGGCCAAGGCGGGTGTGGTTCGCAGACATCGTTCGTCTGGCAGTGGATCAGTTTGATCTGCCTTTTCGGCCGGATCTCCTCACTCAGGGTCAACTGTGCTACCCCAGTTTACCATCGCTGGATTTGACGGCTTGGCTGCTGAAACCTCCATCTTAAAGGAGGAGGGTCTTTCGGATTCGGTCATTCGGACTCTTATTAATGCCAGGAAGAGATCCTCTTCTTCCATCTATTATAGGGCTTGGAGATCTTATATTGATTGGTGTGAGGCTAGATCCTTGCCCTGTCGGGTCTTTTCTGTTTCTAGGATTTTGGAATTTCTTCAATCGGGGCTGGACTCTGGTCTTCAGCTGAGTGTTTTGATGGGGCAGGTTGCTGCCTTGTCTGACTGTTTTTCAAAGGTCCTTTGTGTTTCCTCCTTTGGTCAAGAATTCTTCCAGGGGGTCTCGCATTGCGGCCTCCTAGGGGGCCTTTTCTCCCTTTTTGGGTTTTTGAATTTGGTGATCTCTGCTCTTCAGGCTCCTCCTTTGAGCCTTTGCAGGTTATTGCTCTTTCTACTCTGACTCAGAAGGTTGCCTTGTCGGTTCAGGCTACTCACTTTGAGAGACATCAGGACAAAGTGGTTTTGTCCGCTTCAAACCGGACTTTTTTCTTTAGGTGGTCTCTGCTTTTCTTCTTAACCAGGACATTGTTTTTCCTTCCTTGGGTCCTAAGCCTAGGAATGACAAGGAGAGGGTTTGCACTGTTTGGATGTGGTACGCGGTGTGTAGTATTGTTTGTTTACTACATCTCCTTTTCGTAAGACTGATGTCTTTTTCGTGGTGCCCTGTGGGCCTAGGAAAGGTTTTGGCTCCCGCTAAGTCTTCCATTAGCAAATGGATTCGTCGGGCTGTTGTTGGGGCCTATTCTGCCAAGGGGAAGGTTCCCCCTTTTCGTATCACTGCTCATTCTATTCGTGCTGTTGGAGCGTCTTGGGCTTTTCAGCACCAGGCTTCTGTGGAACAAGTTTGTAAAGCTGCTACTTGGTCTTCTGTACTCACCTTTTCCAAGTTTTTACAAGGTTGATGTGTGGGCTTCAGCGGATGCTGTGTTTGGCCGCAAGGTTCTGCAAGCTGCAGTGGTTTGAGTTTTGCTTTATGGCCTTGTTGGATACCCGCCCTTTTCTGGACACTGCTGTTGGATGTCCCAAGTGTAATAATTAATGTTTGAAGTGGGGTGTCTGACATACTTAGAATAATACCATTTTGTGAATACTCACCTGTAAAATGGGTATTATAACTATGTCTCACACCCCTCTTCACCCGCCCTTTTTTGGTATCCCGGATTTTTTATAGGTGAAGTTTCGTTTACAGTTTGAGGGTTACCAATGGGTTTTTTCCTGGTACCTTGTCTTTACTGCTGTTTTGAATACTGGGGAATGAGTGGGAGGTACCAGGTATGTATAGACCAGGAGGGGCTCGTTTTTCATTACTTCTCTGCAACGTCGCCACCTGGTGGTGGTATAACCCAAGTGTAATAATTAATGTTTGAAGTGGGGTGTGTGACTTACTTATAATACCCATTTTACAGGTGAGTATTAACAAAATGGTATTTTTCCGCCTGCTTCCCCTTGTTCGGACAGGACCCAGCAAAATGACCCGAGTTCCCGCAATACAGGCATAACCCCATGGATCGCCTACGCTGCTTTTCGTCCGGCGATAAGCGGGTTCTCCCTAGCTGCATGGGTTCCCCCGGAGAGGGTGAAGGTGTGCTTTCCCCACGGGGAGACGGGGAATTAGGATTCTGGAAGGGCCTGAAGGACGTGGGAGCCCTGGCTCTCTCCCTAGCCCTCTCTCTAAGACGTTGGTCTACTCTAATAGAGACCTGCATTAACTGGTTCTAGGTCCGCTGGTGGAGGAAAATTGACCAGTGCATCTTTGATGCCTTCCGACAGCCCCACCGTGAATTGACTACACAGAGCGGGGTCATTCCATCTGGATTCGACGGCCCAGCGGCGGAATTCGGCACTATAATCCTCAGCCGAATTCCGACCTTGCTTTAAGGCCCGAAGTCTATTCTCTGCCGTGGACTGTCGATCAGGATCAGCATACAAAACGCTCATGGCACTGAAGAAAGCTGTGACCGATTGTAAGGCTGCATCATGAGATGGCAGACTAAAGGCCCAGGACTGAGGGTCTCCTTGAAGTAGAGAGATGACTAGGCCCACACGCTGGGTCTCGGTGCCTGAAGAGATAGGTCTCAGTTTAAAATACAGTTCGCAGGCATTCTTGAAATTAGAGAATTTAGCTCGTTCTCCAAAAAACTTTTCAGGTAGCGGAATCTTTGGTTCTGAGATATGAGGTGGTACAGAGGAAGCAGGGGATTGACGGGATTCCTGAGTGGCCACTCTTTGAGCGAGTTGGTTGATAGCCGTGGCCATAGCCTGCACCTGCTGTACCAGGTCATCCATTTTGTTGGCCTGTTATAATGTCACGCTCGGGGTAACTCCAGCCCTGTTGATAAGCCCACAACCCCCAATCTCCGCAGCCAGCTTCACCTGTAGGAGCCCCCGCTTGCCGAGACGCAGAATACGCCTACCCGGGATCGGTTGCCCCCAGGACTTAATGGCTCAAAGGATGTGAGCTTATATGTAGGAGGTCTGGAGTACCAATAGCTAGAGCGTTTGGTAGAGGAAGTCCAGAGACAGGCCAGAGGTCGACAGCGGGAAGACAGAGATCGTAGCGGCACCAGGGATAAGGCAACTCGTAGTCCGGATACAGGCAGGGGTCGGCAACAGAAGTTCAAATCGAGAGTGGTCGGTACAATCAAGGTTGGCAACGGGAGTTCAGATCGAGAGTGGTCGGTACAATCAAGGTCGGCAACAGGAGTTCAGATCGGCTAATATTCGCAAGACAGGCTAGGTACTAGGCGCTATAACAGGCACTGAGCAAGTGACGGGGGCGAACCTTTATAGGGACTAGGTATGATTGGCCAAGGGGAACAAGTGTGGTGATTGGTGCAAAACAGGTCCAAACAAGGATTGGACCACAAGGGCGAGTAGCCCAGAACTTCCTTAGGGCTCATAGGCCCATAGCCAGAACCAAGGGGCGTGCCTGTGCCCCTTGGTTCAACCCCCCCCCCACTACAGCATAAAGGGCATAAAGACAATGTGACGCGGGAGCGAGGAGAGCGAGCAGCCGTGCTCGCCGCCGCCTGAGCCGCCGCCGCTCGGCGTGGCCGCCGGGCAGGAGCTGCTGCGGCCGGCCGCCCGAAGACAGCGCTGGAACGGGGTCCAGGTAAGTGCTGGTTTATGACAGCGACCTGCGTGTGTAAGCGCTTCAATTCTCTGAGGACCACGGATCTCTTATTAGGGAAATTAAAGCCCTTGACATTAAGTGCACTTAACCCTAGACATGTCGGACCGTCTAGTCCCTGCTTCCAGCACCTAAGGGGGAAGGGGGCACCCAGCATCAGGATAGGGGGAGAAACGGTACGGGAATGTGGGGAGGAGCAAAGGAAGAGGAAAGGAGGGACGGAAGGGGAGTTAGATAACGAAGGACAGAATAGATGCAAACCAAGAAGACGAGAACCTAATTGTGAAATACACTTTTGTTTCCCATTCACGAACCCCACCCTGCCCCCTCTAGGCGGGCAGAGGGGGCTCAGGCCTACTGTGGAAGCGGAGCGGACCTGAAGAGCACGGGAGATCCCTCCATCCAACTCCGATGGTTTACATGAAGCCCTTCAACGGTCTCATCAGCCATCGAGAGGGACAGTAGCCTGAGGTGCCACCCACCCTAACTTTAAACAACTGTAAAAGAACCAGACTCGTCCGGCGCCGCCCAGCCGGCCCACAAGGGACCGGCGGGGGACCCTCCAGGCAACTCGCGGAGGTGCCAATGGAGAGGTAACTTTTATAAGCCAACAAAGAATACAGGAGACCATAAAAATATATCATTCAGCTAATCAAAGGATATCATGGGACCGGCATGACCCCCGGTGGTATTCTGGAGTTTCCTCTGCCGGCTGGGCTCCCGCCTCTTGCCTGCCGTACTCTCTGCGGTTGCCCGCCGCCTCCACGCGTCCTGGGGGGGGGGGGGGAAGAAGTGGGTCTAACCAGTCCGGGACCTTGATTCAGTGTCCAGGAAAGTGAACTGTCCCAGGAGATCAGCAGAGGGCCACAATGCGTTGGCCCGCTGGTTCTTGAGCACAAGCAGGTGGAAAGGGTTCCCCCAGCAATAGGTAGCTCCGCATTCTTCGATTTTCCCCAGCAATGGTCCCAGGAGGCGTCTCATTTGTAACGACCTTCTAGAAATGTCCAGGAAAACCTGTAGTGTTACCCCATCGAAGCAGATACATTCTTTCTCTAAAGCTTTCCTCAAGATCTCCTCCTTTACGGAGTAGTAGTGCAGGCGGCATATCAGATCCTGCGGCCGATTGGGGTCTGCCGGTCTGGGGCCGAGGGACCTGTGAAGACGATCCATAACAATTTCCATGTTGGGAGGACGATTTAGGATCTCGTTAAAGATGCCCGTAATGGTGTGCACGGTGTTGATCTTGCCCCGTCGCCTCTGGGAGGACTTTCACTCTGATTTTATTATGCCTGCATCTATTTTCCATGTTGTCCAGGTACAGGACTGCAGCTTGGGATATGGTTCGCTGGAGCGACAGGCTTTTTTCCAAGGCCTCTATTCTTTGTATGGACGAGAGTGGCAATTGTTCTAGCCCTGAAACATTGTAATCTAGGCTCATCATTGAACTTTGCAGATCTGAAATGTCCTTCTTGAAGGAGCTTTCCACTCTCAGAATAAAGGATTCCAGGTCAGCTTTGGTGGGAAGAGCTTTGAGTTCGGCCTTGATATCCGCTAGCATTGCTTCGTGCGAATCTGGAGGAGATGTGGGATAAGATCTGTGGTCAGCGGCAGGACCACCCAGGTGATTTGAGGTGGAGCTCGAGGTATTGGCTTCGCCCGAAGGTGAGTCCCGGTCTGACGTGGGTCTTGGCTGCGCCGTGGAGTGCCCGTCCCCTGGACAAGGCCAGTTGAGATGCAGGGGCCAATAGGCGAAAATTGGCCTGTTCTAGCCTGAGTTCCGGTCCTCCGGCCATGTGGAGCCGTCCGACTCCTCATGCTCCAGGTGGGGGACTGGTTAGCTTGGGAATGTATTCCGGGGGAGAACCAGCCTCTGACGGGGCTCTGGGAGGCCCCAAAAAATGCCAGGGTGTCCGGGCTGGGTGGGGGTAGTGAGTGAGGTAGCTGGTTGCTATGTTGCCCAAGGGGTGACGGGGTAATTCCATCATCCAAAGAGGGGCTCCTCAAAGGCGGAGGGTTGCCCCCAGGTTCTTGCACTGCCGGTCGAAAGGCGGCATCCTGGAGCCCTAGATCGCCTTCCTCTCTTAACCCCTGAGAGTATGCTCCCTGTTTTTGGCATTCGCTCAACACCCCCTCCCCCGTGAGTGGCTACAGCTGGGGTCTGGCCAAGCTTGTTCAGCGCAGGGTGCTTATGCTGGAGCTGTTTAACCCCCTCCCCGCTGGGGCCGCAGTGTCGTTTCTCCTGGCCGGGCTGTTTGTCCTCCCCCGTGTCGGACTCGGGGAGCCGGAGTGCAGCCACAATGAGCCACCTGCAGCCGGCTGCTCCTCCCGGCCCCGTCAGCTGCTAGCAGGAAGATGATCTCCTCCCCCTCTGTGATGGCTGATGCACCGCGCTCTCGCCTCCCGCATAGCCGCTCTTCTTCCCCCCTCGAGCCGGGTTCATATCTTTGGCCGCCCCTGTTGCAGCAGCTGTTGCACCGCCTCTCGCCCTCTCAGCAGTGCCCAGTCCTGAGCACCTGCACTCGCTTTCCTCAGCTCTTTTTTTTTTTTTAGGGAAACCCTGTGCAACCAAAAAATTTATTGAGGGATTACTTACAGAAAACAGTGCCCATATCAACAAGCCTGGTACACCTAGAAAGCTTGAGGTGTGTACTTCCAGAGAATATATAATTTGTGGGGGGTATTTCAAATATAAAGGGTTGTTTTGTTTGAAAAACTGCAAGGTGCGCATAGCATAGTTGTATTTTATCTGAAAATCTACAGCGCTGTTCCAGTTTGGGGGGAGTCTCCTGGGCAGGGAAGGGTGTCTACCAATACATATGTGGTACTGCTATAACTGGGAGAAATGGGGATTTCGCACGCAATATGATTTTATCGACAAACTTTGATTTTTAATAAAAAAAACCTACAAATTGTAAAAAAAATATTATTTAAAAAAAAAATTGCACATATTTCACTCCAAAATATCGAGAATACACTTAAAAAATAACAAACAAGACATTTCATGTTAAAGCCCAGACTCTGCTGAAAAAAAACAATATATAATTTTCCTGGGAAATCCCTTCAAAAATCACAGTTGTATATGTGTAGCGCAAAACAGTGAAAAATGGTCTGGCAACAGAGGGTGACAATCTCCAGGTAGGCCGTCAGTTAAAGGGTTAATGAACAAAGCCCAATCTGCCAATCCAAAAATGCTTAAATCTTGAACTAGTTTCTTTCTTGCCCAGAATCTCTCTGTATGAAATGTGATTGTTTCTGTTTCTCTTTCTAACATCCGACTTTCTTATTGCAGAAACTGGCTACACAATGGCCCAAAGTGAGTAACTATTGTTTTGTGTCCTGACTTCTGCTTTGAGTTTAAAGTGAATTGCATTGCTGAATAATATATATTCTTATAGTGGACCTAAACTCTGGACATAAACGACCCTTCTGCATTACCTTTTGCATTCTCCTTGTTTCTACAGCAGCGTATAAACCACCATATAAAAGCAGTTTTAAGGGGGCCTATGAGGGTGAAAACCCTAAACATCATATACTCACCTGTAGTCCCTCACAGCTGATCGGCAATATTACATCTGCCACCACATTATCCCCATGTCGAACCACAGCCAGTGGCCTCATTGCTGCCTCCTCGCTCCTCCTGCCACTGGCATTAGTCACGATGATTGGCCACACCCACTCTATTCACTAGCGGAATTATGTGATTCAGCTGTGCGCTGCTATAGGTGAGTTTGTGGTGTTTATTGTCTTTGCCCGGACAGGTTCTTCAAAGATCCGATTCTAATGAAATCCCTTTATGTTGCTTCCATTCCTGGGCGTGGCTTGTGACCAGCCACATGAGCGGCGCTGGAGTCATGCCTGTGCTCTGCTGTGGTCACAGCCTGCAGCACGCTCCCTGTGGCTTGCTGGGCTCACTCATGCTGAATGCGCCAAGGGACGGGGGCGGCCGCACATTGACATTTGGAGTGTGGCCATAAAGGCATTTAATTGAAAGGAGGGGCACAATTTGCTCCAATATATACAACCGGTGTGTTTTTTATGAGCAAAAGTGTCATCCGCCAGATGATGTTCTGTTTTTTCGACATTTTTAAAGTGGGCCAAAACCATCCAGGTTCGGGATGCCCCGCTGTGCCAAACTCCTCACGGCGCATGCACGAGTAGCACCCGCATCCCCACCATCCCTTTAGCAGGTGTAGTGGGGGATGCGGCCACCAGAGCGATTGGATCCACTCGCCTTAGACGAGCTCTAGGGGGCGGGACTAGAGCGCTGACTGGACGAGAGGCTGGGCATGCCCCGAAGGACCGAGATTGGGCAACCTGGGTGGTTTCACACAGCAGGGGAACCACAATCGGGGTGCCTGGGCGGCAAAGACAAAAACCCAGGATAGTCAAAATCCTGGGTTTTGGTCCACTTTAAGCATTTTTTGGGGAAAACTCTAGCCCTCTCCCGGAGCCCTCGCCACCTCTGTGCACTCCAGCCGCATCCCCAACTTACCTCTAGCCGCGCAAGCGCCAACCTTCCTGAATGGTCAAGCCATGGTTGAAAGGTGGACGGGGGATGTGGCTGGCAGCACAGCTCGGCTCCCTTCGACTCTCGCTCGAGTCTGCGCCGTGGGAGCGGAAGGAAGGTGAGTGAAACGGGGTGACCTGGGGGGTACACACAGCGGGACATCCCAGTTCCAGGTGCCGTCGCATAGAGGAACAACACACGGGAAAGTGAAATTCATGTGTGGTGTTCCTCTTTAAAGGATTAGGCCTTTATTATGGTGTATCAGCTTAATTTTATATTTTTTTATACAACTAAAGTCATTTATTGTTAATAGTATAAAGGTAACACTGTATTAGCTCCTTCATACAGAAGGGAATAAATAATAGTCTCTGTTTTTGTTTGCAGCTTCAGATCTTAATCCTCAACCAGCCGACAACCCAACAGCCTGAGAATTGAAGAACATACAAATGTGCCTCATGGGAAGACCAGTCCCACCATCAAGAAGCTTAAAGTGGACCAACACCCACGGGTGATCGGCCCGGGAAACCCCCCCAAACACCCCAAACCCCCTACCTTATCTTCTGCGGCGGCCGGCCGCCGCCGCCTCCCTCGCCCCTCTAGGCGTGCGCGCGCCGGCCGTCTGTGAATGGCGGGCGCGCGCGTCAAGAGGGGCGCGCGGGAGGTGGCGGCGGAGGAGCCGCTTGTCCGGGACTGTCAGATTGCTTGTCCGTCGGCGCGGGGAGAGGTGAGTTTTTCGGGTGATCGGGGGGGTTTCACACAGCGGGGCACCCCGATCGGGGGTGCCCCACCGAAGTGGACCAAGACCCAGGATAGTCAAAATCCTGGGTGTTGGTCCACTTTAAATATGAAGCGGGTGCTGCAGATCAGAACAGATGGCGCTGCTCCAAGAATCACCTCCACCAGATTGTTATTCCTTCATTTATGTGCCACACAAGCAATTGGGCTTCCTCACTGCCAGATCCCCCCGCACATGAAAGTGATACAGCAGGCAAAGGTATTTGTTACACCATGGCGTTGGGCTACATTTGGCGCTGTCCCAAACTGTTTTCTGTTTTCAAATTAAAGAGAAAATGGCCTAGATATCGGGGGTTTACAGGTTCTCATTATTTCTCTGTGAGGCGGCATAATAATCAGCATAATGGGCGGGGTCTGTAAGATTCCCAGAACTTGTATAAGACACCCTGGCTGGGCTTCACCCCCAGTTGCTAGGTGACATTGGAGCCTAGACCAGCACTCCCAGACACTCCCAAAGCGCATGTACACTTGCATCTTTGGTTAGGTAGGTGGGTGGGTTGCTTAGCAAATCTGTGGGCGGGCAACTAGGTGGATTGGTGGGCAGGTAGTTAGGAGGGGCTCTCAGTGCTTCGGGGAGAGACGGAAGGGGGCAGTGCCTGCAGCGCTCTCTCCTAGCATCGGCCAGGGAGAGGGGGAAGGGGGGCAGAAGCTGTATCGCTGTCTCGCGCCATTAGCCTGTGGTAGAGCGGAGGAAGGACACCAGGCAGACAGGCACCGCTCTGACCATGTAGGAGGAAGGGCGGGACATAGGAGGGAAAATAAGACATTCGGTCACACCTGGCCAAGCTGATTGAGGGGATGGGATGAAAAACTAATGTTATTGGCTGAACCTGTAAATTTCAATATCTCACCCATTTCTTCTTCAATTCAAAAACTGAAAACTTTTTAGGACAGCACCAAATGTAGCCCAAAACAATGGTGGAACACTTACCTTTGCCTGCTGTATCACCTTAAACCCTTGTAGCCTGAGAAAACACGTTCATACTCCCAAAGCAGATCGTCACCCATGTTTTTGTCCGGCGAGGTCAGGTGATGCTGCCGGCCAATCACAGTTGCTTTTTTTAAGGAAGCTATATATACAGATAAATAACTTAATAAATCTAACTGTATTAGGGGTTTGTCCCAAAAAAATGTGCTGGAGAAGGGGGGAAGCCTTCGCTTTACAGCCAGAATTCTCATCCAGCTCAGCCAAGGGCGGTGGGTTTGTTCTTAATGTCTTTTCTTTTTTTATTGTTCTAAGGTGCAAATTACAGTTTCATAGTTTTTCTTTATATGACACATGTGCAAACAAATCAAATCATCCCAGAGAATATAATGTGAAACCTGTATTTTATTGTGTTATTATGTGTGACTGTCCTGCCTATGGGCTAGATACTCCATAATGCTGTTATCACTGATGTGGAGAATGTTATGTGGATATTGACATGTCTGAGTTGGGTGACATTATCGGTGCTTTCAGGAGAACTATCATAAACTGTGTGATTGTGAGGAAAACACGTGCGCCCAGCCGCCATAACAGCCTCCGGAATCATGCAATACATTTTCCTTATCTCAGTCTAATGTTCGTAACCCGACTGCAGAAATCTGCTCCCACTACTTCCAATGGTTGGACTCCTGCCAGCTGTAATACTGCCACTAGCTCGGTGAGATATCCTGGTCTGAGCCATCCCAGTGTAACTGAACGAAAGACAAGGACAAGGACTTGTGAGTTCAGACCAAGTTAAAGGATAGTTTTATTGTGATAAGGTCACACTGACTATGGTGAATGGGAGGGGGTGCTACACTGACTATGGGGAATAGGAGGGGGTGCTACACTGACTATGGAGAATGGGAGGGGGGATGCCACACTGCCTGTAATTGGAGGATTCTATTATGACCCCAGGGAACTTGGCTGTTGTGCTAAAATATGGAGATCCAGATATTTATAATAATGAATGAGTTCTGGATAACAGATTTTATGACCCGAGTGTCTGATTCTAATGACTAGAGCATTGATCTCCAAGGATTGGAGCATCCTAACTACCTTGTTATGGCCTGCTCACTTTACATTTCCAGGTCAGCATGTTGCCATGAGTCCATTTTTCTAAATGTTAGTGTCAGTGCGCCACTGCAGCTGTTGCCAATCTCCACTATATCAGAACAGCCCATTAGGGTAACTGATGTTAAAGCAGCTTCCATCCTCAAATGGCTGTATTGGCTCCTTTGGGTCATAGAAAGTTCTGCTGCTGCTGTTACCTTCCTCCACTGGCGGTCACTGGCCTTAAAGTGGACCAACACCCACCGGTGATCGGCCCGGGAATCTATAAGATTCCCGGGCCGATCACCTCCCTCCCCGCGGGACATCCGAGATCGGGATGTCCCGCGGGGTGAAACCCCCCCAAACACCCCAAACTCCTTACCTTAGTTTCGGCGGCGGCCGGCCCCCCCAAACACCCCAAACTCCTTACCTTAGTTTCGCCGGCGGCCGGCCGCCGCCGCCGCCTTCCTCGCGCCCCTCTAGACGTGCCCGCGCCGGCCGTCTGTGAATGGCCGGCGCGGGCACGCGCGCGTCAACAGGGACGCGCGGGAGGCGGCGGCGGAGGAGCCGCTTGTCCGCGGCTTGTCCGTCGCCGCGGACAGAGGTGAGTTCGGGGGGTTTCACACAGCGGGGCACCCCGATCGGGGGTGCCCCACCGAAGTGGACCAAGACCCAGGATAGTCAAAATCCTGGGTGTTGGTCCACTTTAAGGCTCAGGGAGACTGCTACTGCTGTTAACCTTCTGTACTGGCTATCACAGGCTTTAGAAACTCAAGAGAGAATACTGCTGGTGCTGCTGCTGCTGTTACCCTGCTCCATTGGCTTTTACAGGCCTTAGGGGCTCATAAAGACTGCTGCTGCTAACCTCCTCCACTGGCTGTCACAGGCCTTTCTGTATCAATGAAACTGCTGCTGGTGCTGCTGTTACCTTCCTCCAGTGGCTTTCACATGCCTTAGGGGCTCAGAGAGATTGCTGTTGCTACCCACCTCCACTGGCTGTCACAGGGCTTAAGGACTGAGAGAGGCTGCTGCTGTTACCCACCTGCACTTGCTGTCACAAGCATCAGGGCATAAATGATGATGCTGCTGCTGCTGATGTTACCCTCCTCTACTTCTCATGCCTTAGGGGGCTCAGATAGACTCATGTTGCAACCCTCCTCCATTGGCTGTCACAGGCATTAGGGGCTCAGAGAGACTGCTGCTGTTACCCTCCTCCACTAGCTGTCACAGTTTTTAGGAAATCCACAAGACTACTGTTGCTGCTGTTATCCTCCCCCAATAGCTGTCACAACCCTTAGGGGCACAATGAGACTGCTGCTGGTGTTCCTGCTGTTACCCTCCTCTACTGACTGTCAGAGGCATTAGGGACTCATAGACACTGCTGCCGTTACCCTCCTTTATTGGCTGTCATAGGCCTTAGGGGCTCAATGAGACTGCTGCAGTTATCCTCCCCCACGGTCTATCACATGTCCTAGGGACTCAGGGAGTCTGCTCTTGTCACCCTTCTCCACATGCCTTGGGAACTCAGAAAGACTGCTACTGCAACTCTCCTCACTGGCTGTCATAGGTCTTAGGGATTCAATGAGACTGCTGTTGTTAACCTCCCTCACTGTATTTCACAGGCCTTAGGGGCTCATTGTTGCTTTTACTGGCTGTCATGGGCCAGGGGGTTCAGGGAGACTGCTGCTGTCGTTACCTTCCTCCACTGGCTGTTACAGGCTTCAGGGGATCAATTATATTGCAGCTGCTCCTGTTATCCTCCACCACTGGTCCACTGCTGCTGTTACCATCCTAGACTGGCTGTCACAGGCATTAGGGACTCAGAGAGATTGCTGCTGTTATCCTCCTCCACAGGCTGTCACAGGCCTTAGTGGCTCGAAGAGACTGCTGTTGCTGCTGTTACCCTACTCCACTGGCTTTCAAAGGCCTTAGGGGCACAGAGAGACTGCCGTTGCCCTTCTCCACTGATCGCTGCTGGTGCTACTGCCTTTATCTACTCCACTGGCTGTCACAGGCATTAGGGAGTCAGAGTGTGTGCTGCTGTTACCCTCTTCCACTGGCTGTCACAGGCCTCAATGAATCTGCTGCTTGTGCTGCTGCAGTTATCCTCCTCCACTGGCTGTCACAGGCTATAGGGGCTCAGAGACACTGCTGTTGTTACTCTCCTCCTCTGTCCACATTCTGTCCGCTCTCCCAGGCCGGGCGGAAGCACTCTCTGCATTGCATGGTAAGTTTATTTCCCTTTTTTAATTAATATCCATGCTTCACCGCTAACAGAGGGTGGCAGGGCAGGGGCGGCATGTTAAAAATTGCTGTACATGGCTGGAGTGGCCCTTTAGGAACCAAGAGAAACTGTTGCTCTTACCTTCCTTCACTGACTGTCATAGGCCCTATGGGCTCGGAGAGACTGCTGCTGCTGCTGTTACCCTTCTCCACTGGCAGTCCTAGGCCTTAGGGCCTCTTAAAGACCATCCTACATTCCAGACGTGGCCCCCAGTGATTCTCTGTTTTAACCTGAATAAATGTGTGCAATGATTTCCTGATGATGTCACAGATCACATGGGCAGTAACTAACAGGGTTTCTGCAGCACCAACAATTCTACTTCTATTCTTCTGCTTTGAAGTCATCAGAGAAAGTTCCAGGTTCAAATTCTGGTAGAGAATGTATTGGACCCTCCTTGTGCTTATATATAAACAGTACTTGGCAGGGTCATGGTTTATGTCCTCACTTTACTCGGCAATACAGGGAGGAACCTAAAGCATGATTTGTACCTAAAACTTTCACTAGAGCAATGCGACAACTTTTTCCTAGTGCACAGCACGGCCTGCTTCATGTAGTCCTTACATCTGGGTATTCCGCCACAAGGTGGCGCAGTGGACTGCAGAAGATTTGTGGCTCCTCCCGGCCCCATATAAAAACAGGAATCACCATAGACCTCCAGTGTTTCCTCTACAGTCATACTGCGAATATAGAAGATGGCTCTCTATGTTCGCAGGTGAGCGGGGCAACCAAGCCTGCGGCCCTGCAAGTCTATTTCCACTCGTTTCCGGACCCTATTTGCCTCCCAGCCTCGGCTGTCGGATCGGGTGATGGTAGAGGAGCACTAGGGTCAAGTGCTCGGGGAGCGCTGCTCCGAGCCGCAGACCCTGTACAACAAAGGGTAGCCGGCCATAGGCTTTTATGGTGAGCCTGCTGAGGGATGAAGAAGCACTGCTGCCGCTATGGTGTAGGAGGTGAGTTGTGCTTGAGGACTTGTGTTCCTAGCCTGTCTTCTTGTACCCTGTGGGTGGGTGTCTCATTTGCCCCCCCTCCCTCCCCTATGGCCCTTTTGGACTGCTTCCGCTGCTGCCTGCCTTCTCCTCCGCTCCCCCTATCCCCGACGGGTGTCGGGAGGAGGGGGTGGCTAGCGGGTGGTGTTGTGTCCCGCTCTTTGTTCTCGCCGCCCCGCGGGCGTACTGCGCTCCGTGGCGGGCGGCGCTTTTACTATTGTCTTTAGTTGGGCTGTTATGGCGCTGGCGGTGGGTCACGTGGGGCGCGCCTTTTCGCGTTCTTTGTGAGGGTGGCGCCGGGGGTGACGCGTAATGCATCATGCCCCCGCGGCCCACCCCTCGAGGTGCTCGATCGCTGCGCCATCTTTGCTGCATGCTGCGTGGCTTGTGACCTGTGTGCTGCGGGATACTTATGTGTCTTTTGCTTATGTCTTTCAGGCGGGATAACAGTGTATGTGGTTTCTTCCGGTCCTATCCCTCCCCCCTTTTCCCTCTGGGCCCTCTCTGTGGGTATCCCTTGGGGGGCATCCCGGGTGGCTTTTGGTAGCCCTTACCCTATACTGGCCTATTGTGCCTGTGTTAATCACCATATGGAGGCTTCTGGGGATACCGTGCTCGGGGGTCCTTCGGGGCAATCCCGGCTATGTGTCATGTGCGGGGCATCCCCTTTGAGTGGTGGTGGCGCGGTTTGTGTGCCGTGCGCCCAAGGTATTATAGCAGACCAGGCTGGGATGGGTGCTGCTCTTCCCAGTTCTGCGCTCCCTCCGGCATCTCCTACTCCCCCGCGTCTGCATTTAGCCCCCAGTGAGGGGGATACTAGCAAGGGGTCCTAATCTGATCTGGCACTACGCGTTTTCAGCATTGAAAGGCAGCTGGCCCGTCCGGTGACTGGCAAGGCCTCTGGCAAGAAGCGGCATCTTGACGCCGCGCCTTCCCTTTTTGCCGAGCAGGATGAAGGCCTTGATGTGTTTGGCGGCCGTGACTCCCTAGAGGAGGGGGAGCTTTTCCATGATTCAGACTCCTCTGGGGACCATCAGGTAGTGTACGACAGTGACTGGGGTCCACCTCTGATGAGGATACTTGAGACATTGCACATCACCCCCCCCCCCCCAAGGTGGTGAAGAGGAAGCAGGGTGAGGTCTTTTGCCCTGACAAACAACGCTAGGAGTTCCCTGAGCAGGGCCATTTCTCCAATATGGTGCTCAAGGAGTGGGAATGTCCTAACAGATTGCCCACGGTGCCCAAGGGTTTGGGCAGAAGGTATCCCTCTTCTCGGCTGATCTGGTCAACCGCTGGTCATGTCCCCCTGAGGTAATGCCGTCCCCTGACACTACTACACTGCGTGATAGCACGGACCGACGTATGGATCAGCTGGTCTGTCATGCTTTCACCTTTGTAGGGGCAGGCCTGCATCCGGTTTGTGCCGCAGCCATTACGGACATTTAGCGTGAGTTAATGAAATGCCCAAACTCTTAAAAGACAGTTCCCCAGCATCTAAAATTAATATATTTTACGTTTTTAGTCACTAACTTATTATTCTTTCCCCCACTGGGCTGCAACTCTGTTCAGGAATTTAGGATACGGGTGCCGCTATCTTGACTCATCACACTTACTGAGGAGAGGAGAGTGGGATAAGGTACAGGGGGCGGGTTATAGCTGTGCTTTGCTCAGACAGAGCAGAGCTGGGGTCAGGTAAAGGTCAACAGTCCCGGAATGCAGAGCAGCACAGTCAGGAGGCACTTCCTGTTTGCAGGCTGCCTGATAAGATGGCAGCTTCCATAAGCCGCCATCTTGGATGTTTAAAGGCTGCATAACATGCAGTAGATGCAAGTAGGATGATTTTTAATGTGGCCAATCTGTATTTACAGGGTGTGGGAAACATATAAGATAGACTCTTATTCAGAGTGAAGGTCCGCTTTAAGAAGAAGCTCAAGCGTCTCTCTGATGCCGCCATGGCTGGTAGGAGAAGGGAGGATTATAGGGCCCTCTTGCTTTGCTCTGATTTTGTTGCCTTTGTGCTGGCTGCCATGGATGATGCTGTCCGGCTGGGCGGTAGGGCTTCGGCCCTCTTGGTGGCTATGCGCCGGTCTGTTTGGTTACGCCAGTGGGCAGCTGACACTGCAGCTAAGAAGTCCCTCATCGGGACTCCCCTTCACGGGGCTTCGTCTCTTTGGTGAGCGTCTGGATGTTCTGACCAAGGATGGTAGGCTACCTTAGCATAGGAAGCAGTCCCGGTGTTAGGATCTTACCTTCTCCTGGCGCCCGGTCCCGCGGCGTCTCTGTGCGGCGGCGCGCAGCTCCAGTCGGTGGGCGGCCTCGCCGGGCAGCTGCCGCCGCGGCTGCGGCGGTCTCGCCCGCCGCCGCTACTTCCGCCTCTTCTGCTGCCTCTGTGGCCGGCGCGTCTTCCCCTTCCATCTCGGGGAGCGCGCCCGGCCCTCTGTCACGTGCTCGCGCGCGCGCGCGAGCACGAGTTCTATATGCCCCTCGGCGGCGCTGCTCCCTGCGCATTCGCAGGGGGCAGATTCAAATGGACCAGTCAGGTCCATAGCCTGGGTGGGAAGGAACCCAGGGACTGGACAGCCTGACTGGCCAGGGCGGTCCAGTCCCTGGGGATGCTCCAATAGGGAGCTACATCCTAGTTGCACCAAACACTACATTTCCCCCCAAATCACAGTTGCACCAATCACCAGTTCCCCCTTCCCATTGGCCAGTTCCCCTTTAAATATGGTTCGGCTCCGTCCATTAGTGCCCGTTATAGCCTTTGGTTAATAGGGTGTGCTTGTTAGTCTGCTTTGATACGTTACTACCCGGCTTCGTCTCTGACCATCCCTGTCTGCTGCCCGTCCTGACCTTCTTGCTTGTCCTGACTTCGCTTCTGCCTGACCCCTCTGATACCGCGTTTTGGTGCTCACCTGGTTTGACCTCGGCTTGTTTGACTACTCTTCGCTTGACCCCTTGGATACCGCGCTCTGTGAACACCCGGCTTGACCTCGGCTTGTTTTTGGACCTTCCTGATTGTTCTCCACCTGTTATCCGATCTATATCCCAGCATCCATATTCGGGATACCCTGCCAAACATCCGTCTCCACCCTAAGCCAGTAATCTTTGCGCCAACTAAGTCCTGGGGGTAACCGAGTCTGGAGAGGCATAATCCGCGTCTCCTGCGAGCGGGGACTTGTCTAAAGGCAGAAGAGGCGGTGGAGATTGGGGATTACCTGGCTTAGGAGAGAAGGGTGTTCGGCGCATTACAGTATAACGGGCCAGTAAAAGATGGACCAGATACTGGAGCAGGTGCAGGCCTTAACCGCGGCTGTGGAGCACCTAGCTCATCGCGTGGCGGCCCAGGAGAACCGTCCAGCTCCTATCAACACCAGCCCTCAAGGGGCTTCGGCCGCCTCACCAGTGGAACCCAAAGTCCCGCTTCCAGATAAGTTTTCTGGAGACAGAACCAAATTTGCTAATTTTCGGGATTCATGCAAGCTCTTCTTTCAACTTCGTCCAGCCTCGTCCGGGTCTCAGGAGCAGCGCGTGGGTCTGGTCATTTCCCTCCTTCAAGGGGATCCTCAATCATGGGCCTTCAGTCTGTCGCCCCAGGATCCGGCACGTCTTTCGGTGGATAGTTTCTTCTCTGCTATGGAGATTTTATATGATGATCCTGACAGAGGTGCCACAGCTGACGCTAAGCTTCGCACCTTACGCCAAGGACGACGGCCAGCCGAGGAATACTGTTCAGAGTTCCGACGATGGGCGGTCGATTCACGTTGGAACGATCCAGCGCTATGTGGTCAGTTCAGGCTAGGCTTGTCTGACTCCATCAAGGACATTCTAGTGAACTATCCAGTTCCTCGGACCTTGGACGACACTATGCATTTAGCCATCCGCATTGACCGACGTCTGCGGGAGAGACGCCTGGAAAGAGGGTCACATCCCGACTCCAGCTTGAGAGCCGAAGTCCCAGCCTTGCCTTCCTCTGAGGAGCCCATGCAGTTGGGTGCTACCAGGCTCACTGAAACTGAGAGACGTCGGCGCCTGTCAGAGGGTCTTTGCCTTTACTGTGGTGGTGCAGGTCACATGGTCAGAGTCTGCCCCAAGAAGCCGTCGGGAAACTTCAGAGCCTAGGGGGAATCGAGGGGACCCACCTAGGCTGTAAGGTATCTCCTCGTGTATTATCTCCATTTATGATGCCGGTCCAGGTAAAAGTTGACCTAGAATGTATAAATCTGGAAGCACTCTTAGATTGTGGTGCAGCTGGGAACTTCCTTGACTTTGACTTAGCTCAAGGCCTAGGAATTCCGCTCCAATCCCTTCCTGTTGCCATTCGGGTCTCTGCCATTGACGACACACCAATAGCTGGCGGGCTCGTTCATTATAAAACCCCACCAATTTTGCTTAGGGTGGGAGCAGGGCATTCTGAACTAATTTCCCTTCTAGTTCTAAAAATGCCTTCCACCCCTCTAGTTCTTGGGTTACCTTGGCTACAGAAACATAATCCCCAAATCGATTGGGTAGCTAGGCAAATAGTTAAATGGGGCCCTCAGTGCTTTCATTCCTGTCTGGAACTTCCGGTGCGAGCCACTCAATTATCCCCTGAAGAAGTGCCTAGCCCATATCTAGATTTTTCTGATGTATTTTCTGAAAAAGCAGCTGACAAACTCCCTCCCCATAGACCTTGGGATTGTCCCATCGAGCTCCTTCCGGGTTCTATGCCACCTAGGGGGAAAATCTTCAATTTAACACGAGCTGAAAATCTTGCTATGCGGGAGTATATCGCAGAAAACCTAAAAAAGGGTTTTATACGGGCCTCCTCATCTCCGGCAGGAGCGGGGTTTTTCTTTGTCGAGAAAAAAGATGGGGGACTCCGTCCTTGTATCGATTACCGGGGGTTGAACAAAATAACGGTTAAAAACAAGTATCCCCTGCCTTTAATTGATGGGCTGTTTACTCAGGTGATAGGGGCCCAAGTGTTTTCCAAATTAGATCTCCGCGGGGCTTATAATCTTATTAGGATTCGGCAGGGAGATGAATGGAAAACTGCGTTTAATACCCACGAGGGGCATTATGAATACTTGGTGATGCCGTTTGGCTTGTGCAACGCTCCCGCAGTCTTTCAGGATTTTGTGAACGAAATCTTTAGAGAATACCTGGGTCGTTTTGTTGTAGTTTACTTGGATGATATCCTGATTTTTTCCTCCTCACTATCAGAACATCGTAAACATGTTCGTCTAGTTTTACAGAAGCTCAGGGAGAATCATCTATTTGCCAAGCTAAAGAAATGTCAATTTGAGGTTACTGAAGTTCCTTTTTTGGGTTACATCATTTCTAATACCGGTCTTTCCATGGATCAATCCAAGGTTAGAGCGGTATTGGAGTGGGAACGACCCAAAGACCTAAAGGGGTTACAGAGATTTTTGGGGTTCGCCAACTTCTATAGAAGATTTATTAGAAATTTCTCCACCCTGGTAGCCCCCCTCACAAATCTCACCAAGAAAGGGGAGTATCCTGCTGTCTGGCCAGAACAATCCGTCTTGGCTTTCAGGAAATTAAAAGAAGTTTTTAGTTCCGCCCCTGTATTAGTGCACCCGGATTGCGAGTTACCCTTTATTGTGGAAGTTGATGCCTCTGAACTTGGTGTGGGAGCAGTGCTTTCGCAATATAGCGGTTCACCTGAGCGCCTTCATCCCTGTGCCTTCTTCTCCAAAAAATTTACCTCGGCCGAGAGAAATTACGATATTGGGAATCGGGAATTATTGGCAGTTAAATTGGCGTTTCAAGAATGGAGACATTGGCTGGAAGGGGCTCAATTTCCCGTTACTGTCTTTACCGACCATAAGAATTTAGAGTATATTCAATCTGCTAAAAGATTGACTCCAAGGCAGGCTCGCTGGTCTCTGTTTTTCTCTCGGTTCAATTTTTCCATTACTTACAAACCGGGGTCCAAGAATGTGAAGGCTGATGCTTTGTCACGTAGTTTTTCCTCTTCTACTCTACCCGAGGGGAAAAATCTGCCCATTTTGCCCCAGGCTCTGGTAGTAGCTGCTATCCAGCCAGAGCTTCCTGATTTAACCCAGTTCCAGTCGGAAGCTCCGCCCGAAAAACCCAGCTATGCTCAATTTGTGCCAACTGCCTATCGGGCTGCTGTTTTACATCAGTTTCATGACTCTAAGACGGCAGGTCATCCTGGTATCAAGAAAACCATCTCCTTGCTGTCTCGCCAGGTCTGGTGGCCGTCTCTCAGAAAAGACGCACAAGATTACGTGCGAGCCTGTAAAGTTTGTGCCCAGAGTAAATCATTAAGACACTCTCCTGAGGGTTCTCTACTTCCATTGCCCATTCCCTCCCGCCCCTGGACCCATTTGGCCATGGACTTTATCACTGATCTTCCACCTTCCCAAGGGTGCACTGTCATTTGGGTGGTGGTAGATCGGTTTAGTAAAATGGCTCACTTTATCCCATTAAAAAAACTACCTACAGCTCATGTCCTGGCTCAACTTTTTGTGACACACATATTTAAAATCCATGGTATTCCTGAGGATGTTGTGTCGGATAGGGGGGTCCAGTTTGTTTCCCGTTTTTGGAGGGCTTTTTGTGCCAAGTTAGGGTTCACTGTCTCCCTATCTTCTGCATTTCATCCTCAGTCCAATGGGCAAACGGAAAGGACGAACCAATCCTTGGAGCAATATTTACGCTGTTTCATTTCTGATGTCCAGACGGATTGGGTGTTGTTTCTTCCATTTGCTGAATTTGCCCTTAATAATGCCACACATTCCTCCACCGGGGTATCTCCGTTTTGTTGTGTTTACGGTAAAGATTTGAAATTTTCGGCCTTGTCGGACCAGCCTACCAGAGTGCCTTCTCTTGATGAATGGATGTCCCAGTGGCCGAAGTTATGGGATAGGATCCAGCAACACCTGTCTAAGGCTGTGCTCCAACAAAAAAGTTTTGCCGATCGTAGGCGATATAATAATCCTGATTATTTGGTCGGCGATTTGGTTTGGCTTTCGACCAAAAATCTGGCCTTACGCCAGCCATCTGCTAAGTTGGGTCCGAGATTTATTGGTCCCTTTTCCATTCTGCAGAGAATTAATCGGGTTACCTATCGCCTGGATCTCCCGCCCTCTATGAGGATTTGTAACTCCTTCCATGTGTCCCTTTTGAAACCTGCCAGAGGTATTGAGCCTGATAATCTTCCGGAACCCATTTTAGTTGATGGGCAGCAAGAATTTGAGGTTGCCCGGATTTTGGACTCACGATTTTCCCGAAATTCTCTTCAGTATTTGATAGATTGGAAGGGTTACGGTCCGGAAGAGAGGTCTTGGGTTCCAGCCAGAGAGGTTCACGCGGAGAGGTTGATTAGAAGTTTCCACAGGGAAAACCCTCAGAAACCCAGGTTGGAGGGTCCAGTGGCCCCTCCTCAGGGGGGGGGTAATGTTAGGATCTTACCTTCTCCTGGCGCCCGGTCCCGCGGCGTCTCTGTGCGGCGGCGCGCAGCTCCAGTCGGTGGGCGGCCTCGCCGGGCAGCTGCCGCCGCGGCTGCGGCGGTCTCGCCCGCCGCCGCTACTTCCGCCTCTTCTGCTGCCTCTGTGGCCGGCGCGTCTTCCCCTTCCATCTCGGGGAGCGCGCCCGGCCCTCTGTCACGTGCTCGCGCGCGCGCGCGCGAGCACGAGTTCTATATGCCCCTCGGCGGCGCTGCTCCCTGCGCATTCGCAGGGGGCAGATTCAAATGGACCAGTCAGGTCCATAGCCTGGGTGGGAAGGAACCCAGGGACTGGACAGCCTGACTGGCCAGGGCGGTCCAGTCCCTGGGGATGCTCCAATAGGGAGCTACATCCTAGTTGCACCAAACACTACATTTCCCCCCAAATCACAGTTGCACCAATCACCAGTTCCCCCTTCCCATTGGCCAGTTCCCCTTTAAATATGGTTCGGCTCCGTCCATTAGTGCCCGTTATAGCCTTTGGTTAATAGGGTGTGCTTGTTAGTCTGCTTTGATACGTTACTACCCGGCTTCGTCTCTGACCATCCCTGTCTGCTGCCCGTCCTGACCTTCTTGCTTGTCCTGACTTCGCTTCTGCCTGACCCCTCTGATACCGCGTTTTGGTGCTCACCTGGTTTGACCTCGGCTTGTTTGACTACTCTTCGCTTGACCCCTTGGATACCGCGCTCTGTGAACACCCGGCTTGACCTCGGCTTGTTTTTGGACCTTCCTGATTGTTCTCCACCTGTTATCCGATCTATATCCCAGCATCCATATTCGGGATACCCTGCCAAACATCCGTCTCCACCCTAAGCCAGTAATCTTTGCGCCAACTAAGTCCTGGGGGTAACCGAGTCTGGAGAGGCATAATCCGCGTCTCCTGCGAGCGGGGACTTGTCTAAAGGCAGAAGAGGCGGTGGAGATTGGGGATTACCTGGCTTAGGAGAGAAGGGTGTTCGGCGCATTACACCCGGCCCTTTCAGGGGTCTTCCACCTCCTCCTTCCATGGCTCAAGGGGAGGTCATGGCGCACACTTTTTTGGTAGCCGTAGAGACTCCTGGGGCCGTGGCAGATCCCATGGTTGTCCCGGTCTTTCATGGGGCTCCAAGCCTGAACCCCCCTCCCAAGGCCCTCAGGCATGAGGAGGCGCCCTCAACTGTCCGGGTGGGGGGACGGCTTCAGCTCTTTGCTCACGTCTGGAGGCTTTGCGTCTCAGACCGGTGGATTCAGTAGCAGCCTGGCCGCCCCCAAGATTTCTCAGATCCCGGATACCTCAGAATCCTCTGTCGGTTTAGGGGCTGCGCCTAGCAGTGCAACGCCTGTTGGAGTCTGGAGTCATCTGTCCGGTACCTCACCAGGAACAGGGTCAGGGGTACTATTCCAATCTATTCACGGTGCCCAAAAAGGACGGTTCTCTGAGGCCCATCCTGGACTTGAAGGGTCTCAACAGGTTTGTCCGGTTCAAGCATTTTCGCATGGAGACGCTACGCTCGGCTGTCAGTTCCCTTCTGCCGGGCGACTTCATGACCACTGTGGACATCAAGGATGCCTATCTTCACATACCAATCTTTCCAGGTCAGAGGTTCTTGAGGTTCGCTCTGTAGGATAAGCATTACCAATTTGTGGCCTTACCGTTCGGTATCACCTCAGCCCCTCGGGTGTTCACCAAGGTGCTGGCGGGCGTAATGGCCCTTCTGAGGAACCAGGGCATTCGCATCCTTCCTTACCTGGACGACATTCTGATTGCTGCTCAGTCTCTTCATCTGGCCGAGAAGGATACTCAGGTGGTGACCTCCACTCTCGAGTCCTTCGGTTGGGTGATCAAGTCTTCACTGTCTCCGACTTTGGCGAGGTCCTTTCTGGGCATGACTCTGGATACCTCTCAGGTAAAGGTATTTCTCCCTCAGCAGAAAGTGGAGGACCTTCAGATGCAGGCACGGGCCCTGCTCTTGTGTCCTCATCCCTCCATTCGGCAGGGGATGCAGTTAGTGGGCCTGATGGTGTCCTGCTTCGAGGTGGTTCCCTTTGCTCAGTTCCACATGAGATCCCTTCAGTTGCATCTCCTGTCAGTTTGGAATCGGGACACTGTGTCCCTGGATCAGGAATTTGTTCTGTCCCCTCTGGCCAGTTTCTGCCTCCGTGCTGGGAGATTGTCAGCACAGATGCCAGTCTGACCGGTTGGGGTTGGGGGGTTTGGAAGTCTCTGAAATTCCAGGGTCAGTGGGGCCCCTAGGAGGGGCGGAACCTTGTGGCGGAATACCCAGATGTAAGGACTACATGAAACAGGCCGTGCTGTGCATAGTAAAAACAATTCTACAGCTGAGTACTCATAGAATTGTATTATTTCATGTGCTTTTTGAAGAACATTTTAAGTAAACATCAAGTTTTACAGTCAGTGGATCCTTGTACCTCCCTGGATTGAACGTTTTAGATGATAACATTATCAGCACGCTCTCACATGCTGGTTATTATCAGACAGAAACAGTTAGAGGAAGTGCGGAAGGGCTTCAGTTGTTGGCTGCAGTCAGGGATCACCTGAAGGAGCATCAGCTTCCCCAAGTATCAGAGAGAGGTAAGTGCTCTGACTAACCCACTGTTTGCTCCCTGTTTAGGTCTGCATATGATGGTGGCGAGGCTCCAGGATAGTTTATGGCTAATATCAGTTTCCCCTCCTTTAATTATGGCAAAGAGCTGAAGTGGGACATGAAAGAGTTCAGTGTGGCCAGACCCTGATGCTATCATCTAACCTGCCCCTCAAACTACTATAACAGCCCAACCATCTATACCTGAATCCAGGGCAGGCGTCAGCACTGGGCTACCCGGGCACCTTGAGAGGGCCCACATCATTTCTTTTTCAGTTCCTTCTCTGCAGGGAAGGCGACAAGACAGAAGATGAAGACTTCTTTACTTACAGGTAAGCCAGGCTCGTGCCCGGCTGTCTA
The DNA here is from genome assembly GCA_027917425.1 of Gastrophryne carolinensis. NCBI lineage: Eukaryota > Metazoa > Chordata > Amphibia > Anura > Microhylidae > Gastrophryne > Gastrophryne carolinensis. The sequence continues at coordinate 619,096,676 of CM051235.1, forward strand.
TTGTCCCTATTACTGCCAGGACCCTTTCTAAATTGCCCCTATAATGAGCCTCCCAGCTTAGGCTGCGGGTCCTGGTGAAGGTAGGAGCACCCTATGGGTGCAGAAGGCGCACTGCTCCACCGTGAGACCTCACTATGGGGTAGGCGGATAACCAGGTTCCTTGGTGATCCTGGTGTGGGATGCCCCGTCCCTCTATGCTTATGGCCGGATTCTGTCAGGGTTCCCCCCCTTCCGGGTCCCTTATCCCCCTCCGGGGGGGGGGTTGTCTGGCCTGGCCGTTATTTCGTTTTACCCACATATGCCCCTGTGTGTGTTGGTGTGTTATTCACTGTGTGTGTGTGCGTCTGGCAGACAGGGAGTGTTTTTACTGGGGCATGTCAGGGCTGTGGCATCCTGGGGGAGCTTCTCCCCCTCAGGCTGTGTTCGGGAAGGGGGCGGGCCGGCTCTCGGCGCGGCCGCGGTAGCCCCACCCCCTTTGGCGCGATTTCTGTGCTCGTTTCTAGGGATCCGCGTTGCTGGGAGGGGGGCGTGGCCTCGGCAAGCATGCATTCTGCGCTGGCCCGCCCTCCCCCTGCTCTCCCTCTTCATGCATGAGGCTTCATGGGGGCCATCTTCTATCAGGATCTGAGCTGCGTTCTGTGTGGTAAGGGCCGGATGGCCACTTTCCTTAGCTTGTATGGGGGCCCCTCTCTAGCGGGGGCCCCCACTGGTCGCAGGCATGTGTGTATGTGTGGTTTTTCACATGTCTGGCTGGGATACAGTTAATATATATATATATATATATATATATATATATATATATACCTTTTTTTATAGGCATATACTGTAAGATTATTGCCATATTATCTAGCATTGCACTTATGTTGCCTGTTTTGTGTGTTACAGATTGCCCTGTATATGTGCATATTAAGGGGTTCCTCCTGGTCCTGGGGTCCCTAGTGTAAAATTGTTCACCTCAAATCCTCCCACCGGGACTTTTCAAGGGGCATCCCGGGTTGCTTAAGCGTAAATTCCCTGCGGTCTTGCACTGACCACAAAAATTCAACATATGGAGGCTCCGCAGGATACCGGGCTCCCTCTGGGACAATCCGGACCATGTGTGGGGTGCGGGGTATCCCTTACAGGGGAGAATGTGCTGATCTGTATACCATGTGCACAAAAGGCCATAACGCGTCAGTCTGGTACCCAGCCTTCTGGGTCGGCTCCTCCCGCTTCATCGCCTTCCCCTCCCCACCTTATCCATACCGCAAGTGACATTGGTGCCAGCGGGGAGTCGCTCTCTGATGTTTGTGCTAGGTTGGCCAGCATCGAGAAAATTATTGCTAGCACGGTGGGCAAAAAGGCCCAGGCTAAAAAGAGACATTTGTCACCGGCCCAGCCCTTGTGGGATGTTGACGACGATTCCGCTGATTTGTCAGATTATTCCCTGTTAGAGGAAGGCGAACTGTATCAGGAAACAGAGGCTGACTATGTTCAGTCTGGGAATACCAATGTCGGGCAGGCGCTGGGGGATGCCGTAGATATGGCCACTGTTTTGTCACATCTATTGGAGATGTTGGATATTGAACGGCCTGAGGCGCCCCCTCTCAAGAAGGGGGAATTTTTTGGGGCCTGCAAGCCCCATCTGGAATTCCCTACCCAGGGTCATTTTGATGCGCTGATCCTTAGAGAATGGGAGAGGCCCAGTCGGCTTCCTGGGGTGCCTCAGGGATGGGATAAGAAGTATCCTTTTCCGGTGGAGGCTGTGGAGCGCTGGTCTTCTCCTCCCGAGGTCGACGCGCCAGTTTTAGGTTTGACCAACTCTTCTGTGCTGAACACCCCTGACGCCAGTTCCCTTAAGGATGGCGAGGATAAGCGCCTTGATCAGATGGCGTGTTGCGCATTTGCCAGCGTGGGCTCGGCCCTGCGGCCTGTTAGTGCACCTGCCCTGGTGTCGCTTGCTACCAGGTCTCTTATCAGGGACTGGCTGAATGATGCTCAGTTTGATCCAGCTGGCGCTGAGTTCGCTACCCTTAAGAAATGCGAATTGTTCATGGATTTTGTCATGGCTGCGATGGAAGACTCTATCGTCGTGTGTAGTAGGACTTCAGCCTTACTGGTGGCTATGTGCAGATTGGTCTGGCTCTGCCAGTGGACAGCGGACGTTGGGGCCAAGAAGTCGCTCACAGCTCTTCCCTTCTTGGGTTCGTGGCTGTTTGGAGATAAATTGGATGCTGTTGCTAAAGGAGGTAAGTTACCTCAGCGGAGGAAACGGCGCCGCCCCTTTCGGGGGGCTGGCTCGTTCACTCCTTCCTTTCGAGGGGCCAGAGCGGCTAGGGGTTTGGCCTTCTCGGGTGTCAGGGGCAGAGGTCAGGCACGTCCCGCGCCTGCCTGGGGTTCCAAGCCCAAGCCTGCCGTTAAACCGGCTCAGCAATGAAGGAGCCCCCTCACCCGCAAGGGTGGGGGGGGGCGGCTGCGGCTCTTCTTCCAGGTCTGGGCCCGGGAGGTCACAGACAATTGGATCTTGGAAGTGGTCTCCTTCGGGTACAAACTGGAGTTCGAGTACTGGCCGCCCCCTCGGACCCTCAGGCTGCATAGGGGCTCCTGTTAGCAGTGAAAAGCCTTCTGGACATGGGGGTCATATGCCCGGTGCCTCTGAGGAGAGAGGCAGGGGTTACTACTCCAACCTTTTCACGGTTCCCAAGAAGGAGGGTTCGGTGAGACCCATTCTAGATCTCAAGGTTCTCAACAGGTTTATCAGAGCCAAAAAGTTCCGCATGGAGACTCTGCGCTCGGCTATCAATTCCCTTCGCCAAGGGGGTTTTATGACATCCATAGACATCAAGGATGCGTATCTGCATGTTTCGATTTTCCAGGCACATCAGAGATTCCTCTGGTTTGCGGTGGGGGATCAACATTTTCAGTTTGTAGCCCTTCTCTTCGGTCTGACCTCGGCGCCGAGGGTCTTCACCAAGGTTTTGGCGGGAATAATGGCTCTGCTCAGAGCTCAGGGCATTCGCATTGTGCCTTATCTGGACGACCTGTTGATATCAGCTTTTTCCCTCCATCAGGCGGAGCTGGACACCCACCTGGTGGTGTCGACCCTGGAGAAGTTCGGGTGGGTGATCAGCCGCACCAAGTCCTCTCTCTCGCCATCACGGGTGATTTCATTTCTGGGCATAAATCTGGATACCATTCTGGCCAGAGTGTTTCTACCCCAGGTCAAGGTGCAGGGGATTCAGGGCCTGATCCGTCTTCTTCTGGCCAGTCTTTATCCCTCTATCCGACAGGGGATGAAACTGGTGGGTCTGATGGTGTCCTCCTGATCCTGATCTTGTTTCTCTCTCTCTCTCTCTCTCTCTGTATGTGTGTGTGTCTTCTCTCTCTCTCTCTCTCTCTCGGTATGTGTGTGTGTCTTGTCTCTCTCTCTCGCTTTGTGTGTCATGTCTCTCTCTTTCTCTCTTGAGAGAGAGGGGAGGTATTGAGAGGTAGAGAGAAAGAAAGAAGGATTGGGAGAAGTAGAGAGAGATTGAGAGATCAAGATGGTGAGGGAGCAATGATACTTAGCGTATAGAAGTTCTCTTGTATGTTGTTAATGGCCGTTGGTGTCTCTGGCGGTGGGGGGGAGAAGATCTTCCTCCAGTCTGTCTGCACCCTGGCTTTTTATGTCCCTTGACAGCAAGAGGTGTGAAAAGTCTACACCTCTTGTGGGAGTTGGCTAGTAATCAGAGGTCAATATTTCATCCGAATCTAATCCACATAATAACTTTTCCCAGATATGTCCCACAATTAATAAAACGTTATTTTCTAACTCAGCAAAATATTGCCCTTCATTTGATACCAAACTTCAACTGTCTATTGCTTTCCATATATGAGTATGATTTTCTAGCCATGATCGGTGTACTAGCAAATTAATGTTTGGTATCACATGACAGTGCAATACCAGCTGCAACTGTTTGTGTCATTTGTATTAATATCCCATGAATATAACTAAAGTTATCTAAGAAAGAAGTTTTGAGACATTTCAAAGTTTAACTTTCCACAGGCTGTCAGGATGTTAATGCTTTCATCCTTTGCTGTGTTAATTTCGCAGGATTTCACAGGGCAGTGTTAACTTGGAAAAGTATGTTGGTCACTGTGTAGGTGTTAAGTTTCCCGAGAACCTTCTCACAAATGGTAGCTATATATACAAAATATATACACACCCATGATGCATATTGTCAGGATTGTACCTAACACCCGTCTGTCTTAAGCCAGTATCCCCCAATCTCCACCGCCACTTCTGCCTATAGACAAGCCCCCGCTTGTGGGAGACGCGAGCAATGCCTCTCCCAGTCGGTTGCCCCCAGGACTTAACAGGCGCAAGGGATAGTAGCTTAAGGTGCAGTTTGGTGTTAGGCAGGGAATCCCGAATGAGGATGCCGGGTGCGGAAAGTCCGTAAATCAGGCCGAGGTCAAACCAGGAAGTCACAGGCGAGGTATCCAAGGGAGAAGACTGAGAATGGTCGAGGGTAGCCGAGGTCAATTCCAGGAGGTCACAGGCGAAGTACAGGAGGGTCAGGCAAGAGAGTGGTCAGGCAAGGCAGAAGGTCAGGGCAGGCAGCTAGCAAGAATAGTCAGGGTCCAAATCCAAATCCAAAATCTTCACAAACACAGCAGCACACATCCAGAACCCAGAAGCTATAACGGGCACTGGGAAACTGGAACAGTGCAAATATATAGGGAAGTCTGGCCAATGGGAAACAGGGAAAAAGGAGGGAAAGAAGGTGCTTGGTGCAAACAAGGAAGTGGGATCGGTCCCAGGAGCTGGACGGCCCAGGCCAGACAGGCCGACCAGTCCCTGGGTCCGATCCCAAGAACCGGCCACTGACTGGACAATTCAAACTCGCCCCCGGCGGGCGCGCTGGGGGAAGCGCCGCCGGGAGGCATAAGGCAGACGTGCTCGCGCGCGCGCGCGAGCACGTTGATGATCGGGCGCGCCCCCGCCAGGAAGGGGAAGCGCAGAGCTGGAGGGGAGAGCCGCAAGGCCGCGCAGCCGTGCGGAGCGGGCTGCGACGCGGCCACCCATAGCGTCCTGCGCCGCCCGCCCCAGATCCCCGCGACGGTGCCGAGGAGCTGGCAGACCCGGGGACCGCCGGGCCGCAGCCCGGTGGGAGCCAGCCGGCAACGCGCCGCGGGACCCGGAACGGCGGTGAGGTAAGTGCCTAACATTACCCCCCCCCCCTGAGGAGGGGCCACTGGACCCTCCAAGCTGGGTTTTAACGGATTCTCTCTATGAAACTTCTTTACTAAGTTCTGTGCATGAACTTCTCTGGCAGGAACCCAAGATCTTTCTTCCGGACCGTACCCCTTCCAGTCAATAAGATATTGAAGAGAGTTCCGAAAGAAACGAGAATCAAGGACCCGGGCAACCTCAAACTCCTGATGCCCATCAACTACCACAGGACTAGGAGGACTATTAGGTTCATGGTTTCTTGCGGACTTAAGAAGTGAAACATGAAAGGATTTACAGATTTTCATGGAAGAGGGGAGGGCCAACCGGTATGTCACCTGATTAACTTTGTGTGTTATGGGGAATGGGCCAATAAACTTAGGTCCTAACTTAGCGGAGGGTTGGCGTAGCGCCAAGTTCTTGGTTGAAAGCCAAACCCAGTCACCCACTTTAAAGTTAGAATTAGACGATCGCTTGCGATCAGAAAATTTTTTCTGTAGACGAGCGGCCCTAGTTAGGTGTTGTTGGATTTTATTCCACTCCCCTGGCCATTTAGAAACCCATTCATCCACGGAGGGAACTCTAGAGGGTTGGTCCGAAAGAGCAGAAAACTTCAGATCCTTGCCATAAACACAGTGGAAAGGAGAAACCCCTGTGGATGAATGCGTAGCGTTGTTAAAAGCAAATTCTGCAAAAGGTAAGAAGAAGGCCCAATCAGTCTGAGAACCCGCCGTAAAACAGCGCAAGTATTGTTCCAGGGACTGGTTCGTCCTCTCGGTTTGACCATTCGATTGCGGATGAAAGGCCGAGGAAAGGGAGACAGTGAACCCCAACTTGGCACAGAAGGCCCTCCAAAACCGGGAGACAAACTGGACCCCCCTATCCGAAACAACATCCATGGGAATACCATGAATCCTAAAGACATGAGTAATGAAAAGTTGAGCAAGAGTTTGAGCTGAGGGGAGTTTCTTTAAAGGGACGAAATGGGCCATCTTGCTAAAACGGTCCACAATTACCCAGATAACCGTATGACCCTGAGACGGAGGAAGGTCAGTAACAAAATCCATGGCCAGATGTGTCCACGGGGAGGCAGGAATGGATAATGGAAGGAGTGGGCCTTCCGGTGAGCTCCTCAAGGACTTACTTTGGGCACAGACTTTGCAAGCGGAGACAAACTTTTGAGCGTCCTTCCTGAGAGAAGGCCACCAAACTTGGCGTAACAATAAAGCTATGGTTTTTTTAATCCCTGGATGCCCGGTTGTTTTGGTATCATGAAAATGGGACAAAAACTCAGACCGGTAAGCAGAAGGCACAAACAGGGCTGACGCGGGTTTCCCAGGAGGAGCTTGGGCCTGGAACTGAGTAAGATCAGGAAGTTGGGGTTGAATGGCGGCCACCACTAGGGAGCGAGGTACAATGGGAGAAACCACCCTTTCCGGTAAGTCAGGGGACGAGAAACTCCGAGACAGGGCGTCCGCCTTTACATTCTTAGACCCGGGTTTATATGTTATAGAAAAGTTAAACCGAGAAAAGAATAAGGACCAGCGAGCCTGTCTAGGAGTTAACCTCTTGGCGGACTGGATGTATTCCAGATTTTTATGGTCAGTAAAGACCGTAACTGGATATTGAGCCCCCTCCAACCAGTGCCTCCATTCCTGGAAGGCAAGTTTGATGGCCAGTAATTCTCTGTTACCGATATCATAATTCTTTTCGGCCGCTGAGAATTTCTTGGAAAAGAAGGCACATGGATGGAGGCGAGCAGGTGAGCCGTAGTATTGGGACAAGACCGCTCCGACCGCTATCTCTGAAGCATCCACCTCTACAAGGAAAGGTCGTTGTTCATCGGGATGGACTAGGACGGGAGCAACGCTAAATACCCTCTTAAGATTCTCGAAGGCCTGGACAGCTTGAGCCGGCCAAACCGGGGGGTACCCGCTTTTTTTTGTCAAATTAGTTAGTGGTGTAACCAGGGCTGAGAAATTCTTAATGAACCTTCTGTAAAAATTGGCAAAACCCAAAAACCTCTGCAGGCCCTTCAAATCTCTGGGCTGCTCCCATTCCAAAACAGCCCTCACCTTAGATTGGTCCATAGACAGACCAGATTTGGAGATAATGTAACCGAGGAACGGAACCTCAGATACCTCAAATTGACATTTCTTTAATTTGACATATAAACAATTCTCTCTAAGTTTCTGCAAAACTAGGCACACATGTTTTCGATGCTCATCAAGGGATGAAGAAAAAATTAAAATGTCATCTAGGTAGACAACCATAAACCGGCCAAGATAATCTCGGAAAATTTCATTAACAAAACTTTGAAAAACCGCAGGGGCATTACACAGGCCGAAGGGCATAACCAAATATTCATAATGCCCTTCAAGGGTATTAAAGGCCGTTTTCCACTCGTCCCCCTGCCTAATTCTTATGAGGTTATAGGCCCCTCTGAGATCTAGTTTGGAGAAGACCTGCGCCCCGACCACCTGTGTAAAGAGCCCCTCGATAAGCGGTAGGGGATATTTATTTTTTACCGTGATGTTATTTAAGCCCCGGTAATCGATACAGGGACGAAGTCCCCCATCCTTTTTCTCCACAAAAAAAAACCCTGCCCCTGCTGGGGAAGATGAAGGCCGAATAAACCCTTTTTCTAAGTTCTCGGCGATATATTCCCGCATGGCAAGGGTTTCTGCTCGGGTCAAATTAAATATTCTCCCTCTGGGAGGCATCGTACCAGGGAGCAGTTCTATTGGGCAGTCCCAAGGTCTATGGGGAGGAAGTTTGTCTGCTGCCTTTTCTGAAAAAACATCAGCAAACTCCAAATATGGAGTAGGAATTCCACTAGGGAGTAAGTGTGTGACCCTGAGGGGAAATTCTAGGCAGTTCCGGAAACACTGGTGTCCCCACTTGGTAATTTGCCCCGAAACCCAATCAATTTGAGGATTATGCGCCTGCAGCCATGGCAACCCCAGAATCAAGGGGGTACCAGGCATACTCAAAATCAGGAACCTGATAACCTCAGAATGACTGGCTCCTATTTTGATTTGCATGGGAGGTGATTGAAACCGAACTAACCCCCCCGGCCACTGGAGTGCCATCAATGGCTGACACCCGGATAGGAGTTGGCAAGGTCTGTGCCATGATTCCTAGAGTCTGTGCTAGATCAGAGTCTAGGAAGTTCCCAGCTGCTCCAGAATCGAGAAGAGCCTTTAAGTTAATATATTTGGCACCAAACATAACCTGAACTGGGACAAAAACTGGAGACGATACTTGAGGAGATACCTTACAGCCTAGGAGGGCCCCCTCGATACCCCCTAGGCTCTGAAGTTTCCCGACGGTTTCTTTGGGCAAAGTCTAACCATGTGGCCGGTCCCACCACAGTATAGACAGAGCCCCTCGGATAGGCGTCGTCGTCTCTCGCCTTCGGTGAGCCTGGTGGCACCTAGCTGCATAGGCTCTTCAGAAGGTTGAGCGACGGGAACCTCAGATTTTGCAGCGGATTCAAAATGTGATCCTTTCTCCAGGCGCCTTTCCCGGAGTCGGCGATCAATGCGGATGGCCAAATGCATTAACTCATCCAGTGTTTGGGGTTCCGGGTAGTTCACCAGGGTATCTTTGATAGCGTCAGCCAGACCTAACCGGAATTGGCCACAGAGGGCAGGATTGTTCCAGCGTGAGTCAACTGCCCAACGCCGGAATTCGGAACAGTAGTCCTCGGCTGGACGGCGTCCCTGGCGGAGGGTACGTAACTTTGCGTCAGCTGAGGCCCCCTTGTCAGGATCGTCATAAAGGACCTCCATTGCAGTGAAGAAACTATCCACTGACTGGCGGATGGGGTCCTGAGCTGATAAACTAAAGGCCCAGGACTGAGGGTCTCCATGTAACAGGGATATAATCAAGCCCACTTTTTGTTCCTGTGAGCCCGAGGACACCGGGCGAAGCTGAAAGTATAGTTTACAAGAGTCCCGGAAATTGGCAAATTTTGCCCTATCGCCAAAAAATTTTTCAGGGAGCGGGATCTTGGGTTCCACCGTTATTGCGGCCGGAGTCCCCTGAGAAGTGGGGACCATGGGAGTTGGACGGTTCTCCTGGGCCGCAACTCGATGAGCCAGGTGCTCCACCGCCGCCGTCAGGGCCTGCACCTGCTCCAGAATTTGGTCCATTCTTCTGGCCCGTTATAATGTCAGGATTGTACCTAACACCCGTCTGTCTTAAGCCAGTATCCCCCAATCTCCACCGCCACTTCTGCCTATAGACAAGCCCCCGCTTGTGGGAGACGCGAGCAATGCCTCTCCCAGTCGGTTGCCCCCAGGACTTAACAGGCGCAAGGGATAGTAGCTTAAGGTGCAGTTTGGTGTTAGGCAGGGAATCCCGAATGAGGATGCCGGGTGCGGAAAGTCCGTAAATCAGGCCGAGGTCAAACCAGGAAGTCACAGGCGAGGTATCCAAGGGAGAAGACTGAGAATGGTCGAGGGTAGCCGAGGTCAATTCCAGGAGGTCACAGGCGAAGTACAGGAGGGTCAGGCAAGAGAGTGGTCAGGCAAGGCAGAAGGTCAGGGCAGGCAGCTAGCAAGAATAGTCAGGGTCCAAATCCAAATCCAAAATCTTCACAAACACAGCAGCACACATCCAGAACCCAGAAGCTATAACGGGCACTGGGAAGCTGGAACAGTGCAAATATATAGGGAAGTCTGGCCAATGGGAAACAGGGAAAAAGGAGGGAAAGAAGGTGCTTGGTGCAAACAAGGAAGTGGGATCGGTCCCAGGAGCTGGACGGCCCAGGCCAGACAGGCCGACCAGTCCCTGGGTCCGATCCCAAGAACCGGCCACTGACTGGACAATTCAAACTCGCCCCCGGCGGGCGCGCTGGGGGAAGCGCCGCCGGGAGGCATAAGGCAGACGTGCTCGCGCGCGCGCGCGCGCGCACGTTGATGATCGGGCGCGCCCCCGCCAGGAAGGGGAAGCGCAGAGCTGGAGGGGAGAGCCGCAAGGCCGCGCAGCCGTGCGGAGCGGGCTGCGACGCGGCCACCCATGGCGTCCTGCGCCGCCCGCCCCAGATCCCCGCGACGGTGCCGAGGAGCTGGCAGACCCGGGGACCGCCGGGCCGCAGCCCGGTGGGAGCCAGCCGGCAACGCGCCGCGGGACCCGGAACGGCGGTGAGGTAAGTGCCTAACATATATATATATATATATATATATATATATATATATATATATATATATTGTGACATTCATGCAGGTCTGATAGAAGAAGACAGGTATATTTCTCCCAGGTTCCATTCCTATGTGAGGTAATAGCTGAGCCTCTCACCTGTCAGGTAATTAATTAGGGGGAATGAGAGGCTGACAAAAGGAAGAAGTCAGGGGGCAGATCTCTCTCTCTCTCTGGCTGAGGACACAGGCCCCCCCGGTCTGTGGAGAGATTCATGTGAGTAAAGGTTTGCTGGAAGTGTTTTTTGTAGCTGGCAGAGAGAAACTCTCCAGCTAGTAGTGAGGGTTTTCACTTGTTTAGTTAGTGCCGGACAGGCAAGGATTTTCTTTTGTTGCTGTGTTATCTTTATTTTGCTTTTGCAACCTTTACCAATAAAGCTGACCAAGAGTCAGATTGAACGAACTTTCTGCTGTTTGCCTGATTGGACAAAGACAAATACGTGTCCCTTGACATCTCACATGTGGTGTCGGATGCCGGCAACACGTTGCTAGGGGCAACAGCCCAGTGTCAAAATGGATGACGTGGTAAAGGCCTTGGTGCAGTCGGTCGCTGCGCAGCAAGAGGCTACCAGAGCTCAGCAGGAGTCTTTCAGAGAGCAACAACACACCAATCACCTGCTGGCAGCGCAGTTGACTGCTCTAGCAGAGGCCGCAAATAAAGACCGCCAGACGCTGCAGGAGCTGATGCAAAGTGTGGCCAATCTGCCAAGCGGGCAGCTGCCGACTCCGCAGAGAGATATCCGTGCAAACCAATATCTGCAAAAGATGACGCCGGCAGATGATGTGGAGGCCTTCCTTGCAACCTTTGAGAGAATAGCTACACGGGAGGCCTGGCCGAGAGAAAGTTGGGCAGGCTTGGTGGCCCCATTCCTCATAGGAGAAGCACAAAAGGCTTACTATGATCTGGAACCGGCTGCGGCCCAGGACTTTAACAAACTCAAGGCAGAGATTCTGGCACGCTTGGGTGTAACCATAGCAGTCAGCGCCCAGAGAGTACACCAGTGGACATATAACGTGGGTAAGCCGCCACGTTCCCAAATGTTTGACCTCGTCCATCTGACCAGGAAGTGGCTACAACCAGAGGTTCTATCCGCACCAGACGTGGTTCAACGTGTGGTTATGGATCGATATCTAAGGGCACTACCTCCAGCGTTAAGGAAGTGGGTGAGCCACGGAGACCCAAAATCTGCAGATCAGCTTGTGGATCTTGTTGAACGGTACTCTACAGCAGAAGAGCTCTTAAGTAACACCCAGCCTCAGGCCTCAACCAACCGGACAGCCAAAGTTCCCGGTAAGACTGTTCTGGGGTTTATGGGAGTTGGGAAAAATTTAAAGACTTTATATGGAAAAGATAAGACTGTGGGCTCAGGGAGGCCTAAAATGCGAGACTTTGGGCTAGGTAGAGAAAACATAAGATGTTTTCGTTGCCATGAGTTGGGCCATATTGCAATGAACTGTCCTTTGACTATTGAACCTATGCAATGTGACGCGGCCTTTTTGAAAAAACGTATGTCTATGTTTGCCCAAGTAATGTGTACTGCTGTCAGTTCAGACAGTTCTAAAAACCACCTGTATGAGCTAACAGTAGAGGATAAAAAGGTGGTGGCTTTACTAGACTTAGGGAGTGTGGTAAGTCTGGTAAACGCCAACCTTATAAGTACTGCTAACAGGTATCCAGACACTTACACGGTATCTTGCGTGCATGGGGATACGCGTGAATATCAAATTGCCATTGCTTGTATTTCAACTCCTTATGGTTCAGTATGTCACAAGGTGGGGATAGTCCCCGCCTTAATGCATGATGTCATTCTTGGTAGCGACTTTCCATATTTTTGGAAGTTGTGGGAAGACAATCTCGCGATTAAAAGATGATACACCTGATAGGCCCACAACCTCCAACCTAAGCCCTGATCCATTTGATAGTTCCCCAATGGAAGATGTGGTTGGGGTAGAAAAGCCTTTAACTTTTCCTTTTTCTGTTATGGCGGGGGATTCAGGAGAACCATTAACAGAGACAGAAATTCCGGGGACTTCTCAGCAGTGTATACCTGACTTAGAGGTCAGAAAAGATGATTTTCAAAGTGAGCAGTTAAAAGACCCTACCCTTACCCGAGCCAGAGAAAATGTAAAAATAATCAATGGGGGTACCTGTGGAGCCCGGGGCTAGGCTTGCTTTCCATATATGGTTCTAGAGAATGATTTACTGTACCAGGTTGACAAAAAGGGCGAGGATAACATACAGCAGCTAGTGGTTCCCAAAGCCTTCAGGAGAACAGTTTTAGATCTGGCACACGGGCACATATTGGGAGGACATCTGGGAGTCCAGAAAACTACAGAGAGAATTTTGCTCAGATTCTTCTGGCCTGGGGTACATCATGATGTTAAAGAGTATTGTGAATCCTGCCCAGACTGTCAGATGTCTGCACCTAGGCCTCGTTTCCGCAGCCCTCTAGTTCCCTTACCAATCATTGAGGTCCCATTTGATCGGATTGGGATGGATTTGGTTGGTCCCCTGATAAAGTCAGCGCGTGGTCACCAACATATTCTAGTTATAATGGACTATGCTACACGTTATCCGGAGGCCATACCTTTGGCGAAACACATCATCTAAGACTATCGCAAAGGAGTTAATGCCGGTGTTTAGTAGGGTGGGCATCCCAAAAGAAATACTTACCGATCAAGGCACACCCTTTATGTCTAATGTGATGAAGCAACTTTGTAAATTGTTTAAGGTGAATCAACTACGCACGTCCGTCTATCACCCTCAGACCGATGGCTTAGTTGAAAGATTTAACAAGACTCTAAAGCAGATGTTAAAGAAAGTAGTGGACAAGGACGGAAAAAATTGGGATTTGTTGCTTCCATATCTGTTGTTTGCCATAAGGGAGGTGCCTCAATCGTCCACCGGGTTTTCTCCATTTGAGTTGGTATATGGTAGACATCCCCGGGGGTTGTTAGATGTGGCAAAGGAAAGCTGGGAAGGGCAGGTCACTCCCTACAGAAGTATAATAGAACATGTTTCACAAATGCAGGACAGAATTTCAGCTGTGATGCCAATTGTAAAAACCCACATGGAACAGGCTCAAGGTGTGCAAAAAAGAATCTATGATAGGGGTGCTAAGGTACATACATTTGCACCAGGAGATCGGGTGTTAGTACTAGTTCCTACTATAGAGAGTAAGTTTTTGGCCAAATGGCAGGGTCCCCTACTCCGTTATAGAAAGAGTAGGTGAGGTAAATTATAAAATTCACCAACCAGATAAAAGAAAGCCTGAGCAGATTTACCATGTGAATCTGATTAAACCTTGGAAAGACAGGCAAACTCTAGCTGCGAAGGTTGCGTGGCCAGCCTGTGATGGTTCTCTAATACCTAACGTTATTATCGCTGAGTCCTTGTCTGACACACAAAAGAAAGAGGCTAGACAACTGATAATTCATAACAAAAATTTCTTTTCTGACAAACCAGGGCGGACTCCACTGGTAAAACACGATGTTGTGACCGAACCTGGGGTAAAGGTACATGTTAGGCCCTATAGAATCCCTGAGGCTAGGCGTGAGGCAGTGTCTAAAGAAGTGAAAGACATGCTGGAATTGGGAGTGATTGAGGAATCCCATAGTGAGTGGTCCAGCCCAATTGTGTTAATTCCAAAACCAGACGGTACTATAAGGTTTTGTAATGACTTTAGGAAGTTAAACTCTGTGTCTAAATTTGATGCCTATCCTATGCCAAGGGTGGATGAGCTGATTGAACGGCTAGGTACAGCTCGCTACATCACCACACTAGATCTGACGAAAGGTTATTGGCAGATTCCGCTGACTGAATCTGCCAAAGAAAAGACAGCATTCTCCACACCTGAAGGGGCTATTTCATTCTGTAAATATGCCCTTCGGCTTACATGGGGCTCCTGCAACCTTCCAACGGTTGATGGATAGAGTGTTAAAACCACATAGGAAATATACTTCGGCCTATCTTGACGACATAGTGATACATAGTCCTGACTGGGAGACACACCTTTCTGACGTGCAGGCAGTCATTGACAGTTTACAGGCTGCAGGTTTGACAGCTAACCCCAAAAAGTGTTGTATTGGGTTAGAAGAAGCCAAATATTTGGGTTATATTATTGGAAGAGGCGTAATTAAACCCCAGGTAGATAAAGTTGAAGCAATCCAGAAGTGGCCTCAACCGTTAAATAAAAAACAGGTGAGGGCATTTCTCGGAATTACAGGGCATTATAGGCGGTTTATACCCAATTTTGCTTCCATAGCAAATCCCCTGACTGATCTCACTAAAGGAAAAGACTCAGTGATGATAAGGTGGAACCCTCAGGCTGAAAAAGCGTTTCAAACCTTAAAATTGGCCCTTTGTTCCCTGCCAATATTGATCACACCAGATTTCAAGAAAGAATTTGTGGTCCAGACAGACGCTTCCGAGACAGGAATAGGGGCTGTCTTGTCTCAAATCCGGGATGGAGAGGAACATCCTGTGTTTTATTTAAGCAGGAAGCTGAATAAACACGAAAGAAATTATGCGATTGTAGAAAGGGAATGTTTAGCTATTAAATGGGCCCTCGAGTCCCTCAAATATTATTTGTTGGGAAGAAAGTTCCGGCTAGTCACTGACCACGCCCCTCTGAAATGGATGTACCTTAATAAAGAGAAAAATAGCAGAGTAACAAGGTGGTTTCTAGCTCTGCAGGCCTACAACTTTACAGTAGAGCACAGGGCTGGGCGACTGCCAGG